>CM054983.1:7526054-8126054 GCA_029030765.1 Salix suchowensis
TCCTTTAAATTTCGAGGACAAAATTCATATTTTAGAGGGGGGAGAATGTAAACACCCGAAAAAGAAAAAGGAAAAAAAAAGAGAGAAAAACCGGTTCATGAATATAAATGCCAAGAGGAGAAAGGGAGTGGGGATTTTTCATTATTTTCCGTCATCTCCATCTCCTCTCTTTTTTCCCAACCATCCAAACCCTCTTTTCTCTTTTCCCAGCTGACTTCCCATTTCTTCTCTTCCATCGAATCCTCTTCTCTTCCATCGAATCCTCTTCTCTTCCCATCTCTTTCCAACTGAATCCCTTCTCTTCCCATCTCTTCCCAACCGAATCCCTTTCTCTTCCCATCTCTTCCCAACCAAATTCTCTTCTCTTCCCATCTCTGCCCAGCCGAGCCATCTCCCTTCCCACTCCTCATAGCCGAAGCTTAGGCTAAATTAAGGGAGAGTATTTGGTAAATGTGTGAGAAGTTGAGAATTTGATAGAAAAATTGACTTTTGCCAAGAGGAAGAAGAAAAAGGAAAAAGTAGGAAGTAAAGCAAACAAGAGAAAAGGGAGAAGAATTTCAAATCTTTCAAAAATTATGAGATACGAGAGGTAAGAGTCATGAAATTCTCTTCCTTTTTCTTCTTAAGATATGAAACAAAGTGAAGAAGAGAACCCTAGGAAAATTAATCTAATACTCAAGCTAGATGTAAAGTAAACCGAAATAAATTAAGAGGACAAAGAAAATATATATAAAAAAAACAAAATAAAAAAATCATGAGAGGGGGGCTGTTTTGTTTAGGGGCTAGCCGATATTCAAATTGTATATGTTGTTGGGATTTTATTGAAGGATATGTGCTGAAATTTATGGTTTTAATGTGTGTTTTGTTGAGATTTTTCATGATGGATTATGTGTTGAAATTATGGTTACAATGTGTGATTTTGTTGAGATTTTATTGAAGGATATGTGCTGAAATTTATGGTTTTAATGTGGGTTTTGTTGAGATTTTTGTTGATGGATTATGTGTTGAAATTATGGTTACAATGTGTGATTTTGTTGGGATTTTATTGAAGGATATGTGCTGAAATTTATGTTTTAATGTGTGTTTTGTTGAGATTTTTGTTGATGGATTATGTGTTGAAATTATGGTTACAATGTGTGATTTTGTTGGGATTTTATTGAAGGATATGTGCTGAAATGTATGGTTTTAATGTGTGTTTTGTTGAGATTTTTGTTGATGGATTATGTGTTGAAATTATGGTTACAATGTGTGATTTTGTTGGGATTTTATTGAAGGATATGTGCTGAAATTTATGGTTTTAATATGGGTTTTGTTGAGATTTTTGTTGATGGATTATATGTTGAAATTCATGGTTTCAATGTGTGATTTTGTTGGAATTGTATTGAAGGATTATGTGCTGAAATTTATGGGTTCAATGTGTATGTTGTTGGGATTTTTTTTTATGGATATGTGCTGAAAATTTATGGTTACAAGGTGTGATTTTGTTGGGATTTTGTTGAGGGATTTGTGATGAAAATAGATGTGTGATTTTGCTGAGAATTTTATGCATGCTTCGGCTGAAAGTTGTTGAAATAAGTATGGTAACGAATGTGAAATTGAAAATAGAAATATATTGATTTTTGGACATTGATGTCGCAGGCGGTGCAGTCGGGATTGAGTCATCGTCCAGACAAGAACAGCCTAGAAGTAGAGCAGGTAGGTGAATTACGTCTCTCTTTTTATACGACATGTAAGAAGTATTTTAATTTGAATATTATTCAAATGCGTTAGAGTTTTTATTAGATTGTTGAATACTTAAATGTGAATAAATAATTGATTAGCTTCGGCAAATGGCGTCTGAAAGGATGGCCGGAACAAATGATTGATTAGATTCGGCTAATGGCATCCAAAAAGATGGCCGAAACAAATGATTGATTAGCTTCGGCTAATGGCATCCGAAAAGATGGCCGGGGACAAATGAAATTTTGCCGAATAGAGTTCAGGATGAAGGACCATGGGGGAGGAACAATTGACCTCATAAATGAGTACCTTATGAGAATAGTCGGTGTTAAGATATTGTTACTCGAAATAGAAAAAAATAAAATGAAATAGAGATCCTATAAATTTTACCAGTGAATTGCTATGTATATATAGAAATTACAACTTGTCAGTGTTTCTTTTAACGGATAAGTCATTTAGTCAAAATTATTAATATTATCATTAAGTAATTGCATTTCTTAAATGTTTGTATTGTTGCAGGGACGTCACAATCACGAGGGGTCTAGGGAACCTGATATAAGAGGACCTACTTTTGCAAAGAACCATGTAGATGCATTCTAATTAAGATGTGTTTAGGATGAATCAATGTATTGAATGCATAATTTTCATTCGACCCTTTTTGTGAAGATCTGTAAATTCCACTAGTAGGTTAAGAACGTAAACTTATAACCATGTATGTATATTTCTAATATAAGACTTTAATTGTGAAACCGTAATAGTGTATGTTTGTGCGAATTTTATTTCTTTAATAGAATGTTTATGGTATGGATGATATTTTACTGATGTGAACTGATATAGATCATTGAGTAACGGTATTATATATATTTACATATAAAAAAAAATCATCCGGGTTCTTTACATTCCTCATCACAAATTTTGGTGTTTATTTATTGAAGAAACAAAACACAATAAACAATTGTCAAGAAATTGTTACAAATGGAAAAACCGTGACATGAGTGAGCTTTCAATAACAAAAGGAACAAGTATAACTAAGATAATTTTTGAAATGGAGATAAGGATGAGTCACTGTCAAAATCTTACAAGATCTTGACTCCTTAACATTTTCCATCACAGATATGTTGTTTATTCATGTGAGGAATCAAAAAAAAAAAGTAAAGAAAATGAAAAGGGAGAAGCAAAGATAACAAGTTTAATTTGTGCTATTAAAGCAAGAGATTAAAGTCCATTGTTTGTTTTCTACAATTGTCGTTCGTTGAGGGTTCTTTAGGCAAAAAAAAAATCAACGATAATTAATTATTTTTCTATTGGTGGAGAAGTGATGAGAAGAAGGATTAAAAGCATGTATTCATTGCTTTTTACAACTTGTGGTCCAATCTCAATTTTTTATGGACCCATAATAATAAAAATTATTGTTCATGTGTAACCAAACACTAGTTTTTTTTTGTGTGTTACCCCAACTTTCACACACAATCTCATTACCAAACGTCCACTAAGTGGTCAATTTTTCAAAGTTAATCAGCACTCAAATTGTTGTAAAGATAACATTATGGTCAACCCAACAACAATATTGTTAATGGAATGTTTTGTTTCCTTTTCATTCTTATTTAGATGGTGAATTTAGGTAGTTTGGTATTGGGGTAGTAATTATTTTTTAAAAATATTTTTTATTTAAAAATATTTTAAAAAATAATTTTAATATTAATACATTAAAATAATTTTAAAAAAAATAAAAATAATAATTTAAAGAAAAAAAAAACACATTTAACCACATATCAAGAGGGGTGGAGTTTAACTCGACAATGCAAAATTTTGTGATCCAGACATCAATTATCCAGGAAAGAAAAACTAAAACCTAATAAAACAATCCCACATATCTGCATACGTGGGATGGAGTTTTTTTCATTATGTAGCTTTATCAATTATTTGTGTTTAATAATGTAGTATTTTTTGTACAAATATTTTTTAATTAAAATAATATTTTTCTGGTTTTTTTTAAATTTTTTATATTACATATTAAAATTATTTAGAAAATAATATTTTTAGATAAGAAATAATTTAAAAAAGTATTTTGAAAAGTGACTATACGTAGTGCAAGTAAAGCAGGATGCTAATTGTTTTATGTTTTAAATTTTTTTTTTTTTTGCTTCAAAATTAAATTATTTTAGATTATTTTAATATATTGATATCAAAAATATTATTATAATATATTTTCGAGTTAAAAATTATTTTTTAAAAAAATAAAAAAAAAATAAGCGTTCTATTAATAGTGGATGTTTCCAAAAATGTTTTTTAAAAAATTCAAAAAATATTAATTTTAAAAAAAATGATGTGATGCGACGAATTACTGGGTTTCTGGCAAGGAAACGGCTATGGTTTCTAATTGGATACGAGACATGCCCAGAACTGAAAGTACAGACCTAAGCAAAAGTGTACCGTCAAAAAACACTACACGTCACACCTTATTACTTTCATAGTTCTAGTATTATCAAAAATATTTTAATGAATTTAATGATATGAAAAAAAAATTATCAATGACAATTGGTGATTCAATTGTTTTTTATAGAAAGTGTGATGATTTTGTTTTAGGACATGAGAAACTTCTACCTCTTGAGAAGCACACTTTTACATGATCATGTAAAACCTCAATTATTTTAGATTCTTATAAGAAGTGCACGCATCGACTCGAATTCAAAACACAATCTCTCAGGAAATGCAACTTTTGTGATAAGGTGATAGAGTAAAACTCAATTATTCTAGGCTCTTACAAAAAATACACACACTGATTCACACTCAAAATCTATTTTGCAAATCATAAATGTCATCACACCATGTCTTTTGAAAACACTTATGATGACATTAATAAAAGTTGTCAATGATGATGGCTTTTGATTGTTTTTTTTATAGCAAGTGTGACATACTCGGGTCATATTTGATGACTTATAGTATTATCAGAAATATTTATTATCAATGATGATTGGTGATTCAATTGTTTTTTTACATCACACGGGTCACACATTATCGAAAATATTTTAACAAATTTAATTATTTAATATTTGATTGGTGATATAATTGTTTTTCTGTAGTAAGTGTGACCACCTATGGTATATGAGATGTTATAATACAAAAACAGCCCTAACGCAACAAATACCAACAAAACTCATGGATTTGTTATTCAAAAGGAATTATTTTTGAAAAAAAATCAGTTTTAATATAATATTCCATGACTTTTGAAAACTTAAACATCAGAGCAAGATTGAACATTCTAGTTAGCTGAGACTATTTCTTTTGAATTGCTCGGGAATCCAATGCCTCCGCAGATGTCGTCGGAGGTGACCGTCGGGAGCAATCGGCATCCATCGTCAAATCCCATCTCCGGCTCAAATCTAATGGCTCAAAAGCTAAGCACAGTTAGAAAGATCCCTCTATTGATCATTTACCGTTCATGTAAACACCAGATTTGTACAGCTCTATGTTCACCACAGAGGACCGCAAAAATAAACCAAATAAATTACACCAACGAACCACCCCTCAAAAATAAAAATAAAAATAAAAATAAAAATGGGCCCGCTCTCTTTTTCACATATCCTGTGGGCTTTCATCGATTCAAGCTGAATAGTCGAGTCCCAGCTCCATCTTACACGTGTCAATATCACTGGACCCGCAAGCTTCGATTCTTCTCTTCTTCACCGGAACAACGTGATGCGCACGTGACACGGGCTCAAGGCCCAGAGTCAGGTTGAGCCCAAAGCCCGGCAATTTCGCTGCTAGAAGCATCGTGGGTCGCCAAATCGCTCTTGGACTCCGGCTCGGCTCGGAACAGCAATGACTCCTCGGCTGTTTCCACAGACACCACGCTCTCATCTGTCTCTTTGCTTTCACCATCCACCATTGCCAACCCGGACTGGTGACTCACCGAGGAATCGTGACTCGTGGACCGAGTCAAGCCATCCCGTGTCGCCGACATGTCGACAACAATCGACTCCAAGCCATTATCGCCACAAGCCGGTTTGCTAGCTTTGGGCTTCACAACTCGCCCGACTCGACATCGAGACCTGACTCGGTTTGCATCATTAGAGGCAGCCGAGTTCTCATCTTTCGAAACGTGCCGTATATCATAAGCTTTCAGCGGAGGTCCCTGAGCATTAGCTGCGATTTCAGAGTTAATTGGAGTTATCGGCACGCCTTTGAGCACGGCTTCAACAGCTGCCTGGCAAAGCGGCCAGCTTCCCGACCACATCAACCCAACTGATCCATAAATCGGGTTCACTATCCTCCCACATGCCTCGTAAAGCAAAGACCTAAAAATTGCTGCTCACAAAATAAGAAAGAAAAGAAACCCATCAATTTTGAGGCATCATAAAGTTATCTTAGCTTTGAGGCAGTTCTTTTACATCAAAACTTTAAAGGGTCATCAAGAACTCTTGAATTCTCACAAGCATTCAAAAAAAAATCGAATAGCTGGGATTAAAAAAAATAAAAATCAAGAACTTTGGGTCGTTTCACACACCAAAAGACCTAAACTTGAGTTTTTTGCCTAAAAAATTAAAAGGGTTACAAAAGAATTACTAAATTTTAAGAAACATTTTCTGTTGTGTAGATTTTTGAGAGCCCAGATATTCTTAGTATGCAAACTAACCAGGGCGGAGATGTTCAGGGCCAGCGTTGATGAGGTTCATAAGGCCAGCACGGCCATAAAACTTGGCAAGAAAAACAGTAGCGTTGGCTTGAGACTCCGCACTCTTGATCCACTGCAAACAAGGTCTAATACTGCAATTCTCACTACAACCTTTGCGCAAAACTCTACATCCATTACAACTCATCCGCATTTCGGCTTCCGATTTGGCAACAAAAGACGACAAAACTGCTGAAACGAAAGGAGAGAGGAGCTTTTGATCTTTGTTCTCGAAGGAAGGAAGGAAGAGGGTGAGAGGGAGGGAGGGAGGCGAGAATTTAAGAGGAAGTATTGTGCATGTGAATGTGCGGAGCGAGAAGAGGAAGAGCCGGTGGGTTTATTAGAGATACAAGGGACGGGACTAGTTTGTTTTATCATCCGAGACACTGGTTTCCACATTCAAGGAGGTTGGAGCTTGTACTTCGTACTACCATCACCACCCCATCTTTTAATATTGATTTTTAAATGTTAAAATCTCATGGCTACTTTCATTTACAGAGCGTGAAGAAAACTCCCAATGGTGGATAGCTTGGCCAAAGGCGGGTGCTGTTGCATTGCATTGCATTGCGTGACAACATGGGCTCGAATTTTTCTTATTTTGGACTTTCTGATTACTAATCTGCCCTCCAGTTGAACTGAACGAAAATTACACTCTTTTCTTCTAAAACACGTTACAGTTATCAATGTTTTTCCGGTTTAACATTACGCTACAAACAGATTTAAAAAAAAAATGATTTTTTTATATATTTTTCAGATAATTTACATGTGATATTGTTTAAAATAATTTTTAAAAATTAAGACAATATTATTTCAATTATCTTGATTCTGACGTGTGAGATGTTTTCATATTTTATACTAATTGAGATGAATAAATATACAAATAATATCCATTGAAAACTAGCTCCTTGTCACTGTAAATGAGCTCAAGCGTGCTAAAATACTGAATCGTTTTGCTGTGGAAACTTATTTAGTTTCAGTTCTTGAATAATCATTTCGTTTTTATTTTTGGTATTTCAAAATAAATTATTGATATATTCACATTGCAAATCACATAATTAAATTAGCAACATGATATATTGATAGGTTTAAATAGCAATATTATATAAGAGGTTGAGGTTAAATAATTAAATAGTTAGTAATATATATTTAATTATATTAATTTTGCTGAGAAATATTTTTTTTTGTCAAAATTATAAGAAACAATCGAGAAATTTATAAAATTTGTTGGGCATTCATTCAATGGATTTATTTAGTTAATTTATAATAACATCTTTTATTTATTCTTCTTGTATTATTCATCATATTTTCATTATATCATCTATCAAAACATAATAGATAGCTTCTTATAACTTTAATGTTTGAGGAATAGATTATGACTGAACCACATGAACTTCTTTTTTTATTTTGTAAGTTTGATACTTAAACTTTAAGAAATGTTTAAGTTATAAATCAAATTTTAAAAGTCTTATACAAGATAAAGCAAAAATAATTGTGTTTCTCACTTTTAAAATTTGAAAATATTTTTTTTAATTTAAAGATTGTTTGATATTCTGATGATTTTATTTTTTATTTAATTACAGAAAAAAATTTATTTAATTAGTTAACATCTTTTATTATTTGCATTAGACTCCACACGTCATCGTTTCAAACATTGGTTTATATACACTAAAATAATTTTTATTTTTATTTTTCTTGCATATAAAAATGATCTTGCAACTATTTTAAAAAAAAAAAAAACTATAACTGTAAAAATAATAAAATTATTTAAAAAAGCAATTATCAACCCACTACACCATGTATGTTTACGATACTATATAATTTTAGTTAAAAACAAATTGAGGGCAAAAGCGTCCCTTGAAACAATATGGAAAGTATCCTCAAAGAGGAAAGGAAAATGTTAGAGCAGGATTGCGAGAGGGTCCAAGTTTTGAGAGCAAAAGATAAAGCGCGTGTCTTCCACGTATCTGTGTAATAGTGCGGTCGAATCGCCACATAATCGGAAAAGAGCGACTGGGACCACAGGAAGCTCCCGGTATTTAAAAACAAAATGAAAAAAAAAGCTCCCGGTTTTCGGGAGGTCGTGTGCTAAAACCGCTTGTGGGGAAAACAAGTAACCGGTTTCTGGTTTTGTTTTGTTATGGGACTATGGGCGCACTACATGACCAATTTAGCCAACGGTTTTTTGGAGGGGGGTTTTTGCGTTGTTTCCTTGTGCTTATCCTCTAACAACTTGGATCGAATTAGATTATCTGATTAGACTATAGATTAGTTAAAACTCAAAGTAAACCTTCTCTGCTTCTTCTTCTTTTTATTAATCTGTGGGTCTGGGTCGATTGATCGAACCCAATCTTGCAAAATTAAACCGGTGTTTGTCATTGTGTTTCAAAGGTAAAAAATTTTTATTTTTATTTATTTAAAATTAATTTTTTTGATGTGCTTATATCATTTTTCATATGTTGATTTTAAAAATATTTTTTAAAAAATAAAAATATCATTTTAATATATTTTTAAACAAAAATACTTTTAAAAATAAAACTTCAATCACACTTTCATACACCCTCTAGGTATTTGGAAACCGAACCAGCTTATATGATTTAGGGTGTTTTTTTTTATTTTATTTTTAGTGATTAGTATTGTTTTTTAAAGTATTTCTTGTTTTAATATTAAAATAAAATAACATGATTATAAATATATTTTTATTATAAAAGCATCAAGTAAAAGCTTTGGAACTTAAAGCTTTGTATAGAATTGCTGATTTTAAATCAGTCTGGTTCATGATTTATTATTTCATTCAATCCTCAAGTATCCCAAACAAATTTGCTTCTATAGCACTAACAGTCTAACAAATATATCAATTAAACTAATTACCGCTCATAAATATAAAACCGTAATATATAAGTAATTAAAAATTATTTTGTATTGTAATAGCTTCTATTTTTCTCTAATTTTCAAGAAAATATATTTTATTAATTGGACAACTTATACACCAGATAAACTCATATATTTTTGTAGTTTAGATTTTGGCGCTGTAAATAAATAAATAAATAAATTTTTTTTATTTATAAGAACTTGTTTTTTATCAATCAATTGAGATATTATTTAGTTGAAATGAATAATTTATAAAATAAATAGATTATACTGTAATTATTAAATATTTAATGAACGGGTGGCTGCTAAGAATGTGGAAGACAAAGACTCCCACCTTCATCAAACACCGCATGTGATTTCATTTTTTATTTTTAGATTAAGACATGTTTGTTATTAAATTTCAAAAATATTTTTATTTTAAATTATTTTTGTATATGGTTTTAAATTATTTTTATATATTGATACCAAAATAATTTTAAAAAATATTATTCTAATATATTTTTAAAAGAAAAATATTTTTAAAAATAATTTTACCTAGTCACAAAACACTAAGAGGGTGTTTGGGAGGACATTTGAAATGTCGTTTCCTTTTTTTTTAAATGAATTTTTTTTAGTATTTTTAAACCATTTTGATGTGTTGATGTCAAAAATAATTTTTAAAAAATAAAAACAAATATCATTTTAATATATTTTTAAATAAAAAATACTTTCAAAAAATTACCGTAAAAACCCTCCCAAACAGGCATTAAATCATTCAACTTGACCATTACTCAGCTCTCCCTTTTATTTTACAATTGTTTGTTTAATATTATATTTTAAAAATATTAAAATGTTTATTATTATTTTAAATTATTTTACATGTATTACTGTTACAAACGAGCTGTGAGAGTGAGTTTGGCCCCGTCTCACGGTTCAACTTGGTTCCTTGGCGTGAAATGATGACCTTAATTTATTACCAGTTGCAGAGAATCTAACGTGAAACAGCTAACTCCTAGCTAGCAATTTTATATGCTTAGATGTTTCTCCTTATAGTTTCCTCGACCTGTCCCCTGCCCTGCCCCATTACACGTTTTTTTTATAAAAAAAAAAAAAAAAAAAACTAATAGATGGGATCTCCGCTAATAGAATCGTGTGATCTACGCTTCCAAATTTGAATCAGAGTTTCACATGTTAATCATCTCACACGTACTACTGCTTGATTAATTAATTAATTAATTAAAAATATTACAAAATAAATGTTTTTCCAAGTTCTAATTTATTTATTGCTATAAATTATTTTCTTATTTACGTTGTGTTTTCTGTTTACATATTTATCAAAAAATTAAAAAAGATTAATTTTTTGTTAGTTTTTATTAAGTTATGATGGATTTGTTTAGTATTTATTTTTTATTTTTAAGATTAGAATTTATTTTATTTCAAAAGATGAATGAAAAGTAGGAGGAAATAAATTTTGCCTACATATTATAAAATCTTGAACATATAAAATAAAAACCTTCATGAAAAAATAAATTGAAAAACCATGCCTATGAAGAAAATGTAAATACTATGTCTTCGTCTAATCCTCAATGATAAAGTACACAAATATAAGAAAATAAACAAAATCGATAATATATTAATAAAAATAAACAATTTTTTAAAAAAATAATACCTTTTACTATAATCCAAGAATATAGAAAAAATGGGTTTTAATACACTAAACTGCTATTTCCAGTCACATGCCAAGTTTCTAACATAACATGTCATCATTTTAGGGGCATTTGAGAATTTTAAAAAAAATATAGTTTTGATAAAAAAAATATTTTTTCACTTTAAATTGTTATTTATTTTTTAAAATTATTTTGATATGTTGGTTTTTAAAATAATTTTTAAAAATAAAAAAAATATTTTAAAAATAAAAAAAATATTTTAAAAAATAACCAAACCATACTTACAAGCATGCAATTAACAAACCTCCAAGAATAAGGGATTCGAATGGAGTATACAATCAAACTAACCTCGTTAATTATATTTGTAGTAGAAGGATTCATCTAATCAAATCTCAATAATAAAGCAACGTCAAAAATAATTAGCCCCAAGTTTCACCTCAGATCAAGTTTTGGCGTCTTGAATCTTTAATTAATAACTAACAAGTCACACAATTTGTTTTTAAGAAAAAAATACGAGGATTCGGTTAAGTGTATATTTTAATAATATAGCTGGGGTTATTTTTGAAAGTGTTTTTAGTTTATAAAAATAACAAAATAATATTTTTTTTTATTTTTTAAAAATTATTTTTGATATCAATAAATGAAAATGATATAAAAACATAAAAAAATACTTTAAAATAATAAAAAAATCAAAAATATTTCTAAGACACGGTGTCAAACAATACCACATTAATGTATAACAATGTAATTATATTTTTCTCTTTCCGAAAAAACACTAAATCTTGTTGTCAGGGATAAAATAATTTGTTCAGGAGATTCTTTTAAGAAAAAATACGAAACATAGGTGAAATAGTAATTATATTTTTTTCTTTTTAAAAAAATCCTAAATCTTGTTTTTAGGGATAAAATAGTCTTTTTAGGAGATCCATTAAGCATCAGCAAATTATTCGAGGACAAAATAGATAGATACATATATACATTTAAAACCTAGATGGTAATTTTATAAATAAATTATTTTAAATAAATATTAAATAATTATATTATGTTCTTATGCATGAGCACCCTTTGAGTAATTTCAGTCACACATGTTGTTGATTGTTGATTGTTTTTAAATGGAATAGTTTTGATTATTACTTATTTTAATTTATTTGATTATTGTATTATAAAAATAACTACCGGTGCTTTTTTACATAGAATCCAATTACTGTTTCAATGAGAAAAAAAATTAAGAATTTAGAAGTTGAACAAATCATATATATACTCCTCATTTATGTTTTTTCAGAGATAAATGCTTTTTTATGCTAAACAAACGTCAGCTAAAGAGAAAAGTGACAACACGCCATCAACTCTAGGTTGCTATGTATATAGGTACATTATAGCCTAGCGCTTTTATCAATTGTCCTGTATGTATACAAATTCACACGTGTATCTGTATAATCTGTGCATATACACGTGTCATTTTAACTTATTGAACAAAAATATTTTAATGAAATTCAATTAAATTATTGATCATCACAGTATTTTCAAGGAAACAAATTTATCTGACAAATCATTCCACTTCCATTGGCAGGTGTTGCTCCAATAAAAAAAAATTATGGCGACACTTTTAATAATAAGATATGGTTTCAAGTGACTTCATATGATGTGAGAATTTATTATTTAAATAGTAAGTTTCGAGTTTAAATTAGAAAATATAATTTTTTATAAAAAATAAAATTTTACTCATTTATTTAACCTCATTAAAAATAAAAATAAATTTCTCTCATCCAAAAATTTGGAATATATATATTCAAAAAATCAATTTGCTCTAAGATGACAAGATACTACTAACAAAATTATTGTGAAAAAAACTTATTTTTTGTTTTACAAAGATTCTGTTCATTTCATTGTGATTTAAGTTTATTTTATATTTGTGTAAATAACATATTGCCACTCATCTTACTTGATAATAATAGAAAAATATAAAAATATCTTGGCTGTGGTTGATATTTTCGTGATGGATTTATTTGTAGCTGCTGGCGATGAGCAAGCTCCAGCTCAGCTTGACATCAATCAATCAATCATGCGCGTCCAAAACCTTTTCTTGGAAACTGATGCGACCAAAACAGTGGCTTTTGTGACTCCCAGAACGATGCCATGAAACGACACCAAAGAGATGGTTTCCGTTACATTTGGAAGCCATAGACATGACACGTGTACAAGTCCAGATGCTAAAGTGCTTGAATTCTCATGCAATAGTGTCCAAGAATGCCATGCAAATTTTGAAGCCAGCGCGTGGCAATTACTTTTCAGATTGTCAGCGAATCCACTTGCCACATAGCCTGCAATTAATTAAACGCAACCTTCCAAAATTTATATTATGCCTTTTGTTTTTGTTTTAACATATTTTTTAATATATTGGTAAAATAACATAATTTGTTTTTAGCAGAATAGTATATTATAATATAAATATATCATGAGTGTGAGCACAAATTCTATAGCTTGTCCGTATTTAAAAGAGCAATATGTAATAAAGAATATTAAATAGACAGAGAGAAGAAATATAATAAATAGATCTTAAAGACACAATGAAGCTCGGTTACAACATTGATAATACCATGGAAAAATATATTGACTAAATAAATTCAATGTCATAAATAAATAAATAAATAAATAAAGGGTATAAGTGGATCATATTTGCTAGTATTGTCACCAAAGACAAGTAATCATCCTTCATTTTTGTGCACCAAGTGTGACCCAATTGGGTCATCGTTGAGTGTTTGTTGATTCATCTCATCAAGATTTTATTATGGTATCAATGATGTCATAATTGTAGCTTTGATGTGTCTTTTAAATCTTCTTCTTTTCTTTTCTTTCTATCTCTCTCCTCTCTTTAGTCAATTTAATATTTTTCATTACATGTCATTATTCTAATATTGTGTTGTTTTATCAATTATTTTCATTTGTGTCACTCTACTACTGTTTTTAATTATTGATGCTATTTTTTTTAATTAATGATGCTATTTTTTTTTATTAATGATGCTACCAACCATGGGAGACTAATGTAGTTTTTTTCTCTCTAAAAAAATTTAGGTTCATGTTAATAAACATAATTTTCAATCTAATTGTTGAATAGAGCTAGAATTTTAATAGAATAATCTACATACCTTATTTCTTAAAATTGTAAAATTTTATATCCATCTAAGTACAGGAACGACCTTCATATAAGAATCAAAAGCTATTATCTAGGATTTGTAATACTTTCATAGTTGATAAATTATTTCTTTCCCATTTGGTTTAGATATTTTTTTATTTACTAAATTCTTTTGTGATTTCCTTAGTATAAATAGGGTTGTTTAGCTTCTATTTCAAGAGACAAACCCTTAAAAAATATCTAGTAATAAAATATTGAATTAGAGTTGTTAAACCTAATTTTTAACCCTTCATTTTTATTCATATTTCAAACAAGAAATCCCAAAAATCAGTCTTTTTAGAAAATTCTGTCAATTCTATTTTTTTGGTTATTTCTATTAAGTTTTTTATGGTTATAATTAATGATAAAAGATATAAATTGAAAAGGTACAAAAAAATAAGACAAAAAAAAATTACATAGCGAAGATTGAGATTGAACTGGTAATTGAGTATCATAGGAAGAAAAAATGATTTTGAGAAGTCTTAGGTCATAATTAATGGTTGAATTGAAGAATAAATTGAATAGATAGCTTAATTTGATTAAGATTGAAAGTTTTTTGAAGTTCAAGGATGAGTTTGAAACAAATAGCCAAGTAAAAAAAATCAATTAAGAACTTAATTAAAAAAAAAATGAAATTGGGCACCAAATCAACTTAAAAAAAAAAGATTGACGAACAAAATAAAAGTAATAGAAAAGTTAAGGGGTTGTCTTACTTCAGCCTAAGGTGAAATTATAAGAACCAAGGGAAACAAATATGAAATTGGTCAAAAATAAAACAAAAAATTCTAAAAAACCAAGGATTAAAACAGAAAAGTAATTGAAATAAAAGGATTGTTTTTAAATATAGGCCAATTCAATTAGACAACCTAATTCCAATTAAGGAGCAAAGACAACTTCGTTACATATTAAGTGAAAGGGTGTGTTTTACTTGGAAAAATAAAGAACAAGTTGTCAACATTTAAAGGAAAATGACATTGTTTAATCTTTAAATTTATAAAAAAACCAAAGTTTTCATAAATGTTTATAGAAGACTAATCTTTTGTGTATATGTGGTCTCGATCTCATCTCTTGACTGACATTCCAAATAGGAAAAAAAAACTTATGTTGATAATTCCAAGCATGTTATTTGCTACCCCGTAATTTTAAGCAAATAGAATTTGGTGCCCAACATTTAACCATTTATAGCCTAAATTCATCCACTTCTCAAAGGAACATTCAAGTTTGGGTTTCCTAGAGTTTTGTTTGTGGTTCTCATTGTATTGTCATGGATTTTTGCCAAGTCAGCCCTTACGTGTTTTCCTTTTGACAAATTTCTCCCCAAAGTATACATTTACATAACTTGCAAGAATAAATTAAAATAAAACATAGGTCAAACATAGTGAAGAATCACGCTTTTTTTTTATATGCTAAAAACAATAATAATAATAATAATAATAAAAAGAATAATTGGTTCTTTTCGTTCCTGGAGCAAGAGCAGAACGATTCTTTACTAGTGCATGCCGTGACACATGATTTCTTCATTAACAGGGAATGTCAACAAAAACCTGAATTAGTTGCTATTATAAAAGTCAACTTTTTTATTTTTTTTAAAGTATTGGAATTGTGTTTTAAAAGTATTTTTAATTTATTTTACTTTAAATTAAATTTTTAGTAGTTTTAGATCATTTTGATATGATGATGTCAAAAAATATTTTATAAAATATATAAAAAAATTATTTTAAATTATTTTTTAATATTTCAAGATCGTTTTGTTTTAATATTATAGTGTACACCAATAAAATGCTAGAAAGAAAATAGAGCTTGCAAAGGTTCCTTTCGTTGTTTTTATTTTTGTAGCATAGATTCAGTTCAGCAATAAAATTTAGGAATATTTTGACATCGTCTTATTTAGGCTCCAAATTCAGGTATTAAAAGAGTTGTGTTCATGTTTGTTTTGCATACATATATTAAAACTCAGAATTAAAGTAAACTTGAAATTATGTTAATGTGGTCCTATATATTAGTGTTAGGGTCATCTAGAAATTGTTTGTTTTGGGGTCTAGATTAAAGTTCAAGTTTGTCATTTCGAGTTTATTTTGCATCAATTATTCAAACATGTGATTAAACTTTTGGTATACTATATAGCATCATATTTAGCATATTTTGGGTGCTATTTACATTATTTTCATATATTTCTCTTCCTTTACTTTTTATTTATGTCTTCAAATCATCTATATTTCATACAGATTCGCTTGTTGCTTTGGAGTCATATTTACTCATTTGGATCATGCAGTCAAATATGTAAATGGTGTAAGAGACAGAAGGTTGAAAAACTTGGGGACAACGCTAACTCTAATAATCATGATGTATATGAATTAGGGCCTGAAAGAAAAATAAACCAAGACAATAGAGCTAAAAAACATGTAGAGGTTGATTTTAGTGATTTTACGGAAGACGGTGATGATTTTAAGGATATAGGTTTTAAAGTTGAGACTCTAAGGGTGAAATAAAGGTTTTTGACAACCTAGAAACCAAAACGTTTTGTGGGTTTAAATAAATGGACCTATTTGTTTAAAAAGAAAATTCTTGTAACGTGGGGAACCATGATGTCGCAGATGGAGGTTTTGGTTCTATTAAACTAGAAGTTTTTATTTGGAGTTGAATGAAAATATATATTGAATTTTTTATTACCATTATTGTAGTGAACAAAAAAAAAGAGTCCTTAATCACTGAATTTACTGATTACATACTGATATGATAGGGGTAAAATTGTTATCAATAATAAAAGGAATGAAGAGACATCTTTAGAAACATGAGAGGAGATAAAAGTGTTAATGATTAAATAATTTATTTTTAATTATTATTATTATAGGAATTTATAACTGAAGATACAAGGTCTGACTTAAATGTCTAAAATAGTAAATGAATATCATAAGAAGATAAAAATAAAAATAATTATGATCAATGTTTTCGTTGTAAGGGTGAGTTTTCTTTTCTATTTTAGTTCTCTAATGAATTGGATTGAATCATTGAACATTAATCATTTTTATGGTGTCATTTTTATGGTTTCTTTTCTTCTCAGAAAATTAATAGATACACGAGGTAAAGCTTATTTTGAATATTTTCCTTTTTCCGTCTTTCATAATTATACGAGGACAGAAATAAGCAGGAGAGGAGTGAAGCCCTGAATGCTCTCAAAGGACGAGCTGGAGTGAGAATTTCATGCAAGACTGTCCAAAACATGCATGCAAAATGTGAAGATCAAGCATGGCAATTCCGTTTTTTGAGCAGGATCATGTCGTTTTGCAAGTGCGAAATTATTTGGAAACCACCGCGATGGTATATGATGGTGTCTAGCAATCAGCTCCAGGTTTCAAGGAAAGCAAAAACCATCTTTCCGAAAACCATTGGCTTTAGAATACGGGGCATGTGTTATGGGACCAGGGGTACGCTGCCGCCACAAATTAATAATTAATCACCATCAAATCGATCTTTAATTACCCAAAATGTGCTATTTTTTTAATGTTTTTGCTAGATAAATGATTCATGATGTGGAAGATAAGCAATATACGTACCAAATGCACTCGCAAAGATCCACGTCAAGGTCTCATGGCTGACGCAGAAACTTGACAAGCACTGCATTGTTTGGAGCCTTTTTGACCTACTAGTTGCATCACTTCCCCCCACCCCACCCCACCCAACTCATCGCTCCGATTTTACTTACTGTGAGTGTAATCACGTAACTTGAAGCGTATCTTAACAAATATTGAGATGCGAGAAAAAGCAGGACCTGATGTCATAACCCAAAGGAATAATTGCACGTTTAAACAGCAATTAAGGTGATGAAATTCGTGCAAAATGTGAAGGTAGCACATGGGACGTCTTCTACCTACTTGCTTATAATTTAGGGTTTTTTGTTTTGCGATTTCAAATTTAAACCTTTTGAAAATGATGGGATGAGATTTACTCCGACGCTTATTTATCCTTCCCGGGAAAGCAAGGTTACTGTTTTTTTTTTTTTTTTTTTTTTATGCGCATCGCCATCATTATTTCATTGATTTTAGACCTTTCAGCTGCCAGATGATTTCATTAAATATGGAATAGAGGAGTCATTTAAATGAAAATAGTTTGCATGCTGAGACACACACAAATATAGCTGCCGCCTATGCAGCTATATTTGTCGTGGTTTAGCACATGGACGGCTACTAGCTACATAATTGGAAGGTCACCCCATCTTTTCAATGTTAGTATATATTTTTTAAAGTTTTTTTTATGTTCTAATTCGAAAAAAATATTATTTTGATATATTTTTAAATAAAAAATACTTTTTAGAAACAATAACAAATATACTCCCAAAGCAATCCACAGCGGTAATTTTTAATTGCCTTTAAATGATATCAACATCTTGTTAATGAACGATTGTTAGTTTTGATTTAACATTTAATCATTTGTTTGTTCTTACAAATTTTTAAAAAAAAATAAAATTTCTTAATTAGTTTTTTTTTTGATAGTCCCATGCGGTTTAATATGCTAATATAAAGAATGTATTATTTTAAAATTAATAAAAAGACTAACTTCTAGAAGCTGAAACAACACAGCGATCTGCCCTCTTGCTATTTTCTTAATGTTTCTTTTTGTTAGGTTCATCCCCCCTGAAAATTGCTGAGCCAGTAAAGGTGTTGCTTAGACCAAATTAAGAGGCCCACAGATTATTCTGGTATTTAATAACCACTGCGCACATTATGACTTGTAATACCTAAAACAATTCAGCATCGATCCCATTTATGCTACGCTAAAGATTAGGATTTTCAACCAATTATTCCATGGAACTTTTCAACACCCCCTCCACAAACAATAAGATTTTCAACCAATTCATTCCATGGAACTTTTCAAACACCCCCTCCACATATAATAATAATAATAAAAAAACTCCAATTTCCATATATATATATATATATATATATATTCAATTTGTGGGTTTGAAATAAATTAGAAGAGCCAATCATTTTCGCTAATTGATTTTCATTTCAAAGCACTACAAGGTAATATGAAGGAAAATTCATGCTAGCTATTAGCATGATTAAATTCAATAAAAGGTGAAATTAGAGAGATGTGGCATGGCATCCATGCAAGAAAAGGTCCAAGAAAACATGAAGAGGTGGCAGTGCGTTCAGACATGCAAATCGCCACACACACCCCTTCGAAAACGCCATCTCATATATAGCTCCCGGTTTTGAGGAAGTCTTTTTCGATGGCTCCATCCCGTTTATTGAGCTAAGAAACAGGTGACTGGTTTCTGGTTTTTTGTGTAGGGACATTGACGATTAATATTTTAATCACCACTTATGAATATAATTAAGGGGACAGACACCGTTAATTAATTTAGTTGATCTAAGCTATATCTCAATTTCATCACGTAATCTAAGGGCACCCAACATGGATTAAATTATGTATGTAACATAGGACTTTGCTGAGATTTTTAGTCGAACCTCGATGGTCGGTGTATATATATCTATTTTTTACAGCTAGAGGGATTATTTATGCTTTTTAGAAATATATCTATCTTGAGACAACTTTAAACTAATATTTTTTTTATATAATTTTGATGTGTTGATATTAAAAATAAAAATAAAATCTATTTTTTTTTGTATTTTCAAGCTAAAAATACTTTTGAAAATCAGTATACACCACCACCATAACAAACACATATCAAGTCATATATGTATACTATATTTATTTTTGGCAGGGGTGTTGTAGTAAAGTATCTGTTTGAGAGTCTAATTGAGATTATTTTTTAAAGTGTTTTTTATTCAGAAATTCATTAAAATGATATTTTTTTTAATTTTTTTTAAAAATTATTTTTGACATCAACACATGAAAATAATATAAAAATATCTATAATATTTAATTTAAAATAAAAACATTTCTTAGTCGAGTATTTCAACTATATTTATTGATATTTTCTGGATATCGGATTAGTTTTGTGCACCTTTAGTTAAATTTTCAGGCTTTTATATCTCGTGTTTATGGAAATTTTTCATACAAAAATAAATTTAAATCATTAATTGTTTTACTAGAAAATATAATCCCCAAAAATATAGTCAATAAAATTCAAACACTACAACTAATTTTATTTCTTAACTCAAAATCTTTATTTTATACCCAAATTTTGTTTTGGTCCACGAAAACTTTTGAAATCTTCCTTCTTTTTGACCCACTTGCAAATGTTCTTGCTATAGCAAGGAAGGTGTTTCTTCCACACAAAGAAATCCCGAAGAGAGAGATGCAGCTACCTAACTCTTTCTCTCTTCTAGTTTCGTAGTTTATTTCTCTAATTATGTGCTACTTTTAAGCTAAAAAAAGTGAAAAATGCAGGTTTTGACCAAGAATTGCTATATGCTTTGTGCGACCTTAAAATGGAGAAGAGATTAAAGAAGAGGAGGAAGAAGGAAAAGAAAGAGAATGCCCTTTAATTTATTCTCCTGAGGTTTCACTTCAATTTTCTGTGAATATAATAGTAAGATATTGACTCATATATTAGGTATTTAGTAAACAACATAAATAAATACATTAAACAAATTACATATTTGATAAGAGCTATAGAAAAAAAAAAAAAAGGAGAGAGAAAAGAAAGGGAGTTGCTGGGCTGAGTAATGTGTAATGGCTTTAGCCCAACTTCTCTGCAGAAATAGCCATGGCCCATGGCATTCTTCTTTGGGCTAATTTGAACTCGTTTCCCCTGAAACACTAGCATTGGGCTTCATAAAAGAGCTGGACTGGACCGTCAAAACCCAGCTTTACTGGCTAATTGGTTCAAGCAGGAAGAGCCAGAATGTCGAGCTTTCACCAAGTTTTGGTTTTACTTCCCTTAATGAAACTGCTCCTCTCCTTTTTCATATTTTAAATTTCAAGTTTTTCACCTAAAAGCTTGTATTATTCATTTCAAGACCGAGTGTAAACCAAAAAAAAAAAAAAAAAAGACTTTCTGGCACAGCTTTGCAATGATATATATCAGGGTGCTATTCCAAAGGTTTGTGAGTTGTGGTGACTCCTTTTCAACTTAAATATAGTTATCAAATATAATTTTAATTGATGAGTTAATATGAGAAAGTCACTATATAAAGACTTATTCAGATTATATTTTAAATTGAATCGAAAAAAATATTAACTTAATAGAATCAAGCTAACTAGCTAACCTTATCCGGTTAATTCCAATGATTTTTTTTTAAAATATAAAACAAATTTATTTATAAAAATTATGAAAAAAATTAGCTTAATTACTGTTATATTAACCTAGTGTCCCAGACTATTTTTAGTATTTTATCAACTAGGTATGATTACTGTCGCTCCCACGCGAGAGCGCAGTAACGCAACGACTCTCTCCAGGAGCGGGGATTCATGTTTTGTTTTTGTAAAGAAGGGTGTCCCCACCTAGTATTATGATCAATAGAAAACCTAACTGGTTTTTTAGAAATTATAAGGCAAGAGACTGGTTACGTAAAGAGAAGGTTTTAACACCCATGGTACGCTCTACCTAACGTAAGTTGCTTGATGTTTTGATTTGCCTTATGATTGCTATGGTGTTGGTGTTATCTGATCAGTTTTCCTAGGATAGGTTTGCTATGATGAATAGATTTGGGTTCAAAGTCTAAGAGAAAGTACCCTTGACCAAATGGATTATACCTTTAGATATGTCTATATAGTGCCAAGGAGAATCGATGCAGATCTCTTGAAATTCGTGTTCGATTTAAAATAAATTTACAACCTATGAATTAAGAGACGATTATGATAGAAATATAAGGAGATATAATGTGCTTAAAAGCTCATTTTTTCCTTTAGTATTTTAAGTGTTCATGACTCATAAATCGTAAGAAAAAAGAAATAAAAATTTAGAAATCTAAGAAAATTCAGAGCGATTTAACAACCTATCTTTGCCTTAATGCTAATACTTTCATGGCTTATAAATTATGGAGTCAAAAACTAAATATCCCTCATTATTATAATCAGGGCTTTTTTCAAAAGATGTGTTGATTAGATAAATGTAATGACTTATTATTCCTACAAAAGTATTTTGGATATTTACTGCTTAGAGTTTTTTTACCCAAATATTAACAGTGAATAATAATGAATTATCCCTAATAATATTTTAGATATTAACCCCTTTAGAATTTTTTTACACAAATAATAACAATGAATAATATGCAAATCCTACAAAGATAATATTTTTGTGCTTTGTGGAAATATTGGCCAATACCCTTTAAAATTTACAAATATGTTGTAAAATCCAAAAATGCAAGAAAATAATTTGTATTTACAAAATCCATGCCAAAACAATTTTTTTCTTTTCTTTTAAACTTTAGAATATATATCTTTTTTTTATAAAAAGAAAAAGGGAATGCTAAAGACATGTTAGGATATTGATCATATGCATGAAAATATTTTTTTTATTTATATGTATATTTGCTGCATTGGTTTGGAAATCGGGTATTCTAAATATGACTTGGTAATTTTTTTCAATATAAAAAAATACAGATCTTAAAATAAATATGTCAAAAAATCATAAATCTCTTCCTTTTTTTATATTTTTAGAAGAAAAAGAAAAAGAAAAAGAAAACAGAGAGAGCTAGGTCACTTGCCCAAACTTTCTCCTATCACCTCTTCATAGTGGTTCATTCATTGTGTTTGAGCAGCCACTGCGGATCTAGTTGAAGGACCCTCGCTAGAGGTATTTCTCAATTCTTGCTCGAGTAAGATGGTAAGACTAGCCACGCTAGCTTTCAGAGAAGTAGTTCATATTGAAAATGAGCATCACGGTGCGCACGCTCTTTGTCCTTCCATATTTCTCTGCTGGAGTCGAGTGGTAGGAGCTCTTTGGGGACCTATATTTCAATTTTCTAATGATATGTTATGCATAATGATGGATACATGTGATGCAAATATATGTACACACACATCGGGTGAATTATCGGAGAGTTTGCACCCATACTCAAGTTCTATGTCATTATATGAGGGATAAGCTTTCTATCTAGTCTCAAAGGTCTATGAACTGCCCAGTGACCACCTCACGTGAAGGTGGTATAGGGGTTTATAAGAAATGGTTAAGGCACGATATGACCGCCTTTATTAAGTAAACACTCAGTTCATAGTTGGACGTTTGACGAATCTAAACCCCAACTGAAAGTCATGAGGAAGATCGTTAATCCCCACCTAACTTAAAATTGGATTTATTCAAAAATTTAAAATGCATGATGACATTAATTCAAACTCGATGTTATTCATGAATTGAAAGTAAAATGTATGCGAAAGAATTAAAAATTCGTGTAAACAAATGAACTGAAGAATAAATAATCAAACAAACAAACCTCAGTGCACTCTACATAAGGTAAGCTGTATTGTTGTTTGATTATTTTTCTAAGTTTGATTTTTTTTACACTGCATTTTCAAACACTATTTTTTTTTGCGGGTGTACTTTATAATGTAATTTTACATTGCAGTTATTTTTTTTTCTTATTTACAGATGTACTTTACAATGTAGTTTTACATCGTAGCTAAAAACTTTTTTTATCTATGGATGTACTTTACAATGTAATTTTATACCATAATAGATAAAACAAAATAAATACAATTTTTTTTTTATATATTTTGGCCAAATTCCAAAGGATAATCGTAAATCGGTTACGATATCCAATTTTTGTTTTAAAATATCAGAAAGATGCAACATATTTTTTTTACAAAAAATATGATGGGAAAAAGTTGGAATCCGGTCGTATGCACGGAAACAACATATTTTTTTTGTTTTTTTAAATGCAATTTTTTGTTTTTTTTTCAAATAAAAATAAAAATTAAAAAAAATTGAAAATATTTCGGGCCAGGCCAACCAAGATGGGCCAAATGCCCAACTCTAATGGGTTGGGCTGAGAGCAGCCCATCTCAACAGCCAATTCACGTGAAGTGAATTAATTTACTCAGTTCACTTCATGTGAACAGTAATAGGTGGTCGGCTGACCATGACGAGAGGGTCACTTGCTATTGTCGCTGTGTAGAGGAGGTCGAGGTGGTTGTCCCTGTGGTGATGGTGTCGAAAATGGTCGCCTGTGGTGGCTGGTGGGAGCGTCGGAAAGGGATGACCTGTGCTATGTTCGTTGTTGCCTTTGCTCTTGCATCGCCGACGATGGAGAAGAAGAGCTGGGTTGTTGGGGAGCTGTTGGTGTGGGGTTCACAGAGAGCTTTACTGGTGATGATGGGAGACCAGGTGGTGGTCGTTGGCTGCTGGTGGAGGAGAGAGTTGGAGCTGCAACTGTTTTTTAAAGAGAGAGGGAATGCTGCAAAAGGTGAGAGAGTTGTCGATACTGACTCTGCCGGAGACGAGGAAGATGAGCCGAGGGAGACGCTACTAGAGTTGCTGATATATTTTCTCCCTCTCCTTTGTTCTCCCCTGTTCTCTGGTTTTTTCCTCTATTATGTAACCCTCATTGGTCTCTTAGATTTGCAAACTTTTCTCCCCTCTGATACAATTTTTTCCCTCCTCTCCCTCGTTGTCCCCTCTGTAATTTTCTACTCTTGTTTCCCAGTATTCTGCCCAGTTTTCTTCGTCGATCTCCCCTCCGTTTGGTCCCCCCTGGATGTACTTTGCATGCAAGTATTTATAGGTAAGAGGCAACCCTTCGGCTGCCCATTACGTACAGCGATGGGTTGCCTCTTCACTTGAATCTGTAGTGGCGTGCCTGGACTATTTAGGTGACTGAAAAATGCAGGCATGCATGAGATGATGAGTTTTGGGAACGGGTCTAATTTGAAAATTAACCATGTAGTATGACACAATATATATTGATGTACCTTACAGCCCATGCTAGTGCGCAATACAACTTCTTAATCACAATATACCTGGACTCCCATTTCATGAACTTCCTACTTAAGTAATAAATGAGCCTTTCCTTCCTTCTAGTTTCATCCTGTTGTATAAGCACACAACCCATTGTTGTTCAATTATTGTTAAGTACAATATCAACGACCTTTTTGATACAGAAGGAATAAGCATGGGTGGATTTAGCAAGTACCACTTGATTTTCTCAAAAATCTCTTCGCACTCTTCGTTCCAATTCCCAGGATTCTTCTTCCTTAACAAACAAAAGATTAGGTCAAAAGTCATGGTTAATTGGGATATAAATCGGGTAATGTAATTTAATCTTCCTAAGAAACCTCTTCTTTCTCAATCGTGAGAGTTGGCATGACTTGAATAATCTTTACTTTGTCAAGATCTACTTTTATCCTTTCATCACTCACCACAAATCCTAACAACTTCCTAGATTTCATCCTGAATGAAAACATTGCGGGATTAAGCCTCAACTAATTTTTCCTTAGTCCTTCAAACTATTCTTCAATATTTGGACATGTATTGTTTTCTTCAATAAAAAATTACAGACCTTAAACTAAATATGTCATAAAATCATAAATCTCTTCCTTTTTTATTTTTTAGAAGAAAAAGAAACTCATATTCATCTATACGTATAGGAATACAACTTTCACAAAGGGTCCGAAGGGAGAAAAAAATCATTTTAAAGAACAAAATTTGCCCGTAATCTGCTTGGTCAAAAACGTTTTGAAGAATGAAATCGTGATAGTGGCAAAATCATATTTTTAGTGCAAATTCCGAGGGATTTATCCAACCTTAAACCTATGGTATAAAAAAGGGCATCGCTGGTTTTGTGAAAAGAAAAAATATAATCTTGTGTGGCAGTCAAGTAACATAAATTATTGATATCGAAATTAGACGATTCAAAAATCCAAATTTATATATATAGGACCACAACATTCATGAAGGACCCAATATGAGAAAAAAATCTTTTTGAAGAACTAAATATGCCTGCAATCTGCTTGGTCAAAAAAAATCTCCTGATTCAATTCCAAAACTAACAATGATGAGCACCCCATCCGACATAAGAAAAGTGGGCTCTATGACCCAATAAAGGTTCAAATCAATTCCTTAACATGTCATAGATGACAAAATATAGTTGGGTTTGTCAAATATTGCACGAAGCCAAGTCAAAATCAAAGTCTAAGTTGGAAGAAAAATTTTGTATTAGAACAGAATTGCGACAATAACAAAATTAATGCAAATTCTAAGGGATTTATTCAACCTTAGAGACTAGATTAAAGAAAGAAAGAATTTAGCATTATGAAGACTCCTAATTAATCTAATAAACTTGATGATCTCGATAGCAAATGAGGAGAATAAGAAAAAGCTAAAGACATCAAAGACAAGGGTTAAAAAAAAACATTTTTTATTTTCTATTTTTGTCAATAGTCTAGTAACCATGAGTAAACTCTTGCATATAATTCAAAAGGGATATACACCATCCCAAGATGGGGGGGCTAAAAATGTGTAACAACAATTACTATGGCTTTATATGTAAAAGCAAGTCTTAGGATAATGTTACAATATTGTTTTTCCAAATAAAAGTTTTCTTCTTCTAAGCAAATCAACCTGTGCATTTTAAATTTCTTATAATAAATTAATTTTAAGTTCACTTTTGTACCCTCCATTTCTTATTACCCCAAAAATGATGTGAACTTAAATGACTAGAGACCATATATATATGCGTGTGTGTGTATTAACTTAACCAACCCTAAAATCCCTTTGTCAATAGCTAGCCAAGAACCACAGAAATTCATAAATATCTTAAAGGGACTTGGAAGAGCGAGTGGAAGCCAAAGGCTGCCTCAGCAAGAACCATAAAGCCATAAATTAACTAGCATCACACATCCATGTCCTCCATAAGATGAGATAAGGTTATGGAACTTCCTCCACGTGGCAAACTCATTGTGGTGGTAACGATGAGGCTAACGTTCAAAAAATTTCCACCTCCATGTGGACAGAATAGTGTCATGTTATCACTTATCATATCCAACGGTCAAATTCTGCTCAATATCAACTCCAATGATTTGTGACCGTAGGATATGAGGAAGACAGGATGAAGCACTATATATAGGGAGTGGCAGTGAAGCTAGTTCAGTATTGAGATTCTAGCAGAATATCACATCCATAGGGAGCACAACACGGTGAAGCTTGTAAGAGATGGCTTCCTCCTCTATGATTTCATCGGCAGCCGTTGCCACCGTGAACCGCACCCCGGCACAAGCCAGCATGGTTGCGCCATTCAATGGTCTCAAGTCTACCGCAGCTTTCCCAGTCAGTACCAGAAAGGCCAATGACATTACTTCCATTGCAAGCAATGGTGGAAGAGTTCAATGCATGCAGGTAACCTGAGAAACACATTAACGTCTTCATGCTTCAATATCAGTGTAGATTCAGTACAATTATCACGCTTAATTTTATCTTACCAACTTCGCAATAACTAGTTTTCTGTGCTCCCTGTTTGTTTTTGTTGTTGTTTTAACCAAAACAAAATGTTCGTACATAAATATATATAGGTGTGGCCACCAACTGGATTGAAGAAGTTCGAGACTCTTTCTTACCTTCCAGATCTCACCACTGAGCAATTGGCCAAGGAAATTGAGTACCTTCTTCGCTCGAAGTGGGTTCCTTGCTTGGAATTCGAGTTGGAGGTGATCCTAAATCCATTCTCATAATCACACAATTTTCACTAATTATTGCTATCATTAAGGTATAATTAAGGACAAAGAGTAGAACTGGAGCCCTGCTTTGTGCTTTTTACTCAAACACATCGATACGTGCTTGCATGAACTAATCAATTTTTCTCGATATACATAATAGAACTTTAAATTTGTTGGATTACAAGAATATTTATAATGTAACTACTTAATTAAGCAGATTCTTAAGTATCCCCCAATATATAAGGTTTGTGATTAATTAATTATGAAAACTAATTAATTTTCATCTCATGTAATCTAATCGAATTGAGATACCTGAATCTGAAATGGTTACTGAAAGAAGCAATTAACATGAAGCTCAAAATTAATTATGAATGTACAGAAAAAGGAACCAGCTAGTCTATGGTCGATTCAGTAATAACCAAACAGAAATTTTTAGTTGTACCTTGTAAGAACAGGCTCATTTCATTTTCTTTTGTGAAATTAATGAATTAATTGTGTTTGATTATGCAGAAAGGTTGGGTCTACCGTGAGCACGCTAGGTCACCAGGGTACTATGATGGACGCTACTGGACCATGTGGAAGCTACCCATGTTTGGATGCACTGAGGCATCTCAGGTGTTGATGGAGCTCGAGGAGGCAAAGAAAACTTACCCTAACTCCTTCATCCGTATCATCGGATTCGACAACGTTCGTCAAGTGCAGTGCTGCAGTTTCATTGCTGCTAAGCCAAAAGGTGTCTAAGTCCCAGAACTTATTGATGTGTCCCTAGCAATCTGCAAGGGTTGGTTTGTTTGAATTGTACTTAGACCTTGGCAAACTTTACCTGTTCTTTTTTTATTGGGTTTTTGGAGATGAATATTCTACTTTATTTTTGCTTTTAGCTTCTGGATATTTCGGATGCTGAACCGGACGAGAATTGTTGAATAAAAAGTAGTTTATTTTTATATTAATCATTTGTTATGCTTTGATGTTTATGCATTTAGTGTTAATTTGATTTCAAGTACCCTTAGTCTTCAAAAGGGTATTGAATGAAACTGCTTCCTATAATTATCTTGGTTTTTAACCTTAGAGTCTTGGGGATTTTCGAGGGGTTGTCCCTTAATCCTCCAAGACACAAGAGCAATAATGTCATTAGGATTTGGACAAAAGATTAATTAATGTTCTTGATGAAGAACTCCAACGTACATTATTTATGCGCAGCCTAAGGGCTTTTCAGCAGTATCGATCGAAAGTTTTCATCCCTTCCCTGTGCCTGAGAGACAACTTGTCGACGAAAAAACCATTTTTAGCTTACAATCACATTGAAGCAGAAGAACTTCTCACTACTTCCCATCCTGCAACCAACTCAGTTACTGAAATTCCAAATTCTGCGCATTATCAATGGTTGCAACAGGACAGCTTAATTTTGAGCACACTAATGTCTTCCATGACAGAAAATGTTTTGGCTCAAATTGTCTCTTATTCAACTTCTCATCAAGTGTGGCAGGCACTCGCAACAAATTTTTCTTCTCAATCTCGAGCTCGCACAATCCAGGTCCGTACTCAACTTGCGAATGCCAAAATGGGCAGTCAATCTGCCAATGACTACTTCTTATTTGTCAAGAAATTAGCTGATGAACTTGTCATGGATGGACAACCCCTGAGATGCGATGATATTATTTCATATATTCTTGCTGGCTTAGGGCATGAATATGACAGCCTTGTCTCCTCAATTTATGCCCGAACTAACTCAGTCACCATTGAGGAGGTATATTCTCTTCTTATTGTTACAGAATCTCAACTCAATCGTCATCATCTATCTTCCACCAATTCATTTGTTGAGGCTAATATTGCACAACGCCATCAAGGCTATTCCAGCAATAAACCAAGAAATAATTTTCAAAATAATTTCTGGAGTCGTGGCCAACATCAATCTTCTTCCTATCGTAATGGGAATACCTTTTCTCACAAAAACGACAGCTACAATACTTCTACTATTATCTGCCAAGTTTGTGGTAAACAGGGACATTTGGCAAGAAAATGTTACCATCGTTTTGATCTCACATATCAGCAGTCTTCTTCTCCTCACAATAAACAGGCCTTCCTCTCCACCCATAGCCGAGACAATGATTGGCATGCGGACACAGGTGCAACACATCACATTACTCACGATATGACCCATTTGGACCTCAAGAGTGATGACTACAATGGATCGGATCAGCTGCAAGTGGGTAATGGCCAAGGTTTGCATATCTCTAAAACTGGCAAAACCTCTCTTCATACTCTATCTCACTCGTTCCTTTTAAATGATGTTCTCCTTGTTCCTGAAATTCAAATTTCTGTCCAAAAATTCTGCATTGATAATAACGTTTATTTCGAATTTCATGGCTATTTCTTTCTTGTGAAGGATTACTCGGGGATCGTCCTTCATCGCGGCCATGTTCTTGATGGTTTATACCGTTTCGTGTCAAAGAACCCGTCTCCTCAAACTTTCTCCAGTCTTCGTATCTCGTATGATCAATGGCATAGACGCCTTGGTTATGCCTCTTCTCCAGTCGTCCAAAAAGTGCTATCCTCTAATAAATTAACAGTTGATAAATCAAACACGCACTCTATATGCACTGCTTGTCAATTGGCAAAAAGTCATGCCTTGCCATTTCATAAATCCAATTATGTTTCTACATCTCCGTTGGACTTAATTTTTACTGATGTTTGGGGTCCAGCATCTGTAGCTTCTACTACTGGTGCTCATTATTATGTCAGCTTTCTCGATAATTACTCTAAGTATTTGTGGTTGTTTCCAATAAAATTGAAATCCGATGTTGAGCATATTTTTATGCAATTTCAATGCTATGTGGAAAAACAATTTAACCATAAAATCAAAGCAATTCAATCTGATTGGGGGGGTGAGTATCGCCGACTTCACAAATATTTTCAAACAAATGGCATAGCCCATCGTATTGCATGTCCACATACTCACCAACAAATTGGTTCTATTGAGCGAAGACATCGCCAAATTGTTGAAGTAGGCCTTAGTTTATTAGCTCACTCCCAATTACCTTTACTATACTGGGAAGATGCATTTACCACCGCCACTTTCATAATAAATCGCCTACCCACACCAATACTCAAAAATCTGTCACCATACGAAAATTCTACATCATAGGGTCCCAGATTTTTCTTTCTTAAGAGTTTTCGGGTGTGCATGCTGGCCAAATCTTAGACCCTATAACAGACATAAATTAGATTTTCGAGCAAGTCATGTGTTTTCATTGGCTATAGTATAAATCATCATGGTTATAAGTGTCTTGATTTATCAACTGGTCGAGTTTATGTGTCCCAACATGTCATCTTTGACGAAAATTTGTTTCCTTTACAAAAATCACAAGTCTTCTCCACTGTATTCAAATTCCAATTCACCCACACATGTCACACTGCCACTTCCCTCTCCAATCCCCATTCAAGCCAGTTTTTCCCCACCACAACCATTTGCTACTAATCAATCTATTTCTTTAGTCTCTCACTCTGCAGGTACTGCCGTTGAATCCCATGAAAGAAGCGCTGCAACTCCTTCAGCTGAAGATGCTGCTGAATTGCAATTGAACACTGCCGCTACAGACACAATTCAGCCTCCCGTGCAAGGAGCAACCAGGACTCATGCGATGGCCACTAGATCACGTAATAACATATTTAAACCGAAGCAAAATTCTGATGATTTCATACGGTATCCTCTGCCAAAAGCTCTCATCTCAACTGTCCAATCATCTGATATTGAGCCAACTTGTTATAGTGATGTAAATTTCCACAGTGGCGCAATGCTATGAATAATGAATTTGATGTACTTTTACGCAATGCTACTTGGTCACTGGTTATTCCCCCTCCTACTGCTAACATTGTAGGCTGCCGTTGGATCTATAAAAATCAAGAAAAAGGCTGATGGTTCCATAGAACGATTCAAGGCAAGACTTGTTGCCAAAGGTTTTCATCAACAAGAGGGTATTGATTTCAACGAAACATTCAGTCCTGTAGTGAGACATGTTACAATTCGCACTATTTTATCCATTGCGGTTTCTTCCAACTGGCACATCAAGCAAATTGATATACAAAATGCTTTTCTTCATGGCAACTTGGAAGAAGAAGTTTACATGACTCAACCACAGGGTTACGTCCATCCCCAATATCCTGATCATCTTTGTCGCCTACATAAATCCATTTATGGATTGAAACAAGCACCAAGGGCGTGGTTCTCTCGGCTCACAAACAAATTATGGGAGATTGGTTTTGTTGCTAGCATATCTGACCCTTCATTATTTATTTGTCACAGGGATAATGTTATAGTATTAGTCCTCATTTATGTTGATGATATTATAATTACCAGTGCATCTAATCCTGCCATTCATCATATTATTCAGTGCTTACATTGCGACTTTGCTGTCAAGGAACTAGGGGACCTTAATTACTTTTTGGGAGTGGAAGTATTACGCTGCACAGAAGGTCTATATCTCACACAAAGGAAATATGTGGCAGACCTACTAAGAAGAACACACATGGACGAAACAAAGCCTTGCAAAAGTCCAATGTCCACTAATTGTCATCTTTCTGCAAATGATGGCAATACATTTTCTGATGCTCCCCTTTACAGACAAGTAGTTGGAAGCTTACAATATTTGGCTTTCACAAGACCTGATCTCTCCTTCTCCATCCACAAGGTCAGCAAGTTCATGCATCATCCACTGGAACCACATTGGCAGGCTGTCAAAAGAATTTTACGCTACCTAAAGCATACAATCTCTACTGGCCTGTACATTCGGTCATCATCATCCTCTACTATACAAGCTTATTCAGATTCGGATTGGGCAGGGGATAGGGACGATCGACGATCTGTAAGTGCTTATTGTATCTTCATGGGCAAAAATCTCCTCTCCTAGCGCTGCAAGCAACAAGCTACAGTTGCTCGCAGCAGCACAGAGGCCGAATACAAGTCACTTGCGGATGCTGCTTCTGAAATCACATGGCTACAGTCACTGTTGAAGGAAATTAATCTACAAAGCTCAGTAACACCAGTTCTATGGTGTGATAACATTGGGGCTACATATTTGACAGTCAATCCTATCTTCCATGCTAGAACAAAGCATATTGAAAATTGACTTTCATTATGTGCGAGATCAAGTGCAGCAAAAACAAATCACAGTTCAATTTATCTCCTCCAAAGATCAGCTCGCAGACTCATTAACAAAACCACTATCTCCTCACAAATTCTCAGAAACTTTAGCCAATCTGAATGTGCGCCCACTCCCCTTCAGATTGAGGGGGCGTGTAGAAGATAATGTGGAATCCCGAAGACCCAGCACCTGCAGTCATCAAGATGTTGAAGGAGATCAAGACAGTGAAGGAGATTAGGATAACAGTGACAAGATAAGGATTATAATTAATATATATAAACACTATAGAACTTTGTGAAGAGTCAAATAGATTAGGACTCTTTTATTGTTAGCTATAAATATGTAATCCATGTATCAGCAATTGATTACCGTGAAATAGAATCCAGAATTCATTCATAATCATCTCTATATTTTTATACTGTGCAACATTGACCCTAGGGAAAATAACAGCCTCAAATTACGAAGTCTATGGACGAGTACACTCCCTTTTGTTTTTGTTTTCTGGATCTCGAACTTCAGAAAATAACTTTCTTGATTAGAAATGGATGGGATATTCAATCAGCCAAGTAAGCTAGGGCATTCCCATTTTCTCAGCCCTAAGTTGAGTGGACAGTGTTCTTCCGAAATCTTTCAATAGTGAATTCTATGGTCCAGTCATTTTTGTTTTTTAACCTGCATTGTTTCAGACATTGATAGCTACACTTGTGGACATGCCATAAATAAGATAAGATGAAGGTATAGATAAGAAGTGTTCCTTTCTTTTATTTTTGTTGTTTCCATTTTGTGTTTAAAATCTCAATGTCAAGGTGTTTTTCACCATAAATAATTTAAAGTGATAAAAATAAATTTATATCTTTAATAATTTTGAAATAAATTTATAATTTATCATAACTTAGGTAGTAAGTTATGATATAAATTAAAAATAATATAAATTATATCTTGTAATCTCACTTGATAACTTTAATTTTTAAGTGAAGTGATTTTTTCTTGTATAATGTGTTAAAAAATAATATATATATATATACACACACTAGTATTATAAGATGTTTATCTGAAAGCGGATTTGTCGAAATTACTATCATTGTATGTTTTTTTTCTAAATTATTAATCCGAAGTACTCAATAACCAATATATGTCAATTGTCGAGAATCTCCTTCGCATAAAACTTGAAAAGGAAATGCGAGATTTCAATTTTGCTAACTGTCATTCCAACGGATAAATGTTACAATAACTTCCAATTTTGATGTTTGTCTTTAACAATTTTTATAGAATAATCTAAACCACTACCACAAGATGTTCCTCACGAGGCTCCAACATTATTGCACACTATATCTTATCATCATAACAATAGGAATAAAGCTTTTATTTTTATGGAATAATGGCTGCCACTTGGGCTCTTTCTTACTTCTGTCATGGGTTAGACCCATATGTTATGCCTGCCAATCGGGTTCTTTCTTACTTTGGGTTTGCCTAAGAAGAGACCAGAAAAAAATGGAGTTTTACAATTGAAATTTAAAAGGAATTTTATTTATTTATAGGGTTAATATTTTATTAAAAAATATTTTTTATATTATTTTTTTAACATGATATATATATATATATATATATATATATATATATATAAAAAATTGATCTTAGTGAAACTCAAAGTCTCACATAAAAAAAAAAACCTAGATTGTATTGTAGTTTATTTTGAACTTAAATTTGAGTTTATTATAAAATAACTTTGTCTCATAAGAAATTAGTTTTGCTAACTCATTTAAGTATATTGAACATTATCATGTCAATTAAATCGCGACAGAATTTTCTGCTTTTACACTGAACAATCAAACAAGAATATATCGAGATTCTGATATTGATATCAGGTGATTCAAAAACTCAAATATACGTGCAGGAATACAACTTTCATGAAGGACCCGTAGTGAGAAAAAATCATTTTAATGAACACAATCTACTTGCAATCTACTTAGTCAAAAACTATTTTGAAGAACCAAATTAGCGGCAATGACAAAATCATTTCTTAGTGCAAATTCTGAGGGATTTATTCAATCTTAAACCTATGGTAAAAAAACATGGTGCCACTGGTTTTTGTGAAAAGAAACAAAATATAATCCCACATAGCAGTCAAGCAACATAAATTATTGTGATGTTTTCTAAACCGACCCCCCTCTATTTTTTTTCAACGAGACTAATTAATTTTCCTGAATTTAAAATTGGTATTTGATTATCCCGATAAATTCTTGATACATTAAATTAGGTCTCTTAAATAAGACCTGCAAATCTCGGGTCAAAATCATTCTCGCGACATGATTTTCTTCTTTTATGCTAGACATTCAAACAAGAATATCTTGAGCTTCTGATATCAAAATCAAGTGATTCAAAAATCCGAAGTCATCTATATATATAGGATTACAACGTTTGTGAAGGATTCAATGTGAGAAAGTTTTTTGAAGAACAGAATTTGCCTGCAATTTCCTTTGTAAAAAAAATAAGCATGACTGGACATTCAAATGAGAATATCTCGAGCTTAAGATATCAAAATTAAGTGATTCAAAAATACAAAGTCATCTATATATACAGGACTACAATTTCATGAAGGATCCAAAGCGATAAAAAAATGTTTTAAAAAACAGAATATGCCCACAATTTTCTTGGTCAAAAAGATCTCCTGATTTGATTCAGAAACTGACAATGTCAATCTACCCCATCTAATTGAGAATATGACATAAGAAAGTGGGTTGTAGGGTCAAATAAAAGTTCAGACCAATTCTTGAATATGTCATAGATGACAAAATATAGTTGGGATGGTCAGATATTGCACAAAACCAAAACAAATTCAAAGTTTAGGTTGGAAGAACAATTTTGGTATTAGAACATAATTGTGACAACAACAAAATCAGTGCAAATTCTAAGGGATTCATCCAAACCTTAAAGACTAGATAAAGAAATAATGATTTTAGCATTATAAAGATTCCTAATTAATCTAAAAATCCTAACAATTTCAATAGCAAAGGAAAAGGATAAGAAAAGTAGAAAGCAACAAAGACAAGAGTCTAAAAAACACTTTTATACTTTACTTTTGTCCATCTTCTAATAACCATAAGCTAACTCTCACATTTGATTCCAAAAGGGTGTACACCATTTCCAGAATGTGAAGTCTAAAATGAGTAACAACATATCTATGATTAAATATTGACCAACATGATCCCAATTCATTTTCATTGCTTACATAATCATATTCTTATAAGAATTACTATTGTCATTTATAACTCCATGTATGTTGCTAGAACTAGACGTTGACCCAACCATCGTTTCTATCGTGGTCTCGTAAGGAACATATGGTTCTCTATATGCATACCAACACAAGTATTCCTCCATGAACCCTTTTTATAGAAGATGCATCATTACATCTAGATCGAGAAACTTTTATTTTTACACGTCTTGCATGGACATATAATATAGTCTTCACTAATATTTCTCGAATTAGATATTATGTAATTAATAAAATCTTGAACTCCATTACAATAATTCATCCTCCGCAATCCTTGGGGTGAATCTCAATACATCCATAAAGGATCATCCATCATTTTCATCAAATCTATATAAAATAATGATGACAACATGTATTAAGTAATGACGTTAACTATATAAATTTGCAAAGATACTAGTTTAAATTAATCTTATTCAATCTATTTTACTACATCTCTTAATTCATTATCAATTATCTACATAAATGCATATTTGTATTGGAAATTATAACTCAACAATAAAATTGACAAAATATAAAACGAACATGTTAAATAAGTTATTGTTTATTTCATAATAAAATACTAAAGTCGAGATATCAACATTTTTTTTAACAATTTACAAACAAATACAATTTTATAAAATCTAAACAAACTCTTACATGTACAAATCATAAAATCATACAACAAGTTTGTTTGGGAAACAATCTATGAAACAATTAAACACCCAAACAAAATACATATACTACAAAAATTCATAAAATAATAACATTTTAAAACTTTGTTCAAGTTAAAAAAAAAAATGATAGATTTGCTTACTTAAGGTGGAGAATCCTCAATAAAAATTGGATAAGGAAAAAGTAGAAATGGGGAAGGTAGAGAGGAGGGTGAAGCACTAGGTCATATATTAAATATTACCAATAATTATATCAATGACATTATTTCAATTGCAACTTTTTCAGCCATTATTCATTTAAATTGCCACATCCATAATGTCATTGGTATATACCGACAAACAACTCCCGTCGTGTATTCATGAATGAATTTTACCGTTAGTATCTTCGTCTACAGAACTTACATATCATCATATTGCTTGAATTTATTTATTCCTTCTATTCCAACTGCGACTCCCTTGGGTATATACCGACGATCGATAGATTGCACGATAGAAAAACTCAGTCGGTAAATGTCACCGCAATATATCGACACAAAACTATTTTCGGTATTTCCATATGTATTCGTTAATTTTCCGATAGTGTTTGTGATATCTAATACGTAGCTTATCCTAAACAATGGAGAATATACAATAACTATTGCTGATGAATTCATTTCATCTACACGTTCATAGATTAATATAATGGTGTTATTTACAATTTCTCTTTGGAATTGTGATCTCCAAGCACTAGAGAAAATAAGATGCATTGGGAAATTGTTAAATCATTATATTTGCGGGGTAACGTTTTGTTATCAAATAACAAGTCTAGTCACTCGATCCCATCCATGGCTAATAATCCAAACGATAATAGTTTTTTATATGTCTAATTAAAAATTAAGTAGCTCTTCAACTTAATAATTTCTCAACTTTGAACTCTTTTTAAATTATTTTTCGGAAAAGGAAAAACGTCATGATAATGTGATTGATTTGGTACACAAGCACCATGTAATATAATTTAATTGATTCACATGAACTATGAACATCTAATAATTTCTTAATTACCTCTCGCAAACAGTTTTTGTCCATTGGTATGAATTATGGTCAAAATGAGATTTTTTTTAAGAAAATTAAAACTCACAGATTCACGTAAAAAAAAGGTGATAAGAATTAATAAAACTCTTAATTATTTAATTATTAAAAAACCAATATTATGTTAAATACAAATTTTGATTTGATATGATTTTATAATATTTTTTAATAAGTATCACTCATATTTTTCAGCAATTGATTTGTTTCATAAATCTAAAGTATTATATAGCCCAAAATGCATTACGGTTCTCATCTTTTGGCTACCGGAGAAGAAAGTAAGAAAGCAAGAAACATATTTTAAGAGGAATTTAATGGATGTTAATTAATTATTGAATCAAACCCCAACGTATTTTTTATTGAACTGGGAAATATTTTCTAACTGCTTCTAGGTTAACAATGATGAACTTGTCTTACATGACAATTTCGATGAATTGGGAAATATATGCATGCAGCTGGGTTATATTTGTTGATATCATGTAGTTTCAAAAATTTATATTGATCTGGAAAAAATAATATTTATTTATAAGATATATATTCGATGTTAATTACGAGGTATGTCTAATATTATTATTTTTATTCAACATTAAGGAATATTCTCAAGTGAGTTTATGTGTAAACCGATCGAGACTCATTTCCTTGTGTGATCAAATAAAAAAAAGCAACGCCTACCATATTAGTTTGGTGCATTAAGAAAATGATAAATTTCTCTGAATATTCCTGGATAATTAATGAATTCAATATTATTAATTTTTGATAACCATAATTCATTTGAATCAAAGATCAAGATATGAGATCAAAACATGGTATATTTCATGTTACAAAGGAAAAACATTGAAGGATTCTAGTTTTTATATATATATATATATATCATCAAGCATAATTAAGGAGGGATTGGTGAAAGACAACAACATTAGTTATATATTATATATATTCTATGTTGTTACACAGAAGAAATTACAAATAAAAGACACGAACTGACTAGGAAAAACATTAAAATGAGCACATAAACAGAAAATACATAGGATATTATACACAGCAATACATGCAGCTGCGTAGGTTTATTTATTTAATGCATACAGCATTTTTCTTTCTTACTAAGTGAGGCATAACCTCACCCTATAGAGCTCCTTCCCTTTCTAGATCCGTTCTGATCATGCTTTCTGAGCCTTTGGGAAATTATCATCCATGTCTCTAAAGTTCCATATGTCATCCCACCAGAGTTCCTCTTCAGTCATTCCACAAACAAAACCATTCACCAGCACCTCCATCGCTTGCTCCTCGTTGGTTCTTTCCCTCACTGGCCAGAACTCCTCCCACCATGCCGGCCCTTCTTCTTTTTCCTCCACGATCACCTCACCGATCGTATTTTCAGCCACCGCATGGTCAACAGCTTCAGGATCAAGGATGACTGCAACGTCAGGAACGGGTTCATCATCAATGATTTCATTGACTTCAGCAATATTATTGTCAACTTTCTTGCCCTGATCTTTCACCATGCACGCTTCTTTGTTTGGTGGTGTCTCCACCTTTCTCCTGGTGTTGGATCTGGCCTTTCTTCGCCTTCCAGTGACCACAAAGCGATGAGTTTTCTTGGCTCTCGACCCGTTCTTTCTGGCTCTTGCATTCATTCTTGCGATCCTTGAGTCGTTCTTACTCTCTTCCTTGCTCTTCTTTCCAATCCTTCCTTCATAAACTGCGCTCACTCTGGCTTTCTTCATTTTGAGAGAGGGAGAGGGGGTTTTTGTGAGCTAATTAACAGGGTGAGAAACAAAAGGAGAGAGCAAGATCTTTTGATGGTGACTAGCTAGTGAAGAGAGTGAGTATAAATAGGCCATTAGCGCTTGGACTTGCATGCAGGTGTCCACACAAGTGGAAAATTTTCCGTTTCATTTTCTAGGGCTTCATTTTTTTCTCGAGAAGATATCTATATATTTTACGGAATCCTTCCATAGTCTATTTAAGCTACGAGATATCAGGTTTCAAAATATCAAAGGAATCAAGAGAGAAATTAATGACCTTGCAGAAAAAAATAGAAAAGAATCGGGAGAAGAAATTAAAGGGACTACGAGCGTTTCATTTGGTTCATCTATACGTGGCCATGCACATAGGGCACGTGGAGATCTGCCATGCAAAGTGAGGGACTCACCACCGGCCGACAAGGAGGTTGGCTGTGAAATTTCCACTCCTTTTTGGGTGTTTTCCTTGGTTTAGTGAATGGTTTTGTCTTCTCTCTTTTTTCTGCCGTGAGTAGAAAGGGAAAATGGAAAAGTTCGATGATTCTTGTTTGTTGTTATTAAACATGGTTTTTCATGTGATGACCACGTTGACGCTGATGCTTAAGGTTGTTACAGCTCAATCTCTTTATGGTATGTTCAGTTTGATTTGATTTCAATGTATTCAATGTATGATCGATCTTCTTTATCATGAAGGTTTCAGGGAGAAAAGGCAATGAAAGGGAAAAGGCTTGGAGATATAAAATTAGGCTGGTTTGATCGCTGACTCAATTTGCTCTCTCTCCCTCTCTCTCTCTCCAAACCTTCTGTCACCATAAGAAAATTGAAAAACATTTATAAGAATAAACACTATTATGTTACCCATAATTTATATTGTCAATGGAGTTACGACAGAAATATGTTATCAAGAAAATGTTTTATCGGGGATTTGTCATTTAATGTTCATTATAATATTAATTTTACAGCAATAAATACATCGAAAGTGGAGGTCGGGGGGCATATATCCTGAGCTAGAAGCCATATATTCCATCATTTTCTCCAAGTTCTGCCTATTTTCTTTTTCTAATGTGGCTTTTATTTCTTCTTTTAATTTGGCTAATCGCTTCTCAACCTCCTAGACCTTCAATTTAAATTCCAGCATCAACTGACTTGGGCTAAATTATTATATGCGTAGAGTTAAAGTGGTATGACCTTACCTCATTTATTTGGCCAATGCCATAGGCATCCACTAAACCTGATTCATATTTGGTCCATTAGTTGCTCTGGCCGAGGAGGATGAGTGGAAGCATCTCCTGCATGTTTTTCAAACATTGTACTGATATATTTTTACAAGGAAGCAAAGAAAAAAAAAGGTCAATTATAATTAAGAGAATTATGAGAATTACGAGAATTACGAGAGCTTTTTCTTAAATAATAAAACTTGCAATAAATACCCTCACTCAATTATCTATATTTTTTTTCAACCTTTTCCCTATATTCATCTTCCCTATATGAGTTTCCTCGTATAACTTGATTGGAGTGGGCTCGCCTAAACTGTCATCACTGTGAAATAAATAAATTGTAAAAAGTATAACAAATAAACATCATGTCGAGAAATAAAAAAATAAAAAATTATTTTGATTTTTTTTCCCAAACACTTTGCCTCGTTGAAAAATGAAAGTGATTCACCAGCCGAATTGCGATGGCCTTCATAAATTCTTTCGATGTCACAAACTCTCGAAATGCCTCTTACTTACCCTCTATTAAGTGACCTCTTCCATACCTCGACGTCATTAGACCGAGTTAAATATTTTGTATTTTTATAAGCATTATAATTAATACAAATCGTACAGCTTGGTAAGAAAATTAATCATGTATATTTAACAAATGTTCTTATACCAAGTTGTGTGATTTATAAAATAATGCCTATAAATATGCAAAAACCTTAGCTAGCTCTATGTCAAGGCATAGAAGACAGCAAAGGCAGCAATTAACAGATTTTGTCACTAGTTCATAATGCTATGAGAATGGTAAATTGAAAAAAATAACCCACCCTAATGAGATTCTCTGCCCTTAATCAATTATGGCCATCAGTATGTAACCAATTTAAGATCAATTAGCTGATTCCCATACCAATTTAAGCCATTTTAAGAGTTTTCCTTGCAAAAATCCATTACATCTTCGCCCAGGTAGCTCTTCTTTCTTTTGATTCTTTACATCCCATCTCATTGTAAAACAGTTGCAATCATTAACCGATATATTTTGGAAATATCATGTGTTTGACAAAAATAAAAACCATTTCTTAAGAGGAACTGTTTGGAGAAGGCATTGTAAGACCAGATTTTTTCAAAGACATTGTGAAAAAAACCCAGCTTTTGATAATAAAAAATAGCCAAACACCGACTTCGGATTTTGAACGACTCCTACGTGATCAATCACCAGGAATCTCGAGCCTTTTCTTCACATGGAAAACAACGTGCAAGAAACATTTTCTGTATCACAAGAAAACGAGTCAACTAAAATCGGTGCTATAAAAAGCCATATCCACCAATTTTTCACTCGGTTACTTGTCAAGCTTACCAAGCAAACCTCCCCATTTTATGCCACAACAACAAGCTGATGACCGCTAATACAACCATGCACCCAGTCCCAAATTATTACATGGTTTTTTTTTTTTTTTGGCCATTTTGCATGATATTGTTGATGTTGGTGGGTGATGTTTTAAATACAGTTTGATATTACTTTTCTCTAGATTCATCATTATCTTGTGCATACTTTTATTTATTTAACTAAATAGAAAGATAATGAGATTCAAAGTCTTTATGTTAAATATAAAAATAATGAGATTCAAACGGTCATCAAGACTTTAATTTCATGTTAAAAAAACATATCACCAAATAAAATTATTATAGTGTACTAGTTAACAAAGTTAACCATGCAAAACACCTAGTGGTAAAACACTGGAATAACATTGGACCTTGCTCTAGCTCAAGGAATTGTGATGGGGACATCAGACCTGACATCGTTCACAAGCCCGTGTGATTTATGCTGACAGATAGTCCAACCTTTGTGTTACTAGATTTTATTCAAGTTCATTTGTTGAGCATGATTGGTAAATATTTTATTTAATAGACTATATGCCTAATTGTTTGCTCTAGTTAGGTTTTGGTATTTACGTGCTATTTTTCTAAATGTTTGATAGTTTTTGATGAACTGAGTAAAAAATACAGATTTGCAGACCTTTCTAACCCTTATTCTCCTTTTCTTCAACTTTTTCTTCTCTTTCTTTGATTTTTCTTTCTCTTTTGGTTTCAAATCTCTTTTGCCCCGCATATGTTTTGGTATCAGAGCATGGTCTTTTGATTGTTTTCATAATTAAACAATGTATGGACTTATGCAAATCCTCAAAATCTAATACAATACCTAAAACCTAGAAGCTATAGAAATCTTCATCAATAATGACCTCAAACATGATTGTGAATGTGCATCATGATTTTTTAGCCAGGTAAAAAATCCTAGTATGACAGGTCAACATGAAAGGACAGTCAACCAAAAAAGATAATGCAATGTATGTATATTTTCAGATGTTACCTTGAGATTTAAGGATAACAAGCTTGACAAAATCATTTCAGATTGCTCAACTATTATAATCTTTACAAGCATACCGGTAAGACATTATGCCCACTCTATAGAGAACAAAGCATGACATAAAATCAAAATACTAAGCTTTTAAGTTTGGATAAAACTAACTCCATGCTCATTGGCAGCAAGACAAGCCTTCCAGACTCGAAAAAACCCTCTCCCACCTCAAACAAACTCTATTTTCTGCACACCCTGTGACAATGAACTGGTAAGAAATTAAGACTTTCAGCCTACAAGAAGTTTTTTATACTAGCCTAATATCTATGATCAAGACATTGAGCATGCAGAAAAACAACCTGACAATGAAAACATGATACAAATACATTTAGTTTCGGAAAATATATTATCACATAAAATGCTGAGCTAACCACGATTTAAAATATTCATAGAATGCAAAACCAACAGTATGACAACCAACTTTCAAGTAACTCCCTGGTGAGTTGTAAATGGAAGTAGAAAGTTCCTCTATTAACAATACAAAAACCACTTAAAGACAAGGAGATATCAACTATTCTCACTATGATGGCTGTAAATTTCTGATAAATTGCACGAGAATTCGGCAATATTTCGTATCATATAATGGATAGAAGTAAATCTCTGTCTACTCATTCTGATTTGGAATTTTCTATAGCGTATGCTAATCGACAATTTCGCTTAGATCAGTCACCAAATGCCATAAATAATTAATTATACGTTACAATATGGAATTCATCAGTGCTTCTTCTATACTCAGCATAGTGCCATGCACAATTAGCACATTACACACCACATGCATCATGCATGCAATTGTGTATTGAATTTAGAAGAGGTGCAAATGTAGTAACTAACTTTTCCCAAAATCTGAATTACAATACCAGAATCCTATTTCTTTCTCCTTAAAGCTTAATAGATCCAAAATATATTGATAGTGGAGCTCAACACTCAAACCAAACCAATTAACTTCAAAAAGTCACCAAAATGAGAGTGTAAATGAATGGATCCAGCACAATAAAATTGTTTTTCCTTCACTAATAGAGGAAAACATAAACATCACGTAAAGCAGGAATCATTGGTACTTAAAACAAATTGCCATTGCAAAAGCTTATTAGTACATGCCATGTATAATGGGATAAGATAAAGAATAGTGATTAAGAAACAATATTAACTAGAAATTGCAGAATTTTCAGAAATGAATAATCTAGTTGAGCTTCAAAGCAGAATTTGCTAGTTTAAACTAGGCAGCAATGTTTAAGAAAACTAAATCTCAAAGGAGTTCAGACACAATGGCGTTGTGAATGGTATAGAAAACAGACTATTTAGATCAGCAGATAGAGAAACTAAAAGATAAACTTATGACCACAATTACTAGTCAATTGTCATGGAAAACCTGCGACCTGATCCAATCTAACTACTATAATTGACATTTAACATGATGATTAACCATTTATTAAAGCATAGATAAACATAGATGTCATTTGTGAGCACAGTGGCAATCGTTGTCAGTAACCAACAAGAAGCTGATGAGAAGCTGTTATTTTTCTGTAATCAAGAGAAGAAGCAAATGGTAAAACAATTTGTTCAACAAAATATGGCAACAAAATGACATGCAAGTAAAATTTAATCTGTAAATGGTATTTTTGATCCTCCAATATTACATCTTTAACAATCGTTGATAACTTCATCACTAATCAAGTCGTAGTTTGATTCATATAGGACAAGAAATAGGATTAGAAGAATCAGTTAAACCAAAATGTAAGGACATAAAACCAATCCAGCACAAACTAGCACTTTCCATTTATGCTTCTCCGTACTCAATGGAACGCACCTCCATCAATGATACAATATCGATATTTTGATGACAAGGAGATATGAGACATTCTCGCTATGATGGCTGAAAATATTTATATTTCTGATACTTGCATTAAAAGTCAAACATGTCATATCACATCGCAGAAAAAAAACAATACTTTACCTACTCATTCTTTTTTGGAATTCCTTAAACGTTACGCTACAGACACAATTCCCTTTTAACAAATAAGTTGCCAAATGCACAAACAATTAATGGAATGCTATAACGCTCCCAAATGCCAAATTAATTCAAGATACATAATCAAGAACACCCCGATAGATTACAACAATATGATTTTTTTCAAGTGCCTGACACTAACAAAACATGACATAAAAATGGCGTAGAGCAGGAAAAAAGGTAATAAAACAATAAAATCAGGCCCTGACATTATTACACCTTTAACAATCTTCAATAACTTAATTACTAAATCTAGCCACCGCTTAATTTATATACGACAAGAAATCGGATCAGAAGTGCAGTTAAACTGAAATGTGAGGGCATCACCAATCCGATACAAACTACCACTTTCCAATTATGCTTCTCATTACTTCAATAGAACCCGCCTCCATGAACGATACGATATAAACACTTTGATGAGAAGGAGATATAAACTACTCTCACTACAATGGATGTATATTACCAAAATTTAGCACTAAAAGTCAGCACTATTCCATATCATATCGCAGAACAAAGAAGCTCACAAATCATCGTGAGCTTCTTCACAAATCAGTTGCCAAATGCATAAGCATCAACAACTAATATCACGTCATAAAGCTCACGAATCCAAAATTGATTCAAGATACATAATCAAGACAGCAACAAGTGATTATTTACCTTGTGAATCCACTCCAATAATACGATTTTCATTTTTAGTGTTTGAAAATAACAAATCACAAGATAAACACAGCATAGAGCAGTAAAAAGGGTGGGTTTGGGAAAGGTAAAAATTAGGGCATTGCAAAAACTTAATTTCCAACGTATCATGCGTGAACAGTAATTACGGAAAAGAACGGCTATTAAATAAAGCGCAAACAAAATGAGATTAAAGTGAATTGAACGTATCAAGAAAAAAATAGTGTTGACTTACAACCAAATTGAGTAATTTGAGCTTCTAAGGCAGACTCTGCTGCTCCTGTAAACCGAGGAAAGAAAAACCCTGCAAAATGATTTTGATCAACTTTGAAGACAGATGGTCGGTCAGAGAGGGACTAAAAGAACCTGGATATGGGCTTCATATCAGCCCAGAGAAGAGCCTCAAAAGAATAATTTATATCCTTCAATATCTAAAAATAATGTTTTATTTAAAAATCTATCCGGATTATTCATCTGTCAATTAAAATAAAATAAATAAATAAATAAATATTCACAATCTTTTCTTCTTCTTTTTTTCAATCCAACTTTCATTTTTTCTTTTCCAAGCATAGTTGTAGTTTACTTAAAAAATCCATTACCTACTAACATAATTACCAGGTTAGGCTTGCTTTTTATTTACCTGGACATATTTGATCCAAAGGGTTAACATAAGGAAATTGTTGTTCAGATTGACTTGGCGACACATGGATTAATCTAATGATCTACGTAGAAAGTAGGGATGTTAACAAGCTTGATTTTTATGTTTTACTCATTATTTATCGGGTAAGAGATTTAAATATTCATAAATTGTTTATTGGTTTTCGGGTATTTATTATCTATTATTGTATAACAATTGAAAACACAAAGTTCATAGTGAATTTGATGGAGTTAAAGATGGTGGGTTTGGTGGTTTAATGAGTCCATATTTTGTTGGGGTAATAATCAGCGACTGGCCAACCCAAATTTGTGGCTATCATGGTGGTGGTTGAGATGAAAGTTAAATGTCTTGCCCCAAAGCAACCGCAATCAATCCACAGCAAATACCAAACCTACCATTTACTTGCATTAGAAAGGAGTTTTGGTTACGTGGCTCCAAAAGAATTCAAGCCTTGCAAAACCTCAAGCTGAAGAGGTCAAGAGAGTGACAATGGCTATAAAATAGAATAAGATAGGGTTTACAAAGAAGGAAGCAACACATCCAGCTTCTGTTTTAGCCACTTGACACGCAAAGATAAGTTGAAGAAGCTTCTGGATAGTTAAGAGGAAAAAGATTAAGATACAGGAACAGACCAATTCATTGACAATTACCAATATACAAATCACAGGGCGAATGATCAAAATTCACTCACCAATTGGCTCTATACAGGATTTTCTTCGAGGTGATCATCAAAAGAAATCAAACGATCTTCCCAATACTAGCCCCAGCCCCACCTAAACCTTATATTACAATGACCTACGCCCACAAATCCTTGGTTAAGAACACAAGGTTTAGGCCTCTCTTCTTTGTTCAATCAAACTACTTACAGGATATTAGCAATGATCACCGACAGAAACATTTATCATATATACACTAATAAGGGCATTTCTGAAGACTCTCGGCAAAAAGATTCAAAACTCCTCTTTGTTAAATCTGCTGCTGTGTTGGTGACTGGTGGCGATTTAGCTCCCTTCTATATACACTTAATTTTGTGAGATCTAAGCCACAGCAGGGATGCTGGAATTTTGGCGATCCCTGTTGAGACAATCAAATCCTTCTACTCTAACCGTGGCTGGCTTAAGCCCAAACTTCATTCTTGCACACCCTCCTTTGCGTGCAGATGATGATGGAGAAGATAAACCTGCGGGAGATGGAATGGACAATGGTGACATTGGGGTGAGTTTTTCATCCCCAAATCTGGCATCTTGAATTAATGGGTTGCCTACTCTTGACGGAGGAGACCCGCTAAAAAATGGAGGTGGCGATGAGGCCACCTGGGTTGCAGAATGATCTGGCTCAAGACCCCCCTGTCAACACCAAGGTCATAGTCAAGCGAAAAAACCAGAAACATGAAATACAACCTGCAGATTCCTATCCATGTATAAAAATGCTGAATGACCAGCAAATCAAAATTGAATAACCACAACAGAAACACTACGTCACGAAAAGGAAAAGAGATTGAGTGCAGATGCCTCCCGAAAAAAAAAGGATCATGCATCAACAACATCACAAGCACACGTCAAAATTATCAACTTCTACTACACAAATGTCTTCCTAACTTCCACACAAAAAGGACATCACCAGTTTACCTTCATGAGAATGAAGTCCAGAAGCTCCGCCCCAGCTTTTAAATCACCCACTTCAGCTTGATGACTGTCATTAAAAACAACCCCACACATTAAAATCATCCAGAGTCACAAAACAACTGAATAACCTAATAAAACAAAGCATAAATCAAACACTATATACCTCACAGGCCATCTCAAAGGCCTTATGGGATTATTGGCCAGAATTCCTACTCGCCGAGGCTTGGGACAGACAACAGGACCCTTGGAATCAGGAATCGAAACCAAACCCTTTCTCTCATCACAAAAAGTAATGGCGTTCTGCTGAAGACTGACTTGATTCATCATCTTTAAATTTGTACAGTATATCAACAGCAGTAGAACGCCTGTCCATTTTCAAAAACAAATCATGAAAATAAGTATTTACTAAAAATAAATCACTCTGATCTACTATAAAAACAAGAAATAACCCATGCAATCACGAAAAAAATATATGAAATCAAATTTTGACTGCACAAAAAAGGGGGGACGTGGAAATCTTCAAATATGTTTCGAATTCTTTAATTTTCCTCAACTTTCCCAGCAACCAAACAGGAGTCACCGATCTAGACGCAAACCTTTTAAAACAAATTCCATCAGAATCAAGACTTGAAAAACAAAACAAAAACATCTTATCTCCCATAAAAACAACTGAAAAACTAAAAATAGTGAGCACCAGAATTCTTTTAAAAAATAAGATAAAATCAGTAACAGCTCAAATATAAAAGAAGCGAAGTAAGCCACATAAACCAGATCTGATCTACACTTCAATTAGCACCCAAGGCTAGATCTGCTTAATTAGTAACAGTATGAAGGCAAGTATATACATACGTATGAAAATACGTAGAGAGAGAGAGAGATACCTGGGGAAGATAATTAGAAAAGGAGAGAGAAGGTGCCTGCCACGAAGGAGAGGAGGAGAGGGATGGGGAGCGGGGATGGCATATTTATAGAGGAATGGGAAAAGGGTAGCTGTCTACTGACTGACTAACTAGGTAAGAAAATTATTATAAAAATGTATATTTGCTTTATTAGAAGGTTCAAAATGAGAAATACTTAAATTGATGGATTAATGTTTAGTGGTGTTAAAAAAGTAATTTGATTGTTTTTTAAAATATTTTTTATTTAAAAATATATAAAAATAATATTTTTAAAATTTATTTTAGATATTAGTATATTAAAAAAAATCTAAAATATTAAAAATATTAAAAAATATCAAATTTTGCTATAAGTATAACTAAGCTATAAAAATAAATAGATATTTTATCTATTGAATGAAAAACATTTTGTATGAATTGATATTTTTGGCTATTTCTCTCTATTCTCTGGATGATTTCATGGTGTGAAAAGGGTTTTATGAAAAGCCTATTGTATTGAAATTTATTTGGTATTATAATAACGATTATTTTTTAAAGGGTTTTTATTTGAAAATATATTAAAATATTGTAATGAGATTGTTGACATTTAATTTATTAAATTTTCAATAATGGTGGAGGGTGAAGTAAATTGTTTGGGGATTTGATTATTATAAGACTTACAAGTATCAAGAGGGCCTAACAATAATGTATAAGGGACTAAAATGAAATATATTGATTTTTTAAAATATTTTTAAGGGATATAGAACTCTTAAAGGAAATAAACATGTTGTCTTGATTGTTATTTTATGTAATCTTAAAATATTTTTAAAGGATATACAACTATCTAAGGAAATATAGTTTTAAAATTGATGGATATCATTCAAGTTATAAACTCATTGCTTAGATTGGTAAAATTGATGGATGTTATCAACTTACAATTAAATCATCAATACTTCATCGATCAATAAAGAGTATAATATCTTTACAATAATCAATTTAAATAAGAATTATATTATATTATATTATATTATATTATATTATATTATATTATATTATATGCCAATAATATTATATTTTCATTAACAATATTTATCAGATTTAAATATAAAATTAAGATCTTAAATAATAAGTTTATTTATGATGATTATCGTTACAAACTGTTATTTTTACTGCTTTTCATAACCATATCTTGTGAAATGTGAATCATCGCAAATTTAAATATGAGAGTGATATCACATATTCTTATATATATATATATATATATATATATATATATATATATATTCTAATAATAAGTTTCCTTAGAATAAATCTAGATATAAACAACCCCATATGACAAAACTTTTAGATAAGAAATAATCTATAAGTAAATACTTTGAAGAATTATGCAAAAAAATGTTTAACACAATTATGCTCTCTTAAATGATATAGGATAAGGTTTTGGAATCATATCTCATTCGTGAAAATAAAATAAAATAAAAAATTTAGTAGAAGAATTATATTTTCATGTTGCCCCAAGAGGTGTTTCCATGTGGAGTGGACATGGACGAGATTCAAAACAAATATTTTGTGGATTTTAATTTAAAATTAAATTATTATTTAATTTTTACAATTAAATTATTAAAAAATATAAATGGTTAGTTGTTTTCACTACAACCAAACATTGTCCACTCTCTCATATTTTATGGTAGATTAAAATAGTATAGTTTTTGAATATTTTGAAGGTTATGAATGGGTTGGACAAGGTTATAAAGGTGTTTTCTAGGTGTTTAAGGTTGACATGGGTTACAAGTTGGTTTTTATAACACAAAAACTAGACATCTTGATTTTTTAGCTATCATAGTGGATAAAATTTGAATATACTAGATGACGCATCGTCTTTCTTCTTTTCAAGTTCAATTAGGGCGGTTGACAATTCGTCGCGTTATTATCTTACAAAAAAGTTCCACGCGCAGACCCTTTAATTATGGGTCAAGCTCTAGGCCTTACAACATTCTTTGATTATTAATTTTTAGCTTTTTTTTTAACTTTTCTTATCTATTTTTAAAAATAATTTTAATTTTTTTTGTCTTACTTATCTATGATTTGTTTTCTTATTTAGCAATCATTAGTTTCTCACTATATTGGATTTATTTAATTTTTTTAAGAGATTTGTATTATTCATTTTTATATATTAAATTTATATTTAGAAATAAAAAAATATTTTTTATTATGATATTTTGAATATATACATCATTGAATAATATGTTTTATTTATTTATTTTATTCAATAAATATCTTTTATTTTTTATAGTGCTAAATGAAGCACTAGATCATCAAATATAATTCAATCAATTTGTTAACTTGATAATATGTTAAATTATTTAATTTATTTAATTCTATTTTATTTGGAATTATGATTTACATTGGGACCACCACATTAGAAAAGTTAAAGGGTAACATATATTGATAACCATTCATTAGGAATTATACTGAAATGATTGATCAAGTGTGATTTAATTGTGAATAAACTATAAAGTCGACGAATGTAATAGAATTAATACTAGGATTAAAATTTTAGACCTAAAAAGTCAAGGAAGGACTTGATTGATTAAGTTTTATAAAATTATCTCAATATAATATATATGATATTACTTAGAGGAAAATAATTTCAAGCGAAAAAAAAAATCTTACTGTAGTTTTTCCTAACTTCAAATCTTTATTGTTATTAATACATTTCGTTAATGCCACTAATCGGCGAAATCGTACTAAAAAAAGGTGAATGCTTGCAACCGGTTGGGTGAGGTTTTCCTAGAACCGTAACTCGCCTTGTGTTTTTTCTTGAAATATGGTAGTGTCTACCTCCGGCAATCAAATCTCCCTTTTCCCATCATTCCAACCAGAATTCAAAAATAAAGGAAGAAAAGAGAGGATAAAAAAGAAAAAGAAGAAGAAGATAGTTTTGAATAAAAAAAATTTAGTAATCTTAAAAAATTGTTTGGCAGTGTGGTTCTAGTTGCTTTTGAAAGTACTTTTTGTTTAGAAATACATCAAAATAATATTTTTTTTTATTTTTGAAAAATCAATTTTGAAATCAGCACATCAAAATGATCTAAAAATACCAAAAAAAATTTCATTTATAATGAATTTTTTTTCTTCTTCAAAATTTGGCATCATTTCTAAAACAAAAACAAAAAAATATTAATTTAATAAAAAATATTTTCAATAAAGATTTGAGTCACACTACTAAACAAACATCTCTATATCACGCCCACACAACACAGACAATTTATTTTAGAGAGAAAAAAGCTAAAGCGTGCCTTTTAATATAGCATAAGTATTATAATTAAGAACGTATTTAGTGTTAATTTATGTTAAGAAAACATAAATATTCAAATAAAATCAATGATATTTATAGAGATGTTAAAAAAATATATTATTTACATGATAATATTCTTAAATACTTACAATAAATTTAAATAAAAAAAATAAATATTTGAATAAAAAACAAAGATATTTATGAAAAATATTATATACATGACAGAGGTTTAACTTTGAATTTTCAAAAAACAATAAAGGGTTTGTTTGAAAATGTGGTCGAAACTGCTTTCTAAATTATTTTTAACATTAATTTAAAACAAAAAACAAAACTAAAAAATACATATATTTTAAATATATTTTTAAAATATGGTGTCAATAAATATTTGGACTTGCTTGACATTATATTTTAAAAATGTTTTTGAAAAAAAAATTATATTTATTTTTTTACCTTAAATTAAAAAAATTAATGTTTTTAGATTATTTTCATGTACTGATGTTAAAAATATATATTTTAAAAAATATATATTATTTTAATATATTTTTAAATAAAAATTAATTTTAAAAACAATATTAACCACACTTCAAACATCAATTAATCTTCCGAGTAAGACACCATCCCATGAAGGCTACCCTTTCATTTGATCCGGAATATAAAAGGTAGAAAATAGTGGGAACTGTGGAAGAAGCTAATTCACTGCTTCTTTCCAATAGAATACAGCCATATTCCCATATCTACTTTCACAACAACATCTAGAAGGGAAAATAAATTTGAAAGATTCCTAACTTCTCACCAGCGGTATCTCCCTTGACAAACTTTAGTTCACCCTTCCTTTTAAAGGTAACAACTGGTTTGCCAAATCGTTGTGGCATTTTTTTTATTTATTGAAGTTACATTTTTATAGTTACATAGCTAAAGCAGTCCTTATAAGTATAAACATTACTTAGATGATATAAACCCGGTTCGGTTTAATTGACCGGCCGGCTATTTTACTACTGACCTATATGAATCGAGTCGAGAGGGTCAATAAAATAATCTCCTTGTACAGCTGAGGCATGCAGGCTTGAAAAAGAAAAGGGAGAGCGATTTATGATTTGAGTTCGGACAAAATCACATGATGGAATGAGTAGCCCAACTGGATCTGAGTCGTAGTCAAGCTGGCGCCCATAAACTCAATCAAAAGACTCGTTCTCTCACTTTGACTTTTCAAGGAACCGAAGGTTAGGTCCACAAAAATTATTATATTTTCCGGGAAAAGATGGGATAGATGGACCGACAGGCAGGCAGACAAGGACCAGGGAGAGGGCAGAGAGTAGAGACACAGCGTGTCGCGTGCTTATTCGCGCGGGCGTCATTTATGCACCGGAAAATGAGGAACCGTGTAAAATGCCAGCTCACTGGACGGGTCCCATTTGCAGTCGTGCGCGCATCATAGACGCTCGCCTGTTACTTTGACCTCCCTGCTCTGATTGAGACACGTGTATTGCTCGTGATTAAAGATTCTGTTTCGAGGGTATTAAAGGAAGCACGTGCACCACGTTCGTGGGTCTGTTTGTGTGCTGATTTTTTATTTTATTACCGTGTGAACAGCTTTTGGAGCGTGTTTGGTGAATCTCTATGCAAACTTGAAGGAAATGACCGGAATATCCTTTGGCGAGCTACTCTCAGATCTAATATTAGGCACCTGGATATTTTTTCATTAAAAGAAATATCTTCATCGATTCGTTTCGGAATTGATTATATCTTCATGGTGAGAACTATAATTAAAAAAAGATTGATTTTTTTTTCCACTCATTAGATTTCAATGAAAAAAGCCCAAGAATTGTTAAACTCTCGTAAATGCAATAGATCGATATAAAAAATCTATTTAAAAACATTCAAAAAAGAAGTTTATTTTATTAAATACTTCTACAAATCAAATAGACGCTCATAAAAATAAATATAAATCAAGTATAAAATTAAATACAGGATATTTATTTGAGACTGTGATAATAATAAAAAAAATCAAAACTATTTATAAAAATAAATTCAAAGTCAAGCAAATATTGAAAGATAATATTTTACAAAATAAAAAAAATATAAGTCTATAATAAATATGATAAGTAATCAATAATACTCCTAAAAATCTATTTTTTTTGTAAAAAAAATCAAGAGTATGTTGTGATTTGACCCAAATAATTTTAGGAAAATGGATTTGTGAAGAAAAGATTAGCTCCCAGCTTAAACCGATCAGAAAAAAGATTCTTTGATTTCTTTTTAATTCTTACACTCTTTCGCTTTTCTAAGTCCATGTTTGGTCAAGCAGGATCTGCTAATTTAAGAATTTACTAAGGTGTGTGGCTGTATTTTATTGAATATATTTGTTCCTCATGCGATTAGTGGAGACCAACCACTCTTTCGATATCTTGTCATTCAAGTTTCATACTTTTCAAACCTATATAGAACTTATAATTTCATTTATCTTGTGAATTTTGTCGATTTTTTAATAGTATAATTAGGACGGAGTTTTATTTTGAATTATTTTGCATATTGATTAAATAAAACAAAGATTATTAGATAGATTCTTTTTTTTTAAAAAAAAAGAAGCTAAAACGTATGGTCGCTTTAGCCAATTGCCATTTTCTCATGAAGGTCAGCTAAAGGTTAAAAAACATGTAACGGGACATCCTTCGCCGCATCGCCCTCAAGCCCGTGACTTTCTTCAACTACCTTTACCGCCTTCACATGGCAGCTTAGGAGGACTCTTTCAACTTTCTATTATCGAATTCAAAAGCATTTTTTTTTAAAAGCATTTTTTTTATATTATACTTTAAATTATTTTTTTTATTTTTTAGATTATTTTATGTGCTGCTGATATCAAAATTTAAAAAAAAAAATTACATAAAAAACACTTTAAAAAAATCAACCAACCATGTTCAAACAATCACTAAAACACCAATCGATGATGTCTTTGTCGTTTGAATGTCCCTTTTTTTTGTTCTCATCTGAAACACGTATAAAAAACCCTATGATTCCGTAATTCAAAGTTTGATAATCGCAACCAAATATAAATCAAACCTTTTATTGTATAATAGTCATGGGCGGAGCCAGGATTTTTTTCCATCATAGGCTACCAAGAGGATTTTTAAAAGTGTAGTTATTATTTTTTAAAGTGTTTTTCACTTAAAAATATAATAATAATATAATATTTTATTTTTATTCTTTAAAAATTATTTTTTACATCTGTATATTAAAATGATTAAAAAACACCAATTATTTTTTTATTTAAAACAAAAAAATCATTTTTTTTCAATTGCTTTCCAAACTGCTGCCAAGTAAATCCACAATCTCTCTCTCTCTCTTACTTTCTTGATTTTCCATTTAATTTATAACATATTCGAATAATATTAACTAAAATATAAAAATCATGTCTGTTTTATTGTGCCTTTTTTTATTGTTCACCTAGATACAGTTCACTGTGGATTGCTATAGTGAAATGACCATTTTGACCCTTAGAAGCGAAAATTTTTAACCCCCGGGACCGAGAGTATTTTTGAATTTTTCAAGGGACATGGATGATATTTCTGGATTTGTTGCACAAACCACACAAATAGCCTCCGAAAACGACAAAAGAAGGCAAACTCGACCGGGAAGAGTTTTAAACTTTTTCAAGGGACATAGATAATATTTTTGATTTTTTTGCACAGTGAAACTACTAAATTAGCCCTCGAAAATGAAAAAACATAGGCCATAGATTCAGAGGTATTTCTGTATTTTTCATGATGGTATTTTTGTAGTTATCGATGGGTTCAAGGGTATATAGGTTTGTGCATTATTTTATTATTATTTTTTGGAGAAATTGCAGGCGCGTTCTACGAAAGCTTCTGCAGTGTTTCATGTGCATGCGCCATTCACGCGACGCGTGCGCATCATTCCGATGGTCAAAAACAATCTTCCTCCGTGTCATATGGTGCGCTGACATGTCCTTTTCCTTTTGGTGTGTCTGATTATGGTGGTCAGTGAAGCTCCGGTGGACGGGTTTAGGTTTTTTCTCTCTTTTCTCTCTCCTACCGTCCGGAAATACACTTCGGTCCTTAGGGTTTGTGAAAGTTTTATTTTGGTCCCTATGCTTCAGATTTTGCTTTTATTACTGCTGTTTTCAATATAGTTTTTGATTTGTTGCAATTGTGCCCTTCAATTGAAACTGATTATATATGTTGAGTTTCAATTTAGTCCTTATTCTTTTGATTTTTGGTTTACTTTTGGTTATTTTAATTATTTTGATATGCAGGTTTTAATTGCTTCTAAGTGGGTCCTCCAATTGAAATTTGTTATATATGCTATCTTTCATTTCGGTTTTTATTCTATTAATTTTATAAAAACATTACACAACAATTTTTTTAAATGTCTTTATTTATTTCGGTCCCAAAGTTTTATTTATTTCAATTTTGTCTTTCAATTAGAATTAATTTTATATAGTTTGTTTTAATTTGTTATGATTGTGTACTCCAATTGAAATTAGTCATGTATGCTACTTTTCATTTCAATCCTTATTCTTTTTATTTTTTTTAACAAAATTACACTACATTTTTTAAAAAAAATATATTTATTGGTTTCGGTCCCAATGTTTTTATTTGTTTCAATTTTTTCATTCCATTGGAATTAGTTATATATTTTATTTTTCATTTCGACCCTTATTCTTTGAATTTTTTATTTGCTATTAATTTCTTTGATTTTTTTTTGTCATTCTTGGACAATGTTTATTTTTTATCCGTATTTATATATCTATACTTTTAGTTTTTGATTTTAATTTTTGTCATTTTATTTTTTATTAAGGATTTATTTTATTAAAATTAATATTGCTCCATTATTCCCTTTGTTCTTTTTTGTGTTTTCTGTTATTTTTATTTCTTCTTCAGATCATATAGTTTTATGATTTTATTGTTTGCTCCATAATAATGATAATTTTAGTGATAATTTTTTTATTGTTTTTTTTGTAAAAATATTTTGCTTTTTTATTTTATTTGTCAGGGCAATTTAATATTTTAATTGTTTGGGTAATAATATTGATAATAATTTTAACTGTTATTTCATTGAAACCTATTAAATAGATAAATTTATATCAATTTAAAGTTCTTATATTGTATAGAAAATTTGCACTTAACAAGAATTCTGCACAGATTTATTATTTTGCCTAAATTTATAATATAATAAAAAAACTTATATAATTTTTTTTTGTGTATAAAAAAATATGGTGCCATCCGCAATGAGATGCTGGGACATTGGCTAGTATATTAATATATGAGGAATGAGTGAACATTAGCACATGTCAGCACATGTGACATATACAACTATAAAATGTACAGCTATACAATCAATATCATATAGACAAATAAAACTGGAATAAAATAATAAAATTATAGTTTTTTGTTTGTGACAAGTGATTAAATATATCAAAATAATCTGCAAATATATAAAAAATAAATATATATAAAAATAATAATCAATTTTTATTTTTAAAAATAAATTCAACAGCAATCTTACTTATCCGAATTTTAATCCAGCTATAGTTTAGTTTTGAATTGATTAAAAAGTTGAACCGGTAAAATATAAAAACCTTGTCCCTTGTATATCCCTTCGAAAACATGAATGATGACTCTAACTTGTATTACCCCTGGAAAATTAAAAATAAAATAAGAAGGGCTAACATTACACGTGCAAAACTGTGTGCGGCGTTGTACAGTAAACGTTGTATTGATTCATTATTTTCTTTTTCTCTTTTTGGATGCAGTAAACCCTGGAAAATATATTTTGTGAGTCTATATGAGTTAATAAAATCTTAATTATTTTAAATTTTTAAAATAAATATATGCTCTAACTTAAACTCGAAATTTGTGCATATCAAATTTTTTTTTGTCATCACACCATGCTCATTGAGGGCAATTTATTATTTTCACTCACAACTTGTATGTGTGGAACCAGAATTCATAAATAAATATTATATTTTATTTATATTTCAAATAAAATGTTAAACCATACAATTAATTTTAATTATATTTTTTTTGTAATATTTATAGAAATAAATTGAATTGATATTCAGAAATCATTATTATCACAAAAAAATTTAAATATTTTTTTCATAAAAAAACATTGAAAAACAAATTCTTGAGTTTTTTATTCCTTCAAATCAGATATAAATAAAGTAAAAATCTAATATGTATCTTGTATGTAATAAAATGTTGTTCACAAAAATAAAACTCTAGAATCATTTTCAACTTTCAAAACTAACGAAATAGGAGGAAAAAAACAGTGGCTATGCTTCATTTACACTCATTAATAACATATAAATGTTCTCTTGCTTCACTGTATCCATAAACCCCAAATTAAAAAACACTTTTAATAGGTAGCAAACAAAAATATGTTTGGTTAAACAAATCTACCTAAACATAAAAAAATAATTTTGTTTATGAGACGATTACAAACTAAATTTTTATATTTGAAAAACATAAGGTATAGATGTGCCTTGTCTTCGAAGATAATATTTTTATTTATAAAATATTCAAGTAAAAAACTCTCAATTTTAAAATTATAATTAAAACATGTAATAATAAAAGTAACGATTATCATAGTTTTAAAACCTAACTTGAAGATTAAATCATAGCAAAACTCGGGTCACTAGTCGAGGATCGAGTCATGAGTTGAGTTGACTTGAGTTAGCTTAAGAATAAAAGTGATTACTAATTATTATTATTATTATTATCATAGTTTTAAAACTGAATTAGAAGTTGATCCGAGACAAAGCCCGAGTCATAAGTGAGGTTGATCATTGACCCATATCAATATAACAGAAAAACAATTATTATAGTTTTAAAATTCAACTCAAGAGTGAATTTAAGGTAAGACCCAAATCATATATTTGAAGATCAATAAAAAATAAAAAAAATATTTTTTGCCGTGAACCTGGAGCAAGACTCGGGGTCATGTATAAAGAGGGTCAAACTGAGTTGACTTATAGGGATGAAAATTGTTATTATTTTAGTTTTAAGACCCAACTCGAGGGTCGATAGGGATAGGATCTAGGTCACGGGTTGAGAGAGTCAACACATGTTGATCCAATTCAACATATACATAAAAAATAATTATTATAGTTTTAAAACTAAACTTAGAAATTGATCCGAGGAAAAGTTCAGGTTATTGGTGAAGATGATTAATTCGGCTAACCTGATGTTTTTAAAAAAAAATAATCAAAGAAACATTATCTTGACCATTGTTTTTAAATCAACAAGTTTTTTTACCATTATTTTATTATCTTGGGTTAACTTGAGTTTTTTACAGGATCAAATTAAGCCAATTGTTCCTCTATTTTTTCTTTAACTTTGACCATTATAGACCTTGGGTTAACCAGTCATGTTAGTTTAGTTTTATAACTAGAGTTGTAATAATATTATTAGTTTCAATATTCAATATAAATCAATGTAAAAAAACAATCTAATTTTTCGTTTAAAATATATAATTTTTTTTTAAATTCATGTTAAAGGTAAAATAGATTTCCCCCCCGTATTTTACTATATCTTATCCACGATAGTAAAAAAAATATATTTTATTATATATATTATTATCAAATATAATGTTATCTTGGTATTCTTTTATTACCGCACTCTGCCTGATACTGTTTAGAAGGGCCCAATGTAGCAATTATGTTGGGGTCTATTAAATATTCCACTTGGCCCAAATAAAACATGAAGACGATAATGAAGTTAATGCCTTGGCTTCTTCTTGTTCATCAAGATACTGAAGCAAAAAGAACTCGTAACGGAGATATTATAAAAATTAATTTCTTTATCACCACAAATTTGATTTATGCTCTGTTTTTTACTGTGTTTTAAAAACTTTTTTTTCTTACATATACTTTTTTTTTAGTTTTATTTTTTACTTTAATGGTGTTTTTATGGTGTTTTTAGATTATTTTTATGTATTGATGTCAAAAATAATTAAAAAAATAAAATAAAATACACTATTTTGATGCATTTATGAATGAAAAACACTTTAAAAAAATAATTTCTACCAAACTCCCAAGCATGCACTTAATTTGTCTCCCAAGCATCAATGAGATTTAAAATAATATTTAGTTATTATTTCTAGAAAAATAAATAAATTAGAAAGTGAGCCTCAAGCTCGCGGTCATTCCTGAATTACTTTATAGAATGCATTTTTGTTTTGATTTTACAACTGTTTATTAACAAGTGTGCAAAATTCCCAAAAATTGCTTGAAGAGTAGACTATACCACACCCATTGAGTTTGGAGTTCTTTTCCCAAAGAAACATGTAGACGTACGTAGTAACCCACCTATCAGAATCTACTCGTAGAAATTTTATGCATTATACCTCAGAACATCAAAAAAAGGCGAGGAAGGAAGAAACTTGCAGAGAATACAGAGGCTGCATTGTTGTTAAGATACTATAAACTAGAGACTAGTTCACACCCTAGTTTAATTAGAGAATGAGGGTTAGAGTTTTAGAGAAAATAAACTTGTTTTAGTCTTGTTTATAAGGGGTGTGATTAAGCCTATTTTTTTTTTAAATGCCTTTTTTTAGATGTGAGGAAACCACACTTTCTAAAAAACATATTTTATGAACCCTGGTGAACGATTAAAACCCCGACTGTCTTAGATTCTTACAGGGAATGCATATCTTGACTTAAACTCGAGACTTTCTATATAAATCATAAACTTTTATCATGACACTACATCCTTAGAGAACTTAATAGCACAACATCAACTGCTCCTCACTGTTTTCACATATATTCATGGACAAATGCTTGGGTTAAAACTTTTCATCTACCATCACTTCGCTTTATAAAACCAACCACTTGTTACATGTACAACGACAACATATATATTTAGTTGAGCAACAGAGAGTAACTAGTAGCAACACAATCAGAAGATTATGTTTGAAATAGTAGTTGCTCTGATTATGTTTTTTTGTTGTTGCAGGTACCCGATGAAGGGCTTATAAAGATAGAAGAGGTTCATTAACTTTGTCAATTATGTTTTATCCTCTCCTAATTTACTAGCTACTTGAGATGCTAATAGGGTAACACCTGCGATGCAGTATTTTGTTTCATTAATTTTATCTTCACAGCACTGGTCATAATCATTATGAACATGAAATCCTTACAGAAAATTAGCTCGACGACAATTGCTGAAAGGAAATTTGAGATGTTCTTCTTGCTAATTCTCCGAGTAAATAATTTCAGTTTGGATTTCCTCTTCTTTTTGAGATAATAGTCATCAATACGAAGTTAATTGAAGAGGATTAATTGTAAATTTACTCGAAAACCTGGCTTCCAGGGAACTCTCATCCCATGGCATTGATTTGTTATTGCCATATATGGTTATGGAGATACCTGCACTTTTTTTGTTTGAAGGCAAGCAAATCGAGTGAAAGTTTAACGGCGAGCATTTTGTAGAGAATGCAACTTGATTTACCAATGGAGTTTAATGACGAGCCATTTGTAGGAATTGCAAGAAAGTTGACAAATATCTTCTGGCTATATATGGAGTTTTAGCAATGGATTATCTAGCTAGGGTTTGGCCTTTCAGACGGTCTTCATCGTTCTTTATTGATCGATGCACCCAAAAACTTAAAAATCTATTAAATGGGTATGATTTAAACTCATGATTACTTGGTCGAGAAGTCTTTGATTTATATCATCCTCAAAGATTATTGATTAATTATGATATCTAATTAACCAAGCATGCATGAAAAAAGAACAAAAAAGGACAGGCAGAATTATAAGATTGTCTGATCAATTAATAAAACAAGCAACATGGCACTGGCAGCCTAAACATTAATCTAGCACGAACTAAAACCATCACTAACTTGCAGTCTTATCTAACCAAACAAGCCCTACTCAGAACACTGAAAGTAAATCTACACTGATCTTTGTCCCAGTAGATTCCGATTTCATCACCTTCAGCCAGGTTCCTCCTTTTGACGAAGTCCTTTGTCCAGCCATCGTTGAATATATAACTTCGAGAAGTGCTCCATCTTTTGAATACCAACCGGTGCATGCTCCCAGTATTCACATCTCAAACCCTAACCTTCAAGCCCCGATTGGTTTCTTGACGACTCACCACTCCGGCCACCTGGTTGGCCTGAGCCGTATTCAAGAAAGGCAAGATGTGTTTCTCCACTAAATCTGAAGGCACAAGTAGCCTGCATAGATTGCCCAGATCACTTGGTTTCATCTTCTTCTTGATCGTGAATGGATCGTAATGAGATAAACTGAGCTCGGTCGAAACCCCGCGAGACCTCTCCTCTAGCAAATCCTCCATGGTATAAGACGTTCTCATCCTCCTTAGATTGAAAGCCACCCTCAATCTCTCCATCTCCTCCGCAGATTCTTTGTTTCTTGACTGATTCCACCCCTGTTTCTCCATTCTTGCATGCAATGGCAGATCTAATTTTTTGTTCTCAATTGTTTTAACTCATATTCTCTTCTCATTTGTTCTATATATATAGAGAAAGAGAGGGCCGGGCTGAAGTTAATCCCTATGGGGTTCGGAATGTGGAAATCAGTCTGTGTGCAATTAGGAAATCAAACAAGGAAATTAAAGGATTAAAGTCTGTTATCAAGTAATTCAACGGCAGTGAACGTACTCGTGCTCTATCATCTTTTCCTACCACCTCGCCCAATAAAATTCCCATGCATCGCACAAATGTGCTCTTGTTATCTTGCCCTTGCCTCGTTGCTATAAATGACCCGTCGGCCATCGGCTTTTTTTTTTTTTTTTTTTAAAACCTATTATTATTATTATTATTTTATGAAAATCACACACACACACATATATTATTAAACCCTAAGCGCAGTAATGTAATCCATTAATTTGAGATTTAACTCGGTGAAGACTTTCAAAATAAATAAAATAAAAATTGATCTTACAATACTTGCGATATCGACATGATAGTTTCAATTCGCTGCCGGATTATGATTCAATTTAAATATTTTATATTTTTCTAAAATGATTTTTACTTTAATATTGAAATGATATCTTTTTAAATTTGATAATAGTTAATCTATTTAACTTGTGATCCAATTTTAAACTAGGCTAAATTCAATAATTTTGATAAAAATCTTCCCAAATAATTTGTAAATATTTTAAATAATTGATTTACAAAACTAAATATCATGCCAGGCTTAGTCCACATGATATGTCAATTCGTTATAAGAACAAAATTCATTTTTTCTATATATAAAACGCATCCTTCTCCATTTTTTATTATAATATTAAAATGATATCTTTTTAATTTAATATTGATTAATCTATTCAACTTGTGATTCAATCTTTAACTTTACTAGTTTAATAACATGATAGAAACATCCCTAAATAGTTTTTTGATACTTCCCTGATGGAAGTATAAATTAAGAACAAAATTAAAATTCCCTACTTTACTACAAAATTTTCTAGAGAAACAAAAATCATTATAGTTCATCTAATATATATGTAAAAGAATTTTTTACTATTAGTTTTAAAACTTAAACTTGATTATAAAAATCAAGAAATAAAATACTCCTTTTTAATCATTGAACCAGCCTCTTATCTCTAAATTTAAAACCATTGAATCTCAATATAGGTACGGATTCTATCTCCCTGGTTAGGCTTTATTCTCTTATTTTGGTTTGCTCTACATACTAGAAAATGACCAATACTCATATATCATAAATCATAAATCACCACCATTTTGGTTTATATGGAGCTATAATCTATTCGAATAACAATTGGTTTTATGGATACGAGATTTGATTGGAAAGTTACTTAAAAAGCATTTTTTTGTTTATAATGTGAGTTTCACAATGTTAATATATATATATATATATATATATATATATATATATATATATATATATATATATAGCACATCAAAATCATATGAAAAATTAAAAAAAATATATCATTTTGATATTTTTTTTCAATGCAAATACTTTTAAAACACAATTTAAAATGGAATATCGAATGATAAGAAAGTATTTGAAACAATGGTAGAAATCACTTTTTAAATTATTTATCTCTTGTAAATTCTTCACATTAATACATATATTTATTTTTTAAAATTTATTTTTAATATTAAAAAGATAAAATAATTGAAACAATTTATTTTTAAATTTATTTTTGTTAAAACGGTGGGGCATCTCTACCCCAAACATGGCCTAAATCAAAAATGGTCTAAATCAAAAAATAACTTCTGCCTTTTCATTTATTTTAATGTAAAACATTTATATGACAACAATTTTAACCAAACATATATAGTTTTAAAACTACAATTATAAATATTTTTCTAAAATAAAAACAAAAATAATGTCAACCATCCTCCTCCTCTCAACATCCATCCGCGATCAAATACATCTATCCAACCCAAGAACAGAGAAAAGAACCCAAAACAAAACTCTATCCATCCAGTTGAGAAACAGCCCGCAAAGCAACAATCAATGTATAACTCAAAGTGGACCGTCTCAATCTTGTCCGAAGATAATGTTAGCAGCTTAATAAAATTGAAAGTATTGAATTCTGGCAATTGAAGGAGCCAGGACCTCCACACTGATTTTTGGTTTGATTTAGAAAATTCGATGCATATTCTATTTAATCCCAGACTTAAATAGACATTCCTAATACATTGATAACTACCCATGATTAAATTAACTATCCCAATAACCCCCCATTACAAAGTAAATAACTGTTAAGTAAATAATTGAAATAAACATTACAATCCCTGAATAACAAATAATTGCACCCTGCCCCCATAGTAAATATTATTAATTTCTACCCCCCATTTATAAAGAAAACCCTAAAATTTTCCAGCTCATATGTTGGGCATGTAGCAAAGCCGCCTCCTTCAAAAGAGCTCGTCCACGAGCTCGGGATAAAGCCGTCGCAGGTTGTCACCGTCGATCCAGGTAGCGTCTTCCACCTCTGTTCCTTTCCAATGGACTAACAAATCAACCCCTGCTCTATTTCCTTTCTTAAGCCTTCTGTCAATTATTCTTTCGGGTTCTGGAGCTATTGTGCCATCCTCCATCACAGTAGGTAACCTAGGGTTAGGGTTAACCCGATCCCCAACTTTTTTCTTCAAGCAAGACACATGAAAAACCGGGTAAACCTTTGACTCCTTGGGTAGATCAAGCTTGTATGCTACGGTCCCGATCCTCTGGATAATTTGAAAGGGTCCAAAGTACCTTGGGGCCAGCTTCAAATTCCTCCTCACGGCGACGGTCACCTGCCGGTAAGGTCGTAACCTCAAATACACCCACTCCCCAACTTCGTATTCTCTTTCGGTTCTTTTTTTTGTCTGCATACATCTTCATCCTTGTCTGTGCTTCCTGTAGGTTCTCTCGTGCAAGCGCGAGGATGTGTTCTCGGTTCCTCAGCTCATCATCCACTACCTGGACTGCGGTGGTTCCATGCTCATAAGGAAGGAGATTTGGTGGTGGTTTGCCGTACACTAGCTCAAACAGAGTGAACCCAGTTGAAGAGTGCTCAGAAGTGTTATACGCCCATTCAGCCATGGCCAACTAGCTGACACAGTCTCTTGGCTGATCACTGGTAAAGCACCTCAGGTACCCCTCTAACCATTTATTTACAACTTCTGTCTGCCCGTCGGTTTGAGGGTGATAGCTTGTACTCATGAGTAATTTAGTCCCACTGAACTGAAATATTTCTTGCCAAAATCTGCGTGTAAACACTTTATCGCTATCACTGACTATACTCTGCGGCATGCCATGTAGTTTGAATATATTGTCCATGAAAATCTTTGCTACTGTTGCTGCTGCATAGGGGTGTACCATAGGTAGAAAATGACAATACTTACTGAACCGATCCACCACAACTAGGATTACATTATACCCTTTAGACAGGGGCAACCCTTCAATAAAATCCATGCTAATGTCTACCCATACCTGACTGAGTATTTGTAGGGGCTGTAAAAGTCCCGTTGGCTTTAGGCTGTCTATCTTATTTCTCTGACATACTTCGCATTCCTTAATAATTTGCCTGATGTCCTTCCTCATGCCATGCCAGAAAAATTCCTTTTTTAGTCTTGCATGTGTTTTCTGTGATCCAGTGTGTCCTCCCATTGGGCTGCTGTGAAAATACCACATAATCTGCTCTTGTAGTTCCTTTAATGTCCCCAAATGAATTCTGTTTTTATAGAATAGAAAACCACCCCTGAACTGGTACTTGAGGGAATCCAGCTTGCCCATGTGGTATTGGCTGATTAGCTCCTTCAGCTGAGAATCTTGCTTGTAGGCCTGAGTGAGTGTCTCCCACCATTTCACATTCACCAAACTAATAGCTTGGACCTTCCCTTGGATAGTTTCTAGGTCAGAATTTCCACTGTCATCTTGAGCTGGCATTCGGGATAAGGCATCTGCTGCTTTATTCCCCTTGCCACTCCTGTACTCCACCCTAAAATCAAATCCCAACAATTTAGTTATCCACCTTTGTTGAAAAGGAGTACCTACCTTTTGCTCTAAAAGGTGCTTTAGGGCCTGCTGGTTAGTTCTGACCACAAACTTGTGCCCTAAGAGGTAATGCCTCCATTTTTGTATTGCCAACACCAAGGCTAAGAACTTCTTCTCGTAAGTAGACAAGAATAAATTCTTGCCTTTTAATGCTTGACTTAGGTAAGCTAGGGGCCTCCCCTCCTACATTAAAACAGCCCCTAAGGCATGTTTTGAAGCGTCACATTCCACAACAAACAATTTAGTAAAATCTGGTGTAGCCAAAATTGGAGGAGTGACCATGGCTGACTTTAAGGCAATGGAAGCTTGATTTGCCTCCTCACCCCATTGGAATGAATTCTTTTTCAATAGTGCAGTAAGGGGTGCTGCTATGCCTCCATAATTTTTAACAAATCTGCAATAATAACCTGTCAAACCTAAAAATCCCCTTAAGGATTTGATGTTTTTAGGTTCAGACCAATCCACCATGGCTGCTAACTTTGCTGGGTCTACCTTAACCCCTTCTTTTGAAATTATATGCCCCAAATACTCTACTTCTCGGCAGCCAAACACACATTTAGAAAGTTTTGCATATAGCTGATGCTGGTTTAAGACATTTAGGACAGTGGTTAAATGTTTAGTGTGTTCCCCCATTGTTCTACTATACACCAGTATATCATAAAAAAAACCCAGCACAAACTTCCTAAGATAGGGCTTAAAAATCTCATTCATTAGCACTTGAAAGGTTGCAGGGGCATTAGTAAGCCCAAAAGGCATTACTAGAAACTCATATTGCCCTTCATGAGTACTAAAGGCTGTTTTTGGTATATCTTCTTGTTTCATTCTAATTTGGTGGTATCCTGACCTTAAGTCAAGTTTAGAAAACCATTCAGCCCCATTAATTTCATCTAGCAACTCAGTAATGTTAGGAATATGAAACTTAGCTTTGATTGTATCCTTGTTGAGTGCTCTGTAATCAATGCACATGCGCCAGCTGCCATCTGCTTTCCTCACTAATAAAACAGGTGAAGAATAGGGACTTTGACTGTTTTGAATTATCCCATTCTTTAACATCTCCTGTACTAACTTCTCAATCTCTTCTCTCTGGTAATATGGGTATCGATATGGCCTCATATTGGTTGGTTTAGCTGCTGCATGGAGTGGAATCTAATGGTCATGACTCTTACAAGGAGGTAAGTCTGTGGGCTTCTTGAACACTGTCTTGTAGTCATCTAAAACAGCTTGTATTGATGATTCTGTGACTGTTGATACAGGATTTGCAGTCACTTGCATCACTTGCAGCCATATGCCTTTCCCTTCAGTCAAGGTGACTTTGCTAATGTTGGCCTCCTCCTCTACTGCTTGGTCTGGTTTCCGCAGCCCTTGTAAGGTAAGTGCTCTTCCACCCATAATAAAATGCATGCTTAACTCCATGAAATTCCACTTAATGGTTCCCAACTTTCTTAACCAATCTACTCCTAACACCACATCACCCCCCAAGGGTGAGTAAAAATAGATTAGTAATGATTTTGCATGCTTGCATTGTAAGTTGTACCTCTTTACAATAACCTGGACATGTGAGAGTATCTCCATTTGCCACTTGTACTGCCATTCTGCTCCTCTCCACTGCCAGTTTCACCTTGCTGGCCACCTTAGTGTCAATAAAACTGTGGGTGCTCCCTGTATCAATGAGCACAATGACAGTGCATTTCCCAATCTTCCCCACTATTCGCATAGTCTTGGGGGAAGGTGCACCTGCAATAGCATGCAACGATATACCCAACAACTCAGCTTGTAAGTCTCTAGGTATACCTTCTACTGTTTCAGCAGTGTGAGTCTCTTCTTCATCTACTTCTTCTCCCTCGAAATCCATTCCTTCGAGCAGATACAACCTTGGTCTATTGCACTTGTGACCAGGTTGGTACCTCTCATCACAGAAACAACATAGCCCTTTTTCCCTTCTCTCTTGCATTTGGTTGGAATTAATTCTTTTGATGGGGTAAGGATTTTTTCTTTGAAATGCAGGTTGTGTTCTCAAAGGTTGTGGGGCTGGTAGTTTGAGGATTGGGTTTGGGGCTGGAAGTCTAGCAATGGTGTTGAAATTTGGGTGTTTTGGTGCAGGCCGAAAGGTAGTAGTGTAAGAGGTATTTTGGTTTGAATGGGTTTTGTAAGGGTTGTGTTGCCTATTAACTTCTTCCTCTTGTAGGCGTGCTAAACCAAAGGCTGCAGCGAGAGTATTTGGCTTAAACATGGTGACAATGATGCGCAATTCATCCTTCAGTCCACTTAGAAAGGTGCTGATTCTAAACTCCTCACTTACTCCACTTACTTTATTCGATAAGATCTCGAATGTTGTCTGATATTCTTCAACACTCCCTGTTTGTTTCAGCTTAGTAAATGCCCCTACAGGATCCTCAAAAGCTGTTGGACCAAATCTGACCCGTAATGCCTCCATGAACTCTTCCCAACTTGCCACAAGACTGGAGTCCTTCAACCAGCAGAACCATGTTAATGCCTTCCTCTCCATGTGAAAGGACGCAAGTTCCAGTTACTGATTCTCAGGAGTACCAAAGTAAGAGAAGAATTGTTGTGCCTTTAAGATCCACTCACTAGGATCTCCACCATCGAACCTAGGAAAATCTAGCCGAATTGTTCTTGCTTGTATGCCTCCATTAACTTCACACAAAGGGTTAGTAGGCCCCCTTGTATTTGTAGAAGTCCCTTCTCCTGAATTGAGTCTTGTTGTAACCTGCACTAGACCTTCATAACTGGAAGCCAAATTGTTGAGTTGTTGGAGAATGCCTTCCATGAGTATTCCATGTCTAGATTGATCTTCTGTCAACTTTGTAGTAACTTCTTGTAAATGATGGACTGTATCTGATAGTTGTGATAGCCTTGTGCCCTCAGCCATGTCGCGGGAACGATGTGCTCTGATACCACTGGTTAGCAGCTTAATAAAATTGAAAGTATTGAATTCTGGCAATTGAAGGAGCCAGGACCTCCACACTGATTTTTGGTTTGATTTAGAAAATTCGATGCATATTCTATTTAATCCCAGACTTAAATAGACATTCCTAATACATTGATAACTACCCATGATTAAATTAACTATCCCGATAACCCCCCATTACAAAGTAAATAACTGTTAAGTAAATAATTGAAATAAACATTACAGTCCCTGAATAACAAATAATTGCACCCTGCCCCCATAGTAAATATTAATTAATTTCTACCCCCTTTTATAAACAAAACCCTAAAATTTTCCAGCTCATATGTTGGGCATGTAGCAGATAAATTCCTGTCCTTTTACTAGCGCTTTACTTCTACTTCTATAACTACTACTACTAGAGATTAGGCTTTTAGTGTACTGAGTGTTACTCTTTGAGTGCGCACACACGACACCTTTAACTCTCTTTCCCTTCTTGAGATGCCCGCTTGTCTGTTACCCATTTTCTCTCTAGTGGGAATTCACCGAACTCTTCTTTTTCGGTCACTTGCATTATTATAGTAGATAGTGATAACCGGATGAAGAGACCATTATTGTTGGTGGTTGTTTTTGTTTCGCTTCTGTCATGGCCTTCTCTTCCTGCTTTTGCCATCCTCAATTCTCATTCAAGGTATGATCTTTTTGCTTTTTTCAATGTTATGCACTATTTGTTTTTCTCTTCTGAGTGTCCTTGTTATATTTTGAATAAATGAAAGGCTGAGTTTGGTGTATTGCGTAGTATAGCGAAAATTGAATTGAATTGCAAGTGCTTGCTTGGGAGATCTTTTAGCTGCAGTTTCTTGATCTGGGAATTCTTGATGTTACTGTTTTTCAAGAAAAAAAACTGGCCAATTTAAGTGGTTCTGGATAAATTTCTTTGATTGGAAATCGGAAGTTTTCTTACCTTCAATTAAGTTAATATAGACTTTTTTTTTTTTTATATATATCTGTGAATTTCTGCAAATCCAATATGCCTTTCCCACCCATTTGATATTAGAGGGGTTATATTTTGGGGTTGCCTTTATGCGAGCCTACTTTTGTGTTGTAAGTATATGAAGTAAATCAGTGACACCCTATATTTGTCTAGCTGATATTGTCTACTCGAAATATGCATCGACAAAAAATGAGTTATGTTTGGGCAATTGGGGATCATTCCACTTGTTGAGGCTTGTGATGATTCAGTAGTATAGCGAGGATTTGTCTCAGAGATAAGCTGTTGCATTGCTGCAGTTTCTATGATCACACTTCACCTTCATGTGGTTCTTTTCTTTTTTAATTTCCCCCGTTGTTACACAGCTGATTTTCTTGGCATTTCTTACACTTGAATTAATGTTGCTAAGTTCACAGCAATGTATCATGTTACCTCTCTCTATGGTTCACATGCACTGAGTTTATTGTTCTGTTACAATGTTTGTTATATCACGGTATGATCTATTATGTATTCTATGTCTTGACTAGATCAAATGGGTTCCAGTTCTATGAAATTGTTGTCTTTCCAGTTTAGGTGTTTTATGCATTGAATTTGAGTTTGAATTGTCTCTAGTGCACCACAGAAGTGAATTTCTCAGTTTATATTCATGAGCTTGAGGGCTTTTCTCAAGGTTTATTTTGATTTCTTATCAGAATGATTACACGGGGATGACTATAAGATCTCATCACATTGTTGGGAAAGATCAAAAGTTGTTTTCTTCACTTAGAAGTAATAACATCAAACTTTTTGGCCAACGGGTTGCAAGAGTGGGAGTTGACTTACACAGAGACTGGAGTTTTCTTGGAGGTTCAAGAATTATCATTCATTCAAAAACTAACAAATTTCCTTGTCTATCAAAAAAGCTCGGGAGTAAAAGCATCATGTAATTCTTCTTTTTGCTAGTTGTCCACTTTATTTATCACTTATGATGTTTATATTTCATGAGAAGTTTCAAGCATTTCTTTTCTTCCATTTTTTTTTATTTGTATTTGGATTCTGGTTGATACATTGCTGAAGGTCTCCGATGTTTAAATGTTTGAAAATCTTGTCTAGTGTATGTACATTTGAACTATGCAAACTTTCTGGTTTTCTTTTCTTCTTCATGATGAATTTGGGAGAAACAAATTCTATTTCTTAGGACATTATCTTATTGAAATACATCCCCCCACCCCCAGGCAGGTTCAGCTCATTTCTAGAATGTAACCCAATTTTAGCTAGACTCCCTGCTGTTTTCAATGAAAATTATAAACTGGCTATGGGGGTCAGACGCTTGAGGTCAATTACTTGGTTTGAATTACTTAGTATCCATCAATAAGCTTCTGTTGATGGGTGATCTGGTTCATCAGAGTCAATTTATAGAGCATCCCAATTCTGTATGACTGACTAATTATGCCTGTTCTTTAGAATTACTTGCTATCAGAGCCTCATAAACCAGGGGCTTATTGGTTCATGCTCTTTCACAGATACCAACAGGGACTTATGGTCGGGCAGGAACAGTTTCCTTGTTCCCCTCTTTCGTCTTTTCTGCGTGACACTGGACAAAATAAACAAGCAAATAATAGTATGAAACAAGACTGGTTTCGTTATATGCTATTATTTGTTACTGTTAAGAGTCCAGGACTTCCTTCTTTCAAATTCAGTGCTGCTAGCAACATCGACTAACTTTAAGTCTGTATCTTGTGGATATTATTCCTTATTGTTTTATAGCTTTATATTACAGGGTTGACAAGTTCACAGATTGCAAGCAGTGTTTTTACTTTGGGAACAGCAGCTGTTCTCCCATTTTACACGCTCATGGTTGTAGCTCCTAAAGCTGAAGTGGTATACTTTCTGTATCTTTTAGGGACTTCATATGTATTATCTCTTTTTTTTCATCTTTCAAGTAACAGTGTCCGTTCCTGTATGAATACTCAACTTCCTGAATTTTGCTGATTTTGAACAGAAATCATATGGGTGTACTTAGTTGTAGGCTTGTAGCTACATTTATACTCCTTTGAACCTTGGTCTTAAGCTGTTAGGTGTTGTCATTTTTTAATTATGAACACTTATGAGTATTGTCTACTATCAGTCACGATTGGTCTTGGTTAGAATCTCTCTCTCCGTGTGTGTGTGTGTGTCTTCACAGCTAGCACTTCAAGATAGTAATCCAGTCTAGATTTTTATTTCTTCCTCCAGTGTTACAGAATCCCATGTTGGCCCTTAACTTCTTTAGTTCTGTTTGCATGTGATTTTCCTTGGAAAGCTCATTGATCACGCCTTATTTTCTAACAATCAACATAACTGCTTAAATTTGAGCAAAATGCAGACTAGAAAGTCTATGGAAAGTAGCATTCCATATATTGTGCTGGGACTTCTTTATGCATCTCTATTATATCTTTCCTGGACACCTGACACAATGAGGTTGATGTTTGCGAGTCAATACTGGTTACCAGAGGTAAGAATGCAATATCCCTTTTCTTTTTTCACTTAAATTTTTGAAACAGATGTCTGTTCAATAGGAAAAGTTAACAAAATCTTCTATCTGGTCTCTGTATACAGCTGCCTGGTATAGCAAAGATGTTCTCCAATGAGATGACATTAGCTTCAGCGTGGATTCATTTGTTAGCTGTAGACCTCTTTGCTGCCAGGTCTGTCCATTCCCCCTCTCTATCCCACTTTTTATCTCTTGCAGTTCTAACACTTCTGCCGATTATCCAGGCAGGTATTTAATGATGGATTAGAAAATGAAGTTGAGACTCGACATTCGGTTTCTCTTTGCTTGCTCTTTTGTCCGATTGGAATCGCTACTCATTTCATCACTAAAGCACTAACCAGAGGTGCCGGAACTGCTAGGCATGACATGTAATTTATTATTGACTTGTGTTGAAACAATCGAATCAGTTTATAGGAGGTTGACAAAAATTGGATTTTCCACTTTGAAAAAATACTAAAAAACATATCAGCCTTTTGTGAACTCTCTTTTCGCCAAACTTTGTTGTCTTTTTATCATAAAAGATTACATGGTATTTGTTTCTGTTGGGAATCAAGTCATCAGAATATGGTTGAACATGGTATTATTTCATCAGTAAGTTGAACTCCAAATTTGATCTACCTTCCCCGCCAGCATTTATGAAGAAGTTGGCGTGGATGTTAGAAATCGTAGCTCCTCCTCTGAAACCTTTCAATCCAGCTTTCTCAATCAACTCAGCTGCTGCGACTCCCAATTCAGACGGATTTCTAAACACGGAGCCAGCATTACTGGAAATGGAACCATACTTCATAAGCATGATCTATAAAGCGCAAAAAGAAAGCATGACAAGTTTCTTTTCATGGATACCTCCCCAAGTATTCTTGGAGAAATCCTAAAAAAGAAACTGTTTTGCAAGAAATTCAACCTTCATCCATTAGCTTACAATTTTCTTCTTCATATCCAAGTGGGAGAAATCCTGTCCAAGTATTCTTGGAGGAGTCCTAAAAAAGAAACTGTCTTGCATAAACATTTTCTTTTTTTTATTGATGAAGTGAGTTTTTTATATAAAGAGTTGCAGTGAATGAGCATTAAATTCTAAGAATAAAAAACTTTATTCTCAGTTTATATATGATAAATGGTGAGAATAAGCTATAAGAAAGTGAAGATGGTGATTTTTTTCTTGGGCTGTTCAAAAAGTATTTTTAACCATGATTACTATTTTTTTTTTTAATCGAGGGGGTGGAGGTGTTTTCCTCCTTCATATCCAAGTGAGAGAAAGACCCTTACAATCAACATCAATATTGATTGTAAGTCTCTTTTTTGAATTTAATTTAGTTGTTTAATGCTAAGTTGTTTGATCCAAATAAGCATGTATTTTAAAAATACCAATTATTGAAATACCAACAGGATCACCGACGAACATGAAAGCTCTATTGTTGATTTTACTGGTGATATAGACCAATTTTCCTCGGAGAATTACACAGAGGTGTGAATTGTTTTGATACCATCAATGGATTCACCGATATAATTTGTGTGTCATCGATTATATTATTAGGGAATCCATGAGCAATGCACAATCAATTACCAAGTTACTTTACCAATGGATATGAAATTCATGATGAGAACTTCTCCGATGACAAGCTCTCATTGAATCAATTTATATTCTGATAGAAACACAATTTAAACACGAAAAAATGTTTTATCAGTGATATCAATTTTCTAGTTGTGATTTGGATCAAAATTACAAAATCTGCATGAGCTAAAACATGGATTAATGGTACTAATCATTCTAGTAATTAACCATTAAGTTATGAACAAATTTCAAATCATCATATAAGTATCTTGCAAGGGGACAAATATATATATATATATAGATAACATTTAAAGGTAATACTATAGAAATCAGAGGCATTTCATGGACAAACCTTAAATCTTAGGACACATAACTGCGTGATGTATTTGCTCAATGTAGGAACACTAAAGATCAGACAGTCAGACACAATAACAAATATGGACAATTGAGAATGGATTCATGTATAATAAATCTGAACACACTATCAAGCACAAACATCTCTTGGGAGTCACTTCAATCTCACTCTGACTCCTTATTGTTAGACCACATACATATGTATCCCTACCTAGAAATTGAGGTTGACTGACATTGTCTCGGTCGGTTTCTGCTAGGAAATAACATGGTGCGAGGTTGAATTATAAGAAAAATAAATATATTATTTTAATAGCACGTTATATTTGCAGATAAAGAAAAAAAAAGAAGGAAAGATTGAAGTACTCCCATTATTAGTATTGTTAAGATTGTTCACGGGAGCAGTATGGGTGCTATTTCATTCATCACAAGCCTTCTTCACTGACAACTTCTCTTGTGATTTTGCACACAGTAGCGGCAGATTCATAGATCAAATTAAGAGTAGCAAAAAAGGGTTACTGATAAATGTTCTTTCAAATCTGAAACTTGCTTTCACGAAAGGCATAGTGGAGTTTCAAATCAGGAAGCTTGAGTGGGATATATTTCTTATCCACTGATGTAATAATACACCCTGGATTATTGAATTGTAGCACATTTTGAAACAATTTCCTTTTTATGACATGAACTCTTTGGTCCTTGGAGACAACCCCTTTATCAGCAATCAAGTCATCTTAAAATGCTATTCTTAGTCAAGTCTAAGAGGGGGAGGGGGGTGAGAAAGTAGACTCAATTCCTAATTATTGATTTGCTCATATTGAGTGTGGTTTTCCCCTTTTTTTTATTTTTTAATTTTTAATCCATAAGGCTCAATGGACATGTCACGCAGACAATTGTCAGTTTCATGTGCATGCACCAGCAAAAAGACCAGTGATTTTCTTCAGAAAGGAGTCAAAAATTGCAGAGAGTAGAAGATTTTAAGATTCTTGAGGTCCTTTTCATTTAAGAAAATCTAAGAGCCCATATTGCTCTATCTTCTTGCGAGCATGATATGGCCCACGTAAGCTGTCTTCTGTATTGTATATCTTTGGATTCAATGCATCTGTAAATGTTTCTTCTTTCTTTAGTGCCATGAATTATTCTACAATTTACTCTTACAATCATTCAAGTCTATGAATTGGCAACATCTATGAGATTCTATTCATCCATATGTTTGTAGGGCCTGTATTTCGGATAATCCTGGAGATTGTTTGTGTCTTGTTATTGTTATTGTTGTATGTCACAAAGTCTATTGTATTTTTCTATTTGTCCCTTCAACGCAACCCGTGCTTTTCACCCGATAAAAAAACTCATCGTTATGCAGGAAAGAACTGATTAAGTCCCCAAGAAACGTGGCGTGATGATAAAAGGCTTGTGATCTGAACAACAGGTTCCCGAGTTCGAGTCAAGTGTGCACCTCTGGGACAACTGGGGTTTTTCTCGCTCATCTGGCCCCTATAAAATACGTTTTCCAGTTGTGGGGTTTTCTCGCATGCAAAAAAAAAAAAGTTTTACTTAGCTTTGAACTATTGTTGCTTACATAATGGAGCTGTGATTGTTGCTTGGTCAATCAGTATTATGGAAGGCATGATAGAAACCTACCACCTACAAGAACAAACACCAGAGAGCTGATAAGAGAATGAGCCGTTTCTTGTAGGTCTATTCAATTGGACTTTATCTTTGTATCATCCCTACAGCTACTTACTGGGAATTGTTTTTTCTCAAGGATTTTGGCCATTATAGTTTTATTTAGCTGCTAGTAACTAGTTCATGGACAAGAATATTGATTTATGCAGGTGATGGTCAAGGGGAAGTCTCCTTGATTTGATTCATAGGGAAACAAACACCAGTCCATGTTACTCAACAAATATGACTGTGATTGAGATTGGATAAACATCAAATTTGTCTACATATTTATGGAATATGCAAGGACTATAACAGTAAATTTCTAGTATTCATGTTCATATAAGATCATTAATTAGATTCCGTTGACTGGTGCAGAAGGCTATCTTCTCTTCCTGTTTATCTGTCTCTTCCAAAAAAAATAAAAAATAAAAACCCATGAACCATATTGAAGTGTCTGATTAAAAGGGTGTAGCAGATTCATAAGTGGCCCAAAATCCAAATCCAAATCATTAAGTGGGTACATGAACAATTTTGTCATAAAATGGATAATGAATATACAAGAAATACATAAAGCCAAGAGAACTATTGAATCAAATGGATGGATGAGTAACTGCTCATGCCGACAAGGTCGGTCAAATTTGGAAAGGAGAAAAAGAAATTAGCCCTCAAATTGGACAAGTAAATAGCATTATAATCTTCTTTTTCATGTATTTATTTCTGGACCTTTCTGTGAAGTAATGCGAATCTCATTAGCATTTCTGCCACATAAATAAATAGACATATTTGATTTGTGGCAAAGGGTGATAGCCAGGCAGCATATTCATGTGCCTTATAACAACAAAAGAGTAATTGCCAAAAATGCAGTCAAATGGACCATGTAGAGTGGAAGCAAGTGATTTCTCCATATCTTTCTCTCAACCATTTTTGTGTCTCCTGTGCATCTTCATTTGAATTTGTTCCCTGCAGAATTGATAGTTCACCATCAGTCACTTTTGACATGCACCAGGACATATAGATATTTCTTACAACTGTATTTACCAGCACAGGTAGAGATACAGTGTATGAACATACGAAAAGGAACTTCCAGCACATACTGGCCAAATTATCTAATCTACTGCAATTCAACATATTAATTATTAGGGAAACATTAAGGCAGCCTCCTACTAATCATCTAGTAGGTGGCCAGTGGTAAGAGCTTGGGACTAAGGGGTTTGCTCCCCCTGTGGTCTCAAGTTTGAGCCCTGTGGTAGCTAATATGATGGTCACTAGAAGCTTATATGATCGTTAATTTCAGGGCCCGTGGGATTACTCGAGGTGCGTGCAAGCTAATCATGACATCCACGTTAATAAAAAAATATAATCAAGAAGCTAATGTAAGATCACCTGAGCCTTCTTGGAAGATTCCGTGATATTCTTCAGGTCATTAGAGCAACTGGCAGCGGCAAGCTCCATGGAGAGAAACTGGATTTTGACAAAACAAGGTTAATCCAAACATGTTGGTGCATGGAACTATAAGATGAAACAGTAAAAATGAATGTACCAGATTTTCTCATAGTAGGGTTACCTCAACTTGATTCTGCAATGAGTGTACATAATTGATTATCTCCTCTAGCATAACTGCCATCCCCATTGACTGTATGTTCATGCACTCATGTCAGCTACATCTTTTGGATAAAATCAATTGATTTAAAATTTATATAAACTTCAACTCCGAATAAGCGAAAGTACATGTTTTTTATGATTATAAAAGAATTATAAATACATGAATTATACTCAAAATTGAACTTGTGCAAAGGATTCTTACCTTGTGGCATCCAGGAACAATGTCCTGCAAGCATCTTAACTTGGTATTGATCTTCTCTCTTCTTATCTGACATGACAAATAGTAAATTCACAGTCAAATTCTTCACCTCATGACTTTCATTAGTACATTCATTTTCTTACATGTTGGAAGATATAATTAGCCTCACCAGTGGTTAATAATCAGGCCTTATTTAATGAGTAAACTCTATTCAGTCAAAAAAGTTCAAACTTACCCGTTCTGCTATACTGTGACTGTCTGTTGCTTGGCCTCTTTTAGCTCTAACATGAATAACTTCCTCTGCTTTGTCCCCTTCTTTCTCCTTATTTTTGCCTTTCTTACATCTTCCTGAGTTCTGAACAAATCAAGAAAGAAGCAGTGCTCAACTTACTTTTATCACAAAAACCAGAAGTTAAAAACTGAAATTATAAAACAACCAGATATAATAACTTCGAGAGACAGACAGATACGCACATTCTTTTTCTCTGTAATGTTTATAGAGGCTGTTGGAGAAACGTTCTTGGAGCTTCTGGTTGATTGTTCCACTGCTTTTCGCTTCTTGCTTTCCATGGAAAATATTTTGATTCAAGGTGACAGTATGAACAGGCGGTGCTGTACTCAAGATATCGGAAGTACTTGAAAGGTTGTTATGATTATATGTTGCAGGAAATTCAGGCTGCTGGTAGGCCAAGAAAGATCCTGCTGAGAAGTCATGAGTGATGCCGAAATTCTCCAAGATGCTTGGATGCAGCTCTGGAAGGTGCTTGAGCATTTCCATGTTCATGTCCATCATCTGATCTGTCAAAGGTTGAGAAGCCCTAAGCCTCTGCAGATATTCTGCAAACTCAGCCATGAAACTTTCAAGTACCAAAGCTTCTTGAAGGGCCTAATTTTGCTTACACACAAGTGGTTTTCGAAATACAATTTATAAGATCCCAACATGGTGCATTATTAACTTAACAGTCTGTATTATTAGTAACTTGGATCTTGGGCCATCAAAACATGGGTATGAATGTAAATTTGTTTTGCTTTACAGATAAGCGAGTAAAAATTGAAAGAACATGAGAATTGCAAGTGGGGATTTCATTTTCTGAATCTAAATTTAATTGGTAGGTCCATGCAAAGGATATACATATCCAGTAGTGTAGGTCATATATGTTTTTAGAGTGGGGTTAGTATATTGGAACAAATATGATAAAAGTACAATCGTTTTTCCTTTGCCAAAAGAAAAAGAAAAGGTGAAAGTCAAAGGTAAACTTCGTTTCTAGCTTGGCTTGCGGTCAGCTTGGGATAACTATTTAATATGTGCTGGAAAAAGGCAACGATTTTTATGCTGATGGAGTTGAAAGTTTCTGAAAAAACCAGACAACCTGGTGAGAACACAGTGAGCCACCACAACACAACTGCCTTCCAGATATCACACATAAGCAGCAACAAAACTATCCAGCAACACTTCTGCCTGCAATAGAATTACTCTATGATCTGCACATAAGATCAACAACTCATTGTTATGAAGAACCTTTGCCAAAATTTGTTTCATTATAATTATTGGGTCCTTTACTACAACCTTTTAGTTAATTTTTGCTTGTTAGCATGTTTTTTTCTTAAGTATAGGTGAAACAGTATACTTTGAATTTTTTTTTACTAAAATAGATCAACTTGTATATCTTAATTGGAAAACTTGACAATCATAGCTTCATTTAAAAAAAAAACATGGAATGACTACACATTAGGAGAAAGATGAGAGGATAAACAAAAAAAAATATGAAGGATACATTGAAGCTCTAATTATAACATCATTGATATCTTTAAAAAGATCTTGATGAATTCAACAACATCATGAAAAGTCATCAACAATGATCCGTGTGGGTTACACATGCTGTCAAGGTCAAGTGAGTCACCCATCATTTTGGGTAACAAGTGTGACACAAAATGATCACTATTTGTAAAAAAAATTATTGTCATAAGAATTTGTATGATCGAGATTTTTATGATGACATCTATAGTGTCATAATCGAAGTTCTGATATGCCTCTAAAATCTATTTTCTTTCAAGTCTCTCTCCTAATGTGTTACATTTTTTTTTTAAAAAAAATATTCTAAATAGTGAGAAGCCTTGAGTGTTGCGTTTACAAATCCCTACATATACAAATTGTACTATTTTAGCAATTATTTTTTAAACTATGTTATACAATTTACAAATCCCTACATATACAATTGACAATATTTAAGGTGGGAAACCTGTTAATTTTTTAAAAAAAAATTAATATTTGGCAAGCATTTCCAGCCTTGTGCCTTGTGGGTAAATATCGGTAGAAAACATGATTTAACTCTTAGTCTTATTATGCGAAACTAAAAACCTGATAAAAAAATGATTTAACTATCACTTGAGATTTATTTACAATACCTATTTTTCTTGGAAAAAGTATTGTACAATAGTCATGACTTGCTATGGATTATAATGGTGGAATTAAAAAAAAATCTTTATTAAACAATCATTCAAGGTTGTCTTATAGGGTTTGAACAATATTTTTGCTACATCATTTGTCATTTTATGTTTTTCAGGGTATCTTAGTCTTTTCATGAATTTTTGAACAGTTAAATTATTTGATTACCTTTTAAACCAAAAAAAAATACAGTTTAAAGGCTTTTTTAATTTCCTTTTTACATGCACAATGTAATCACTATATTGCCCTTGGAATTAAAAAGTCTAAGGCTTTGCTTCATGGGCATGTTGGTATTTTTATTTTTTGTGATTATCATATGATTCCAAGGGTGGTATGATTAATAAATAAATAAAAAGTTATTAACATATTGGTGGGATGTGCCAACGAGTGCACCACTCTAGTGTGTTCAGGCGACGCATGTAATGGTGAGTAGCAGGTAAAATCCAATTTCCTTGGTGTTTTTTCAATTCACAATGGTAAGGGGGGCATCTCCATACGGCGTGTGTGACTTAATTTTTAATGTTTTGACAATAATTGACTTTTTTTTCATATTTTCTCTTTCTTTTTAGTTTTTGGGTCTACTCTTACAACATTTCACAATAGCGTTTCAAGTGTTTTCCCTATATGATCTCATTCCTGCTCTTTTAATTGCTATTTATTTTTTATTTGAATTAGTTTGATAAGTTGGGTTGTTTTTTTATTTCATACTCCATTACTTTTTCTCATTTAAGATTTTATCCTCATTCTTTTGATTGCTATTATATTATTTTAGATGGAATTGATTGGTTTTTACAATGTCATCCTCGATCATTATATTTATGTATCAGATTTTATTTTTATTCTTTTAATATATATTTTTAACTTTGGCAAGTTTTTAAAATTTATTTTTTTTCAACTTTATTAATCAACTTCTTAATTTCCTCTAGGTCTAAGATTTGACGGGTTGTGAACTAAAAAGATTACCTCAAGTTTAGAAGAATTGTTTGGGTTCATTTGTTATTGTTTTTTTTCTTTTTTAAGCTCATATTTTATAGTTTTATCATTTTGCATTTGATTTAATAGGATATTGGGCTCCATAAAACTTGGTTTTGGGTGTGTCTTGATTTATATATATATATATATATATATATATATATATATATATATATATATATATTTTTTATGAAGATAAGAAACCCATTTATATCATTAACAAACCCAAAACTACTTGTTTTAGTAACATATACAATTTGTCCAATAGGTTATAGTCTTGACCTTTCTTTAGTTTTTAACTCATATCTAGAGTTTTATAATTCCAAATTAGGAAAACTAGGTTTCATTTCAAATATAACATCGCCAACTACAATTTGCATGAGGCAACTTAGTTCAAATTTTAAGTCTTAACACTAGCTGAGAGTCAAATGATAAAATTGTCAAGTTCTCGTCTTATAAGTTTTATAAACAACCAAGTATTTATATTAAATAACTCACCATATATATCGACCATTTACATTCCAATATATCTTATCTCTAATATATCTTATCTTGTTTATCAACCAATCTAACATAACCAAAATATATTCTCATTTAATACATTCTTAGAGTTATCCGAGTTAACTAGCTAACCTCATGATCATAAGATCAGGATAACATATCAGAAAGAAAGGGAAAAAAATCATGTAAGCCAATTTTAAATATATTAAATATTAAATGATGAAGTTGAAATAAATTAATTTAAAGAAAGGGCAAAAACTATTTAAGTCATATTAACCTTTGAAACCAATTACTCTAGTCATGAACCTAAGACTAACCCAATAAAAAATAAACCATGAAAAATAACATAGCAAAACTCTAAAAAAAAAGGTAAAAAGATAAAATAGAATAAAAACTAGCTTAAAAGAGAGAGAAAAAAAGCAAGCAAACCCTGAGAAATCTTCTAAATCTTATCTAGTATCTAAAACTCACAAACTGTGAAATCTTATATTTAGGTTCAATCAAAAAGCTTGATTCCCGATCACTTTAATTTTGAAGGATAACATCATGAGAAAAAATATATTAATTTACAAAACTTTCTAAAAATAATAATAAAAAGATTAGGGATCAAATTAGATGATAAAAAAAACTTGAATGATAAAATTATATTAAAAAAACAATCTAAGAAATGATCCCAAATAAAACAAATAACAATAAAAAGAATAGAGACCAAACTTAAGGTGAAATCCAAAGGACATGGCCCAAATATGAATGAAAAATAAAATTTGAAAGAGAGAAAAATAGGTGTTAATGGCATATCAATAATAAATTTAGCACTCACACCTCTTGATCATGTAAAAAATATCAGGATCTTTCAAATATCATCCTAAGAAGCAGTGTTTGATGATTAAACGATCTTGCATACATTGCTCAATGTAATCATCTATTGTATGGCAATTGCGTAGCATAAACTAATATATTTTTTAGATATATAATTAATTATATGAATACACTGAGTAATCTTTAAATTAACTATAGAATCAATATAAAGGGACAAAAAAAGGTTTTGCAAGATAATTATATTAATTTTACTTTTAAAGACATTAAATAATTATATTATTTTGAAAAAAAAAGGACTAACATCTTGGAGTAGTATATATTATATTTTTTATTCTAATATTAAATTAATAATTTATTGCATAATAAGAAATAATTAATCTAACTTTATACAATTTATAAAAAAAAAATTATGTCAAGATAAATTTTTTTATTTTATTAAAAATTATTAGCGATAAAAAACAATTTTATAATTACACTAGAATTATCATTATTGGTGAACAATATTTTTTTTATTTAATTAATCTGCTCTGTTCAGGGGCGAGTACAATGGAAAGGACAAAAGAACCAAATAAAATTAATAGAGGCTGTAAAGGGGAAAAAATCACTGGTGATAAAGATAAAGATAAGAAATAAAGGCCAAAGGAGATTACAAAATGTCAAAAGCTTGTTCATGAGTGTAAGAGCTGAAACTTTTGTTAGTTATCCCAAGCTGGATAGCAATGGCTGCCTTCTCTCTCCTCTCCCTATTCCATCCAGACCCCTCCATCCCCAAAATGACCACAAAACCCCTTGCTGTCCTCAACAAAGGTTACAAAATGCAGGTCCCTTATGAGTTGAAGCAGGGGCAGACACGTCTTTTTCACCAACTTCCATCTGGTCTGAACATGGAAGTGATTGAGCAAAAGGGTCTTGTTACAGGCCCAAGAAACAGTGAAAGGAACCCACCTTTGGTTTTTGTTCATGGAAGTTACCATGCCGCTTGGTGCTGGGCAGAGCACTGGTTGCCTTTCTTTTCAGGGTTTGGCTTTGATAGCTATGCTGTTAGCTTGTTGGGTCAGGTCTGTGTCATTCCTTTTTCTCTCCCACAATATTTTTTGTTGAATTCTTGGTTTTTCAATTATTGTTATAATTTTTGTATTGAATCTGCCATTTTCTTCAAAATTTGATACCATAAGTTAGTGTATGGTAATTTACAAATGTTAATAATACATGGAAGAAAGGCTGGATATTTGTGGAGCTTTATTCTTGTCTGTTTCTCTTTATCTCATTTTATTTTATTTTATTTGCTTTGGTTGACTGTTGAGAAATGGGCAAAAAAATATATAGATATGTAAATCCTTTCTTCATTATTTGGATCAATTATTATAAAATGTACATGATTGATTATATAAAATCACGCGTTTTTGACAGTTCCTGTCTGGTTTAAGTGGGTTTCAAAAGGAGTTTGGAAGGGAAGGCATTTCTTCCTATGACTTGCAAATAATCAAGCAGTGATCTTACATTCAAACATCACCAAATTTCATTGTCCCGTACTTTTATGTCTGGCTTGTAATCTTTTTATTGTTGCATTCTTCTTATTTTGAGATATAGAAACTCAGTCATTTATTGCTTAATGACAGCCCTGCTGTGTGAGCTAGAAGAACCATTTTCCTATCATATGCATTCAAGGGTGTTAATTCTATGAGGGCATTGAGTGCAGTGGAAAAAATGCCTGGAATTATTTCAATTGTCATTATAGCACTGATTAGGCATATGTTGCCTATGTTTATGCAGGGTGAAAGTGATGCACCAGCTAGTCCTGTTGCTGGTTCTCTTCAGGTAATTTATCTCTTCACCAGAGTTGATGAAGTGCTTCACAGACTTGAATGCTTTCCTTCTATATAATGGTCTAAGATATCTCACTATCAAAATGCATTTCTTATTTCATACTCATTTTCAAATCTGCAGTAGACGCATGCAGGTGATGTCGCTGACTTCATCGAGAAAAAACTAACGTTTCCACCAGTCTTGCTTGGGCATTCATTTGGAGGGTTGATCATTCAGTGCTACATTGCAAATATAAGGAATAAACAAACTTTAGGTAATTTCCATCTTCTAGTTGATTGATTCAAGATGTTTGAGGTATGTTCAGCATGAGACAGGATCAATAAGATACTCATACCCTTCATGACAACACTGTGATGTGAATGTGGATTAAAACCTAACATTTACTTGATGAAATTAATTACACTTAAAAACAACAGTTGTTTCATTGTGATCAAGAACAAATATTTTTCATCAGAGTAACCTTCCCTGCTTTGTTGGTTTGAGAAAGCCCCCCTTCATTTGCACTTTAACTACAATGCTCTTTGGGCTTTATTCTAGAAAAGAAAATGTTGTACCCTGATCTTGCTGGTGCTGTGCTTGTCTGCTCTGTACCGCCTTCAGGTAATAGGTATGTTCACATTTTATGATGGATTTTCTTTTCGCTTACTTGAACATAACCAGCCAAACTGAAATTTTGATTGATACTTTCCAGCGGATTAGTGTGGCGGTATCTGTTTTCCAAACCTGTTGCTGCTTTTAAGGTATTTGCTTTGGGAATTTGAAATTGAAGATTAGTATGCCCCTTTAGCACCCGTTTGGCAACGTGGTGCGTTCCACGTTTGCCAAACGGGATGAAGTTTTGGTGTTTGGTAACAACCAAACACCATTTAAAATGAGTGGGTCCCACCCCTTTTTTAGTCCCGAACGGCGTTTCAAGAAAAGCACCTGGGAGGTGCTTTTCAAACGCCGTTCGGGACTGCGTTTTGATTAAGGGCCTGTTTGGTATTGCGGATGCTGTTGCTGTTGCGGTTGAGGTTAAAAAAACGGAGTTTCAAAAAAAGTGCTTTTTCTGTGGTTCGAAAAAAGCAGTTAAGTGTTTGGTTAGAACTGTGGTTGAGTTGGAGGTTGAAGAAAAAGCAGTTTTGGTTGTTTGGTTTTCAAACTTTACAAACTGCTTTTAACTTGTAAAATTACTTAAAAGGGCATGGAAATACACACACATATTTATACATACATCCAAACATCCATATATATATATATATATATATATATATATATATATATATATATATATATATATATATATATAACTTCTACAAATAAATTTAAAAATAAATAACAATTTATATTAATGTGAATACTTCAAATAAAATGGAAACATAATTTCATTCTCCCATCAAACTATTTGCAATGCTCTCGCGCACAATATCCATACGAGAATTTCTGCCCGAACACTGACTAGTTTCACATGTTACAACATCTGGTAATAACTCGTCTGGGATATAATCGGGATTACGATCATATTCAACAAAAACATCATCATGTTGCGATCTCCTTCTAATATAGTTATTGAGTGTCATCGATGCAACAATAATCGCAACCTGTGTTTTGTAAGGATAAGGTGGCATGCATTGCAAAATTTTTCACCTTTGCTTCCATACTCAAATGTCCGTTCTATCACATTACGTAGTGATGAATGTGCACGATTAAATACTTCGCGTCGTCCACTTGGTTCACCCCGACGTCGAAAATCTTCTAAATGATACGTCTCCCCTCTATATGGACCTAAATATCCATACTCATTCGGATAACCGGCATCAACCAAATAGAAAGAAAATGCAACTTTTAAATTAATTCAATAACAAAAGATGAATAATAATTTATTTAAATTATCATATCTATAAGAAATTAAAATTGACAACCTTCAGGCGGTTTAGGAAATTTGATACTCGTACTGTGTATAGCCTCGAGAAAAATACGTGTATCGTGTGCACTACCTTCCCATCCTGCCCATACAAATGTGAATTGCATGTCAAAACTACAGGCCGCCATGATGTTTTGTGTTGGGACACCTTTCCTACCAATAAAAGGAATTTGAAGTTCCGGTGAAATTGTTGCACGAACATGTGTCCCATCAATTGCACCAATACAGTTCTACAAGTATGAAAAGAAATGTATTACGATATAAATATTCAAACAAAATACACAATATTGGTGCAAACTATCTTAAATGTAAACTTTAAAAATTACCTTGAAATGGGGCATAAATCTTCGATTCATCGCAATTTGTATCGGTGTGTTGGTAAAGTTTAGATCAGTTGGTTTGATGATATCTATAGCAAACAGACATAATGCTTTGAGGACTTCTTTCATACATCTACTTACAGTTTCACCAGAATGCTGAAATCTTTCTTGCACATGTCGATTTGATGCCCCAACTGCAAGGGTAAATAGAAACATTCCTACCTTCTCCAGTACGCACATCCTCCGTGAAGGGTTTAAACCATAACGCGTTTTCAATTCATAACATAGGCTCAACAAAGTGTCTCTGTCCATCCTAAATATGTTAACACAGCGTTTCCAATGACCTCTTAAAATGTCATTCAACTAACGCATCCCTGTATTATATGAAACCATACATGGTTCTTTATGAATATAAGTAATATAATATAGGGTTAATGCGCCAGCCGTGCTTAAAATTATGTTATCATCATTATATTTTCTTTCTATAAAAGTTACGTCATCTTCATCGTCTTTGTCATCGTTAGCGTCTTCGCTACGTTGTCATTGTCATCATCATCGTTGTCGGTCCCAGCGGTTCCATCATCAACGTACGCGTTGTTGTTTCCTTCGTAGGCATCATAATTAATGTGCTCAATAACACGATCCATAACATTGTCATACTCACCTTCAAAATCCCCGTTTAATAGAGCATTAAAATGTGCATCATCCATATCTACAAAATAAGTCCAAACCTGTTGACATTACAAACTTTGAGTCACGATATACATTTTGATATTGTAGATATCAAAAAATCAAGTTCCTCGAGGCGAGCAAAGAGTTTTTGACAGTCATGGATAGCAAATGACTTCAATTTAGAGGACAAACACACTCCGAGATATGACGAGAGACCCAAAGCTAGAAATGACTCGAGTTCTCCACATAAACTTATTTTTAGTGTTACGAGGGAAAGGAGGGAATAATCCACTGATTCAAATTTGAGTAATCAAATATGAAACATCTTTCAGATTCGACCACTCACAGTTTTAAGGGGCTTGTAGATGTGTAAGATCCATCTGATAAACAAAGGGACTCAAGATATGAGCATCCACTGATATCAAGTTGCTTTAACTTGGGGAAATGCTCTACTGGAAAGCAATTGAGTGAACTACAATGGATGCTCATTTTTTGTATTGTAAGAAAATAACCCATATTGCTCCATCTCGTTTTCAATAACCAAATATCAAAATGTATATTGTGACTCAAAGTTTGTAATGTCAACAGGTTTGGACTTATTTTGTAGATATGGATGATGCACATTTTAATGCTCTATTAAACGGGGATTTTGAAGGTGAGTATGACAATGTTATGGATCGTGTTATTGAGCACATTAATTATGATGCCTACGAAGGAAACAACAACGCGTACGTTGATGATGGAACCGCTGGGACCGACAACGATGATGATGACAATGACAACGTAGCGAAGACGCTAACGATGACGAAGACGATGAAGATGACGTAACTTTTATAGAAAGAAAATATAATGATGATAACATAATTTTAAGCACGGCTGGCGCATTAACCCTATATTATATTACTTATATTCATAAAGAACCATGTATGGTTTCATATAATACAGGGATGCGTTGGTTGAATGACATTTTAAGAGGTCATTGGAAACGCTGTGTTAACATGTTTAGGATGGACAGAGACACTTTGTTGAGCCTATGTTATGAATTGAAAACGCGTTATGGTTTAAACCCTTCACGGAGGATGTGCGTACTGGAGAAGGTAGGAATGTTTCTATTTACCCTTGCAGTTGGGGCATCAAATCGACATGTGCAAGAAAGATTTCGACGATTCGGGTGAAAGCTGTAAGTAGATGTATGAAAGAAGTCCTCAAAGCATTATGTCTGTTTGCTATAGATATCATCAAACCAACTGATCCAAACTTTACCAACACACCGATACAAATTGCGATGAATCGAAGATTTATGCCCCATTTCAAGGTAATTTTTAAAGTTTACATTTAAGATAGTTTGCACCAATATTGTGTATTTTGTTTGAATATTTATATCGTAATACATTTCTTTTCATACTTGTAGAAGCTGTATTGGTGCAATTGATGGGACACATGTTCGTGCAACAATTTCACCCTGAACTTCAAATTCCTTTTATTGGTAGGAAAGGTGTCCCAACACAAAACATCATGGCGGCTCGTAGTTTTGACATGCAATTCACATTTGTATGGGCGGGGATGGGAAGGTAGTGCACACGATACACGTATTTTTCTCGAGGCTATACACGATGCAGTATCAAATTTCCTAAACCGCTCGAAGGTTGTCAATTTTAATTTCTTATAGATATGATAATTTAAATAAATTATTATTCATCTTTTGTTATTGAATTAATTTAAAAGTTGCATTTTCTTTCTATTTGGTTGATGCCGGTTATCCGAATGAGTATGGATATTTAGGTCCATATAGAGGGGAGACGTATCATTTAGAAGATTTTCGACGTCGGGGTGAACCAAGTGGACGACGCGAAGTATTTAATCGTGCACATTCATCACTACGTAATGTGATAGAACGGACATTTGAGTATGGAAGCAAAGGTGAAAAATTTTGCAATACATGCCACCTTATCCTTACAAAACACAGGTTGCGATTATTGTTGCATCGATGACACTCAATAACTATATTAGAAGGAGATCGCAACATGATGATGTTTTTGTTGAATATGATCGTAATCCCGATTATATCCCAGACGAGTTATTACCAGATGTTGTAACATGTGAAACTAGTCAGTGTTCGGGCAGAAATTCCCGTATGGATATTGTGCGCGAGAGCATTGCAAATAGTTTGATGGGAGAATGAAATTATGTTTCCATTTTATTTGAAGTATTCACATTAATATAAATTGTTATTTATTTGTAGAAGTTACATATATATATATGGATGTATGTGTGTGTATTTCCATGCCCTTTTAAGTAATTTTACAAGTTAAAAGCAGTTTGGAAACCAAACACCCAAAACTGTTTTTTCTTCAACCTCCAACTCAACTACAGTTTTAACCAAACACTTAACTGCTTTTTTTTCGAACCACAAAAAAAAACACTTTTTTTGAAACTCCATTTTTTCAACCTCAACCGCAATATCAAACAGGCCCTTAATATTTTTCTATCCTCTTCAATATTCTTGGAACCTAGATGTTGAAAAACTGGACTCAGTACTTCAATTTACACTTCATCAAAAACATGACATCAGAATTTCTGTTATTTATTTTCTTAACCCAAAGAGTAAGATTGGCTGATCAAATACGTCTCTTCAAATAATAGATATATTTATATGAACCCACAAGCAGGTGACACGCAGCTTAGCAGCTAAGGCTTTTCAAACCAATCTTTCACTCTGCAAGGGAAACATTTTTCACATCAACTATGGAGGATCATCTGGTGAAACGGTTGGTTTATACAACTCTTCTCCATATTCTTATAACCCGGTTTACTCTTCATGTTGTTCTATATGACAAATGGACAAAAACACAACATATTTTTTTGGTTTCATGTGTCTATGGTTTTGTTGATTTAAGCATATGGTATCAGACCTGAAAGTTACTTTGGGTTCAAAATACTTTTTGCACGACCTAACTAGAGCTGGAAGCTTACTTTATGTCAGGAATTTCTAAAAAACTTCAAACTCACATTTCCAAAAAGGTGTTCGTCTTAAAGGGAATGAATCACATTTGCACAGCTTATTGATATTGCTAGTAGAAACGTGCTTATATCAATCAAATTTTTGTTAGTGTCACCAATAGTTTAGGGAAGCATTTGATAGGTGTGACTTCCGCTCATAAGTCCTTTCAAGATGCTCAAGACTGTCAATCAGTATCTTATACCTCAGGGATTGGCCAGCTGAGCAAACTCAAAACTCATCTATGAAATTCCTAGTTGTAAACACTGAATTGCCATTGAGAATGTGCCAAGTCATGACTATATTTAACATTTATGCATTTTTTAGGGGAGTTTATAATGAAAATTTTATGTGCAATTTTGAAACTTGCCTATCAAAGGCCATGCTTTAGGTATTGATTTTTATGGTTTTTGATGCCATAATATGTGTTTTATTAATCTATTATATAAATACTAAATATCTCCAATCAGCAGGATGCGATGAAAATCATATTTTTAAAAATAGAAGGATGTGTTATTTCCACTTCACTACTTGTTACTCCTACTCCACCATTTTATTAGTGAGTAATATGACCTGTATTGAATGCATATCTTAATCACCTTATATTTTTAGATTCTATGATAAATTCATGTTTGTGTTTCGTTGAAAATAATAAGAAAAAAGACTACAAAAAAATTTAAATATATATCTCAAGAATTTGTTTATATCTTCAATTGATTCAAATTTTATACTTTACAATATATATTTTCTTAAATAATATATTTTGAAGAATAGAACTTGTCAACAGTGATTGGTATTTATAATTACTATAAGTTTAACTTTAATGTTGAAATCAATACATTTTAAAATAATACTATAATATTAGTACTAATTTAGAATTTGTAGTATATGTACTTTGATACTCATAAATATTAGGGTCATCATTCACTGACTACCTTATTCATAAAGATTTCAATATCTACGAGCTCAATTTTAAGGGGAAAAAAACTATTTTACATGACTTGCATATTTGGAAAATAAAGTCATATAATACGCATAACTCTTTTTCTTGTATTTTCTTTAAAAATAAAATCTTAGAATTGCATTAAATGAGGCTATTTTAGTATTTATAAAAAATAATGTCATAGAAGTTACAAGTTCTGAAATGAGAATAACACCACCCAAAATTCAAGCTAAGTTCCCAACCCCTAGAAATGAAATCTAGCCATTTTCGGGGGGGGGGTTTACTGCCAAACTAAAAGAATTTATAATAGGCAGCTACATCCTTAAAAGTGCATTCATTTCTAGGTTCATTCCTTAAAAGTGCATTCATTTCTAGGTTCATTTAGTTGACCATCAAAGTTTGAGTCATTTTTTGTTTCTTTCAGTTACCAAGCACTAATGAAAGAAAGCTCAAGAATGCCACTGTTTGATTTAAGGAAGCTTAATTCATCGCTTCCAGTTCCTTCAGTGCCAAAATCATCTATTGAAGTGCTTGTCCTGGGAGCAAATGATGATTTCATAGTGGTAACTTCATGTATAACTCAAGCAACTCATATCTTCCTATAAGTATTCAGATCTAATATGTTGAAATCGTTGAAGTACCTTAGTATTCCTCTCGCATACAAAGTATTCATCAGATCTATTTTTCTGAAAAGGTACTGTGTTTCTCAATATGCTCCTTATCAACAGACACTCATAGTTTCTTATGATTACGGAGATTTTGTGGTTTTCCTCTATCCCAACAAAAGGTTAGCCTGAGAAAGCACCTTGGTTTAGAGCCCTTTTCCTCTGCATGTGACAGGGCAGGGTATGCTGTCAACATAGTAAAATGTCATGCATGGCATGAATCCAACCTCAGGAATTATGGTTCAACCACTTCGGTGTTGCTGACTCCTTCAGGCCTCCAAGGACTCAAAAAAGGAAAAAGGTAAAATAAAATAAAGTGAATTTCAGTTGTTGCTGTTTGTCTTAATTCATTCTCTTTCGTATCTGATCATAGCATGTGTCACACTCATCTATTCTATATATTCAAAGCCGGATCCCATCCCTTGGCAATGTCAGTTGTCATGTTTGTGTTTGAATTTCTGAGTGGGACCTTTCCTTCTGATGTTTTCTTAAAGGACATGTCAGGGGTGGATTTCACTCTTAAATGGTAAGGCACCAGCAGTGCCCTTTCTTGATAAGGGCCATCCTTATTATACTGGAAAAAAAAATCCTCCTTTGGTGGGTCTGAAGTCAAGACCAAAATCCCCGTCACTATGCTCAATGGCATCCTACTCCTTGAAACGAGCATCTCATGATTTAGCTCCCAAATTTTCTGCATCTTTGGCAAAGCATGCAGTCGCCATCTTTGTGGCCTAGGCAATTCATGCATGAATCTAATTACCTTTATTATTATATTGAAGTTTTTGAGCAGTGATTGTCCTTTTTGGCAGAATGATCTCTGCATCAATCTGAATGTTGAGAGTTTTTCCAGATGGTATCATTTTATCGGTTTTGTAGGGATATATATCCTGGCCATTCTAGACAATTTGCCTGAGGATTTCTTATCAAAAATCTTGCAGCTTCATCCCAGGAGAACAATTGAATTGCCATTGTCCCAGTTTGGGTGGATCACTGCAATTTTCATTTGTTTGTAGTCTGTACCTATTTTATTACTTGCGTTACTTCTAAGTAAGTTTATTGTTTATTGTTTGATAAAATTTTCAGGACACCGAAGGACTCAACGAAACAGGCAGGTTCTATGGCGTATCGCCAATCTGTGTCGAAGGGGTTGCCCATGACATGATGCTAGATTGTTCATGGGAGAAAGGTGCTAGAGCTATTCTATCATGGCTAAATTGTTTAAGCAGATAGGAGTTAGGACACCATTGTTTGATTTTGCTCGAAATTTGCTCATCTGGCAAGAGAAAATTGTGTGGTTCTTGGATCGTTATGAATTTCAAATAACAAAGAAAAAATTCAATTGTGGGTGTTATATCATACTCCATTGTGGTTACAGCTATGATTAGATTATACAAACGAATGGCATCAGGTCATGATATCTCGGACCAAATAAAATCCCACATTAAACTGACGAAAACTCCTCTATGTGGTTGTGCCATTGTTCCTAATTGTCTCGCCCATGGTGCTAGCTGAAGAAGACGATGTCGTAAGTCCTTCACCTGAACCCTATCCATCGTAGCCAGCAGCAGGGACTTACCAACATGGAGTACATTGCGCGAATGTAGCAGGCGAGAATGGTGGGGATGAGATTCTGGGTGGAACTTCGCTCGGAAAGCATGTTATCCTTTGCTCTTATCATTATTATTATGTACAAATCTCTTTATTAAGAGAATTAAAGGGCTTCGATGCCACGATGAGCTAGAAGAAGGAGAAAGAAATATTTAAAAAAAAAATGAGCAAAGAAAAATTGTAAATTTCTTTCCAACATTCTTATCATAACCCTTTTTAGTTTCCCAATAAATAAATACGGCATTTTGCAATATTTCTCCTTTAAAAAAATAATGGCCTTTTTGTGATTTTTTCGTGGTTTTAAACAATTTTATATATTTGATTAGAAAAGAAAAAAGAAGAGAGAAATCAAGGGCAAAGACCAAAGGAATTGGCAAGTGGTAACAATTCATGTTGCAAGTAATTTATTTTAATTTTATAAAAATAAATCTTAAATTTAAGTCACATCTTTAATTGTAGTTTTAATTGAAAAAACATATCAATAAAATACAAATAGTTTATTTAAAAAAAAACATTATTCCATTACAGCACAACAATTTCTCACCAAACTATTTCATTTGTTTATATCAACAAATCCTGTATTAGTCACAACATAATAATTACAAAATGAAACTGTTTTTTTTTTTTTTTTTCGTGAGTGGAAAATATACCTTACAAAACTATAATTACAATTAGCATATATTTACCTCAATATCTATTACAGTATCCTCAAAAACATTTTTTTTCCTTAAATTCATAAATATAAGTAATATGAGTTTTATTTAAAAAAAATAACTTGCATATGCTTTTTTTTTTTTACTGTAAATATGTATATATCTTTATTGATTTCAGCTACTATGTTAATTTGAATTTAATATGATAGTGTCAATTTTTAGATTATAGAGTTATTATAAATATTTAATTCAAATAGAAATAAGAAAAAAATTATTATAACACTAGCCAATAATATATTATCAAAAAACAATTCATTGCTCTATAAAACATTACAATAAACAAAGCACATTGAAAAGTACAGTACAATGAATAAAATTGGATCTCCGATAAATAAATTAAAAATAGGATAGAGAAATACAAGGTAGACTTCTTTATTTTTATTATTATTATTATTATTATTTTACAGCATAAGATATGATAGGAGCAAGAAAAATATCTATCCAAAAAAAATAGGGACAAATAGGCCTTATACCCAAATCTATTTTACCGGCCCAAATTAGAAATCAGCCCATATTTCTAAGTCAATCCTAACCGTCCAGAAAAAGAGGTAACCCTAAATCTTTCTTATTAAACCCACACTTCATCTCAAACCGTCCCTTCTCTCACGCAGCAGTACCAAGTACCAACACCAGCCAGAACGACTTCTTCTTCTCGTTGCTGCTTTGGTAAGCTTCGAAGAATCAAATCGGTTCTCTTTAATTTCTCTTTTTACCAGTCTTAGTCTGAGATTCTTTCTGTGATATGTATTTGCTTGTGGTGATTTTTTTTAGCTTCGCTGTTTCTTTTCTTGTTCAGCAACTGTTTTCTTGTATTGGTGGGTTCTGTCTCCGAAGCAAATGGTAGCTTTTATTTTCTCTCACGTTGCACGTATTTGAGAGATTCAAGCTGATGTCTAGTGTGTGCTTTTATGTACAGTAGAGAAACACTAGATTAGGCCGATGCATTACCCTTTTCTTTTGCATTTGGGTGCTTAGATTTGGGTTTGTATTATGCAATGTAATTGGTTTATTAGTAAATCGACGAAGGATAGTATAGAGGGAAGTGATACTGCGTTTTTAAGATGATGAAAAATGGCAGTTTTTGTTTTTTTTTGTAATTCATGAGCTGTCTGAATTGGTTCTTGGTTTTGAATTGTTGTGTTTTAGGCATGTATTTGTTTCCTAGGCTACTAATAGTTGTCTCAAGGTTGTGATATGAATGTTCATGAATGTTTTTATGCTGTATCATGTGTGGGTATGCTGTGTTTATTTATTTATTAATTTCTATGGAAAAAATCTCTTGAAAACCCCTGGTAGCTTAGCATCTGTTTGCGATAAAGCATCAAAAAAAGTTTGGAGTTAGGTTTGCGTTATGGTGGGATATCTATACAACGTTGTGGGGGTTCATCAATCATTGATGTTTCGTTCTCCTTTTTCATTTCTGTAAAAAATATGTCAAGGGATCTTATTTGTTGATGCATGACAGGAAATTAGGTGCCATTAGGTTGACAACATTTAAAAGAATGTTGTGATACCTATTATGGTGAATTTGGACTGACAATTCTAGTTCAGATACTGAATGTAATCTCTCGCTGTTTCTAAGTAGATCTGTGAAGATGTTCACCACAAAGAAGAAGATCCAAAAGGACAAGGATGCTGAACCAACTGAGTTTGAGGAGACAGTTGCCCAGGTTAGCTCATTAGGTTTCTGTCCTATTACTTTGTATTCCTATCTTAAATGAGTCAAATATGATGAAATCTAAATGCTTTTCTTTGGTAGGCATTATTTGACTTGGAAAATACCAGCTCAGACCTGAAAAGTGATCTAAAAGATCTATTTATAAACTCTGCAGTGTGAGTACATGATTGTATGCTTGTTATACATGAAACTGTTCTTTCAATTTTCTTTGCTAAATTTTTAATTTTGTAAATTTGCAGTCAAATAGATGTTGCTGGAAACCGCAAAGCTATTGTCATTTATGTGCCCTATAGATTGAGGAAAGCTTATCGCAAGGTTCATCTTCGCCTTGTTAGAGAGCTGGAGAAAAAGTTCAGTGGGAAGGTAACATCTTCTCAGATCTTAGTTTTTTACATGTGTAATCTTGGGTAATATACAAGTCAATCCCAGTTTCAGTTGAACATATATTTGAATCTGAACTCTGAACTATGTCTTGTATACTTCTCTTTACTGTACAGGATGTTGTTCTGCTTGCTACCCGAAGGATTGTGCGTCCACCCAAGAAAGGCTCTGCTGCTCAGCGCCCCCGCTCCCGCACCCTTACTGCTGTGCATGAAGCCATGCTTGAGGATTTAGTTTATCCCGCTGAGATTGTTGGAAAACGCACCAGATACAGGATTGATGGATCCAAAATTAGCAAGGTAACTTTGAATCTTTCAAGTCAAAGGGAACAAAAAAATTATAGATGGAATTGTATTCTTTATCACCATAATCTCTGCTTCTCATGAAATCTCATTTTCGTTTTAATTTTTGTTTTAGATTTTCTTGGATCCCAAGGAGCGCAACAATACTGAGTACAAGCTAGAATCATATGCTGGAGTTTACCGGAAGCTTACAGGAAAAGATGTGGTTTTTGATTTCCCGGTAACAGAGGCCTGAAAAACTGTTGATGAGTTTTTGTAATGTTATTTTATTCTAGAGTTCTATAACTGGAAGCAGATAGGATACTGTTTGAAATTTTGTCTTGAATTTGATTGAATGTCATTTGAATAGGACAAGGTTTCCTTCACCATGCACTTCTGAGATAAGTTTAATATGGATTCTTATGAAAAGTTTCTTCCGCATTCGGTGGTGGCTGTAGACTATCACGCTTTTCTGTTGAAATGGTGCGTGGGATTTTATGTTTATTGTTTATCCATAGCAGTTCGGTTGAACTGAACTGCTGTGTAGTATTGCGGAATGTACTTGGACTAGTTTCGGACTCTCTTGGTTCATTGGGTCGATGGTGTCGATTTTAAGATTTTTCTTTATTGAAATGTTGTCCTTACTCCTTACAGAGAAAAAGTGAAATTCAAATTAAATTCTAAGTTTTTGTAATTATCTTTTATAATAATGAAAATATTTATACTTGATGACTACATTAATCTTCAAGAAAAAAAAAGAGCATAATAAATAAAACAGAAGGAAGAAATAAGCTAAAACATTTCCATGGATATATTTTTAGATAGTGCTAGTAAAAGTTTAAATGCTTTATCAATTTATTTATTTTAAAGCAACATCATTTTTCTATTTGTTCATTACAAGGATTAACTCTAATTTTTACATAGTGCTTCAAGTGAAAAAAAATTAGTATTTTTAAATAGAACAAATATTTTTAATATATTTTTAAATACAAAAAACATTTACTTTTTTGCCTCCAGTGAATTGTTTTTAATATTTTTAAATAAAAAATATTATTTTAGTATATTTTTAAATAAAAAACTGTCAAATAAAAAAAACGTAACCATTCTCAAACACCACCGAATTATTTTAGACTTTTATTAAAAAAAATAAAGTAACACTAAACACTTCTATCTAGTTGTTGTTTTTCCTATTTTTATGTTAAGAATTAATTCGAAATAGAGAAGATACAATAACTAGTATAAAGTACAATAAATTAATGATTGCTTTATGTTTCTTGTCATGTAAGACTTGGACTTACTGAAAACTAAGATACAAAAGATAGAATAATGGTACATCCACAATGATTTTATAAAAATTATAAATAAGAGAAAGAAAAGAAAAATTATTTTTAAACTCATTTGTTTTTTTTTTTTAAAGTAATTATTATTTTCTTTAAATTAATTTTTTTTTGTATTTTTAGATAGTTTTGATATATTGATTTTGAAATTTAATTTTGAAAAATAAGTATTATTTTGATGTATTTTTAATAAAAAATATTTTAAAAAAAAACAATCTTTATTACACTACTAAAAAAAAATGCTATACAAATCAAGATGATGCAGAGTACAAACTCCTTGCCACCCAGCCAAGCCTCTGAGAGTAAATCTTCTGTGCTATACTTAAAAATATCATCCTTATGATAAGAACCACCACAGGGTCCTCGGAGAAGAGAAGAAAATTGACATGACGAACCATATCTTATATATATATATATATATATAAACACTTTAAGTTTTCACGATATTCGTTTGTTGTGGATTTCAATAGTGAAATTATTATCTTATCCTAGAATCGTCAAAAGTTAACCTTTGGCACCGGGGATGTTCTAGTTTTTTTAATATTTATTGCATGGTGAAAGTATTTATTTATTCGTGGAGCTGACAAAAAGACGAAGGTTGGCGAAGAGTATTTTTATTTTTCACATATTTATGCACAATACAATTACTTTCATACTCTCAGAAAAGACAAAAACGAAGGTCTGTGTCTAGGGGCATGGTGGTACTTTCATGTCCAGTTTTTTCGTGGTCATTTTGTAATTTTTTATTATTTGTTTTTAATTTACTGCAGGCACGTCTGACGCATATCAGTTTTTCACGCGCACGTGCCTCTTAAACGGCGCGTGTCTTGTTGGTGGATGGTGATGCACCATCATGTCCTCTTACTCCAAGCGCAACGCGTGTCATGTGAAGACGATCGTGCAACCGGAAATTTCATGCGTCCGACGTGACGGAAATTTCATTCGAATCAATTTTTGAAATTTTAATTTATGTTAGTAGTGTAATAAAATTCATATATTTTCTTTTTCCCCCTTTTCTCCCTCTTGCAACCGGAAATTTCATGACGGTCCTTTATGTTTTTGGTTGTTTTATTCCAGTCCATGTTCCTTTAATTTTGTTTTTTTACTGATTTCTTCAATGAGAATTTCAACTGTTTTCAATTATGTCGTTCAATTGAAATTGATCATATATGGTACGTTTCATTTCAGTCCTTAATCTTTTGATTTTGGTTTGTTTTTGGTTCCTTTAATTATTCAGTTTACAGGTTTTAATTTGTTTTAGCTTTGTCCTCCAATTGAAATTGGTCATATATGGTACTTTTTTATTTTGGTCATTATTTTTTTAATTATTTTAAAGCAATTACACTGAATTTTTTTTCTTTCAAAAATCTCTTTATTTTTTCCGATCTCAAGGTTTTGATTTGTTGCAATTTTGTCTTTCATTTGAATTTTTTTTTCTTTTGGTACTTAATCTTTTTAATTTTTTATTTAATATTAATTTCTTTGGTTTTTTTTGTCCTTTATGGACAATGTTTATTTTTTGTTCATATTTATCTACCTATGGTTTTAGTTTTAGTTTTTATTTTTTGTCATTTTATTTTTTGCTGAGGTTCTATTTTTATTCGAATCAATTTTTGAAATTTTAATTTATGTTGGTAATCATTTAAAAAGTAATAGTATTTGTTTTTTTCTCTTTGTTTTTTAAGTGTTTTCTGTTATTTTTATTTATTCTTTCGGATCATAAGATTTTTTTATGTTCATAATATTTATTTTAGTTTTATTTCTTATTTTGTTGTTGTTTTTGTTTGCTCTTTTGTTAAAGTTTTTTTTTTCCAAGATAATTATATGGTTTCATTGTTTGCGCAATAAAAATGATAATTTTAGTGAATATGTTTTTTATTGTTTTCGTGCTTGATTTTCTGTAAAAATATTTTGTTTTTTATTCTTCAAGACAATTAAATTATTTTAATTGTTTTGACAGTAATGGTGATAATAATATGAACTGTTATAGTCATGATAATGATGGTCACTTAGCAATGGATTTTCAATTATATTTTCTTCTTTTTATAGGTAGAAAATCAAAGATTTATTTTGTTGTTTAGTTAAAAAAAGGTTTTTCCACAATTTATATTTTATTATAGTATTTAATTTAAACTAAATTAGATTAAATTATGAAATGAACTAATCATAATACAGTGAATTTGATGATCAGGTATCTGAATCTTTTTTTTAATGACAATGATATTTTTATCCAAGTGATTTCGTTGAAACCTGTTAAACAGAAAAAATTTATAACGATTTAAAATTCATATATTTTATTGGAAACTTGTGCTCCTTAGGATTTCTATACAAATTGATTATCTTGTACAAATTTATAGTATAATAAAAAAAAATATAATTTCAACTGCAGTGAAGCACGGGTAAATAACCAATAATAGTATATACTATATTGTTCCGCAATTTGTAGAGACAAATATTTTTTAATTGTAAAAAAATTGTTAAAAAGCATTAGTAATTTGTCAAGTATGTTATTAAACCTCACTATTTATTTGCTTATCCAATTTTCGAATAAATCAAGCAATAGCTAGCTTGAATTAGATAGATAGATTTCATGGTCCAATATGATTTTGATGTTGATAAAAATAGATTTAATGTTTAATTAAAATTCAATATAATAATTTTCCCAAAAAAACATTGTTATGACAATGACAAATTGGATCGACCTCAGCTCCTCGGTGACACGTGTTATGAACTTCATTGAGTTTTATATGATGAAAATAAATGGTTGTAAATTAAGCACCAATCTAAAAATAAAAACTTATATGAGACATTGATAACACTATAAAAGCAAATAAAGATAAATTTGCAGTTTATTTTTCAACTAATCTAATATCATTGAGGGAAATAAATTAAAAAATAAAGGACAAAATAAACATATTTAGCCACTGCATGGACTCGTCAAACTTATGAATTAGATAACACAGGCTAGCATGTCAAACCTGTGAACCTAGTTGTGGGTTCCATTAGATTTGTAAAAAAAAAAATTCAAAATTTTTTTTTATTTAACTATATGATAAAAAAGATTCTAGTAAAGTCAAACATCAACCTAATATAGAGATGTTGAAAAAAATATTAAAAAAAAAAACTCCATAGATTTGTAAAACAGGTCAATTAGCAAAACTTGCAAACATGTACATGAATTTCATAAAATTTACTAACATGATTTTCCTTTGATTTTTTTTTTTTTTTACAATTTGGGTAAAAAAAAGATGAAAAAAAGGTCATGTTCAATAGAAGAAACAAAACAGATAAAAAAGACACTCTAGCAAACACATTTTAGATTTTCAAATTTTTTTATAATAAATAAATAATTGGAAAAACTGCATGACAAATATAGAACAAGATATGTAATATCACAGTATGAGTCATTAACGTATGGTGTTTAATGCCTTTGTTAATTGGAATCAATATGTACTAACACATAATCTTTATTGAATAAAATAAAAGAAAAAAACATATAATGGAAGACTACATATATTAAAAATGTTATAAGAAATAAATATTTTTTATTTTTAAAAAATAAATTAAAAAATAATTAAAATTTAATAAATCTTAATACAATAATTATTCAAAAAAGTATAAAAAACCAAAACAGTAATAATAGAGAAGTGAATACAAACTTCAAAATTATTTTTTTAAAATAATCAAAACCAGTCCAGCACATCATCTGGTAGTATTCATTGTCTTCCTAATTGAAAACTTTTTAACCTACTTTGCAGGTACATTAAATGTTCCTACAATTCACAAAATTTAACAAAACTTGCACGGAAATGATCCAATAATATCTGTTTATCATGTCGTATCAAGGGATGAAAGTTTACCTAAATAAAAATCAGATTACTCTCTTCTACCAGCTATAAATCCGCCTTTCTCGGGGGGGTTTTCTCAATCACCAGCTTCTTTTCTTTTCTCTCTCCACCGTGAGCTCAGTCGCTCATTCTTCCACCAAGACTATAATCTCATCTACGTCTATCAATTAATCCTATATGCTATACGAGCTGGACCCGTTCCAACCCAGCCTATATAGTTAGGGCCAGCCCAGCCCAGCCCAAGAAAAAATAAATTGGGTTGTCATGGCCCACTATTATTGGGTTGGCTCAATTGGATGGGTTGGCCGAACATAGTATTATATTTTTATAATTATATTAAAAAAAAACAAAACAATTCAGAAAAGCATTTCAAAATATTTATGATTTTTTTCACATGTTTACCCAAAAGGTTTATGTTATATCGGGTTATATACTTACACTATAAGTTACAAATCCAATATTAAAATACCCATTTTCTTCCAAACTCCAAAAAAAAATCCAAAAACTTTTAAAGGCCATTTCAAAAAATTTGAGATTTTATTTCATGTTTCTCAACCAATTTTGTTCAATACTCAATTTGTAGCCTTATATTGTAATATACGGACTATGTACAAAATATTTGATTTTTTCTAAAATTTTAAAAAACAAAAATCCTTATTTCAAAAAAATATATAAAAAATAATTTTTCTTGCATACAGCTGAATCTTAAGAAAATAATTTGAACATATTTTAACCAAAAAATAAATTTGCATTTTTTTTCTAATGTTTTTAAAATGCAAAAAGAATATTGTAACCAGTTTACGATTATCCATTAAAATTCAGCCAAAATATCAAAAATCATTCACCGATCATCTTGTTCATTTCTCTTAGAATTTAGTTGTAGATTTTGATATTTTAAGGTGTAAAACTAAACAATGAAAATATACCCTCAAATATTAAAAATACAAAATAAAAGGAAAATGCAATTCTAAACTTCAAACTTTAGAACAATTGAGTTTTTAACCTAATAAGATAGACTTTCTCATGAAAAAAGATTTATCTTAAACCTTATAAAAGAACAACAAATAAAAATTTGGCCTACAAAAATAATCAAACAACAATACAACTTACCTTAAATAAATTAATTAGAGATAATTCGTCTTTCCCTTAATCAGACTCCCGTGTAGACCATTAAATTTTCTAATCACTTTAATACTTAAATAACAACTCCTGAAAAATAATAATAATAATTTTATAATTATTCACGACACACTTTTTCCAAGCATGCATCCCATCCAAAGGAGCCCTGGCAACGCCGTCGCCACAATTATGATACTATAACTTTTACTATACCTTTATTGCGTTTACATGCAAAAATCGAATATCATATTACATATAATATAATTAATACATATAAATATAATCTTGAAAATAAACGGCGTGAAAACTGAATCAATCCTAAAACCTGAAAGCTGCAGTGTCTACCACCTCAAGGTTTGAAATAATCTGCTATTCACTCCTGCCCTATACAGATGCAACTCAGATTGAGTTGATACGCTGGTTTCAGAGTTGGCAGGTGCAAATAGGACATCTCCTTCCATAACTACATCTGTGGATGATCCTGCGCACATTGCTCCCTCTCCAACCATGATAAGAAAAATGGATGGACCTGGAATCGCGGGAAATACTGTTGACGCCCCTCTCGGAAGAATGCAGCGATCAACCTCAAATTCATCAAAAGGTGGAAGGTATCTTGTTATATATGGACTCAAAGGAAATCCTTTTAAGATTTCAGGGAAGCCCTGTATCAGAACCAGCAGCATCATTAATGATTTTGCAACAAAAAGTTGCCAAGACAGAGGCACTGAGAGCAAATTTAGGAAAGCAAAAATCTCCCCTGCATTCTTAAAGCTTCAAGTTCCTTCCTAATTTTTATGAAAAATGACAGCAGTTTTGTCTTTTCTTAAATGTGTGTTAGATGCATGCTGATGCCCACGCTATCCACAGCAAAATTTTATTGATTCTTAAGCCGAGGTCAATGAAGAGCAACACGTGAATATAAAGCACATAACTACAGCAGATCAATCAAACTTCAGATGTTAATTTGTGCAACCCATCACAATTTGGTGAAGATTTATGACTCATGGCCATTGATCTCCTTTCCATTGGCTGATAAAAAAAATGAGTGCTCAGTTGAAAAAGAAGTTCCAAGTTCTAACACAGAGAAGGTGTCATAAGATAGTATTTTTTTCTCTGTAAAATTTTCCTGTTTTTGATACTAAAAAGTATATTTCTGCAGACTAATCATAGAAATTCGTTCCTAAGATGTATTAATGTCCAGGAATTAAAACTGTTATGCCGGGAAAAATTTCCCATCTTGTTCTTTTGGCCCTTTCTAATAAATGACATTTTTAAAGAATAAAAATAAAAATGCCAGGCATATTGTTTCTAGAGTATTACATGCTACAGGTGACTGCAAGGGATTTGATTTATCAAATTTAAACAAAAAATAATGCACATTCACACTTAAAAAAACAATCAAATACATACATGTATGAATATATTACCTGTTTGTATGTGAGCATGGAACAAAGAGTTGGAATATCCCGGAGCTTGGGTGTAAGACCAGCCCGGACAACATTGTCTGAGGTTGCCATGCATTCTATACAGTCACCATATAGATATGCATGGGGTTCATTTGCCCCGAGATACAAAGCTTCACCAGAATTGAGCTTCACGTAATTAAGAAAGAAGGCCGATATGACACCAATATCAGCTGGATATTGCCTTTCTAACTGCAATACCAACTGTTCCTTTCCTGTCAACTGCCTCATCTGACAAATAAAAACATGGCAGAAAATCAAGAATGATATAGCTTAACAAGTTATTAATAAAATGCTCTACTTCAATTCTTTTGTTGGATGTCCTACCTATCATTTTTTATACATGAAAGAAACGCTCATCGTGAATGCTTTTAACCCTAATTGCAAATCCATTACACATTCTAGTCACAGCATTCAGATCACTTTACAAGGCAGGCATCTTTAATCAAGAAAATCTCAACTAACCTTGCTTTCCATATACAATCTACTTTTTAATTTTGATATTGCTTCAGCTGTGATCTCTTGGCTTGCGGACATGAGTTGAGTGAAAGCTGATCTCAGAACAGATTTTACTTTTTCCTCGTGATCTTGGTCATGGATTTGCATGACTTGGTTTGCTTCTGCACTACCAACCAGTTCTACTATCTCAGGAACATCTCGAAGCACGCCTTTAAGCTCCTGAGAAATTTATCAATTCGCTTCCAGTAAATGAGAAAATGGATATGGCTTCAGCAGATACATTAAAAAAAAACATTTAAAATAGGCATGTGGAGATGCGATAAACAAAGTCAACGTTGTTAGAAGAAAGTTATGGTGACCTTAATTGACTGAGAGAAACACGGATATGCCTTTTCACACCTAATAGATACAAGATAGATAGATTTCACCCTCATTTTCTTTGGATTAATAAATACCCAATTAACATTGATAGGTCATGGGTTTTTAAATATGCCTGCAGTCTGCGATAACAATTTCCTGTTCAAGGCTTCTTTTAAAAATGCATGCTTTATCAAAGGAGAAGTTTGTTGATGATTTGGTGATTCTCTCGCAACTTTAAGCAACCAAAAAGGGCAGCAATAAAGGATAAGGAACTCAAAAGTATCCCATCATCTTAGCCACGCAATCAAAAACAATTGTGGTCACAAGATATTAAGATTCGCCAGACTGATAATTATTACAATTGAGAACCACATAGTTCTAGGCCATCAGAAAAATTAATAACAGAATTACCAGGAAGGTAAGGGTTAAGTTATGGTAGAATCACATCCATTTGATCAGAGAATCTTTAAATTTCTCATAAAATGAAAAATAAACAATTTAAGGAGACCTATGTGCTTCACATGCATCAATATGACCTCTAAACCCCCATCAATTCCAACCAAGATTCGCGACAGCAATGAACAAAAATCAACTCAGAGAATTTACGAATTAGATAAATGCAAGAAAGATAGAGATCAATTGACCACCTCAATACTGATAAAACCACAGAGGGCCTCAAACTCTGTTATGGCTAGAGCCATCTCGGGCTTATGGTTGTCATCCTTATAAAGATTTGGCTGCAACTTGTGTAGAACTTCTGCCAATTCCTTGTCTGGGTGAGCCTGAATCGACAATGCTTTTGCCACAGAAAGTACCTATCCGACTCCAAACTTTGAAATCAAACAAAACTTCCAAAACCAAATAAGTTTATGCAATTCATGAAATTCTAACACACCAATCACAAAAAGGTCCTTGAAGATATGATCAAACAAAAACAGTCCATTTGAATTAAGAAAAGAATTAGAGAAAAATCGACCACAAGTTAAAAGTCCAAATCTTTATCTTAAACAGTAAAAAATAAAAGTACGATTAAAAACAAGGAATCTGAATGGGAAACCCACTCGTTTCTAGTCAGTGCAATCGAAACAACCTCAAACAAAAAAAGGGAAAGGACCTCCACTTGCCTAAGATCTGATCTCCAAGAACCGGAGAGGCTATTCAAAAATCCAGTGCATAAAAATTTAAACTCATCTTGCTGATCCAGAACTCTGCAGAAAACCCTTCCACTTCAACTGCAGCCACAAAATTCAATGCATCCAACATAACAACCAGAAATTCTAAACAGTTCTCCCAATTGTAGTTTTGAACATAACATCTTTGCCTTTTAAGCCTTACTTGACTCACTACCCATTCACAGGTAACCATGAATTCTAATTCAGATTTTGAAAGGGTGATATCAATAAAGTTTGAAAGAAAAATGTTACACGCTTATGACAAGCGGTAAAGGGAATGCCCTCTTGTTTTTTCATAAAATGAAGGCCAGAAAAATAAGGGAAATTGGCTTTAACTGACACTAAATAATGACAATTTTCTGGGTTGAAACAAAATTTACATAACAAATCACAACTTTCAAATAAATTTGGAACCTCCAACTGTCAACAGCTTTAGACTGGATTCTTAGAGCAACCAGTTCTATTACAGAAACATAAATTGCACAATTCCTGAACAAGGATGAGAACATTCAATCAAAACACAGTGGTTTTTTTTTAAAAATCAAACACAAATAAAGAAGTTAATCAAATATACAGACACAAAAACCATAATCATCCTAATCATAAAAGAACCAACTACAAAAAATCACACTCGTGACTCAACAAAAACATAATTCAAATGCATCACAAACAAGATCATACAAGAAAAAAAAAAGATGTACCTTGAACAAGAAAGGGAGATCACAGCCCCACTTATCCAAAACCTTATGACCAAGCACATTAGGATTCTTAATAATCCATTCTTTCAAGCTCATAGTCCCAGACCCAAATGAGTCGGCATTCTCCACACCACTTTCCACTACAAAAGAAGGCCCAGAACCATGTGTACCCATCCAGAACTCAGCAAAAGGCTTCTTTTCCAATTCCATATCAGGCCCAGAATTCAATTCATACAGCCTTGCAACCTCAGACCCCTCTGACCCTTTTTTGCCCCAGTCATAGTTTTGAACTGAACATCTCAGTCTCTTCAGCCCTCCTCCTTGATGGTTCTTCTCCAATTCAGTCTCCATTGACACAAGCACAAGAGCTTTACTATATTATATGAAACGAAAAGAAGGAAACTTTAAAGATGTGAATATAAGAAATGCCATGAAGAAAAGGGCGTGTGAATATATAATAGGTATTGCTGGTTTTTGAAGTGTTCGAGAGGGTAAAAAGAGAGAGGGAAACAAGCTGAGAAGGAGGAGACTTGAGAGAAAAGATAGAGGAACCGTATTACATAGTGGGGTCTGACCTGACTATCAGTTTTCATTCTCTTCTCTTCCTGTTTAGTTCCTAACTCCCAAGATTTTCTTTCTTCTTTGGTACCGACTTTCTGTTTTGTCAGCATAATAATTAATGAGAGAGTGTTCTTAAAACCTCCCACTTGATATTAATATTCGTTGCAGTACAAATTCATTCTATAATATTTCTTATCGTTGACGTGCATTTAAAAAAAATCCAAAATTTTATCTGGTGGAGATAAATTTGTTAAGCTGAAGGAGTTGGTTTGATGGCTGAAGGATTTACTTTTTCATTGCTAAGTAAGAGAAATATTTGATCCATAAACAAAAAAAAAAAACTAATTAGAAAAAATCTATAACAATTAAAGAAATAACACCTTCATATTAAAATAAATAATAAAATATCAAAAATTATTCTTAAAATGCAAAAACTCTATGTCTAATCAGATATATGGACACAAAACCCGATCAACGCCATGTGAATTGGACACAGCGTCACCATCCCTTGATGAGAATATCTAAGATTTATTAAAATTTAAGAGTTTTTGTAGTTATCATTTCAATTTCTTATGATGCTTTCACGTTAATTAATACATGAATAATGTTTGACCTCAATAGTATTTAACATTTTCTTTCAGTGAAAAAAGTTTCTAGTTTTATTTAATGGTGAAAAGGTCCCTGTACTCTACAGTTTCTCAGTTTAGGACTGTTTCCTCTGTACATTCTGTGTACTGATTCCAATTTGCACAACTTGACTTCTTCTCCGTGGATTCTTCGATCCACAGTATCAAAATCGTGACCAGCATCAAGTTCAATTCATACGAAATGAATTGTCAAAATTGTTGTTTGAATTCCGATTCTATCTTTCAAGCTATAAGAATAAGATGCTTTATCAATCAATCAATAAATAAGAAAAGGTCCTTCGAATATAGAATATAATAGTACTAGTTATTCTTCTTCGTGGACCATATATTAATTTAAATTTATTTTAAGAACATGATTTTCCTCATTTTTCAGACAAAAGATGGTAGGAAAACTAGGATCAGTATTGTTTTTACCAAAAAAATCCATTTCCAACCCAATCTAAAATGATTGTTTATTTGATCATGGAATGGATATATCAGTTAGATTAAATCACAAAAAAAATAAAAAAGAGGGATGAAATATATAAAACACCCATATAAAATTAATAAAGATAATTTTTATTTTCATGATTATAGGAGCACCTAAGAAGTACTAAAATGAAACAATGTGCAATACATGGGGACTTGAAAGAATTTAATCCTTCAATTACTGTAGTGTGGGCGTCACCGTCAATCATGCCGCTTGAGAAAGGTTTTCCGTTTTGTTTTGCACACGTGAAATTCGCAGGACATGGGGTGGACGTCGTGCCACAGATGCCACCGAACCTAAGATCCACTTTTGTGCTGTTCCCGAACCTATAAATTCCTTTTCCTTCCTCTCAGAAAAAGATATTATGGGTCCCATGGTGTGGCTAATGTAATCTTCAATTCTTAGCGGTATTATCGTTCATATAATATTTTATTGAACCGGGTTAAATTTTAAATTAAATCAGCTTAGAATCACTAGGTTAAATCTGATTCGATCGAGCAAGTAAATTCATCATTAGTTGATTTGTTTAAAATCCAATTAATTTTTTTTAAATTCAAAATAATATTGTTTTACTTTTATTAAATAAATAAATTTAAAAAACACGTTTGAATTTATCTACTTAACTCGCCTGATCTAAGATCGAAGCTTGTGTATTGATTTTTGGAATAGGATAAAATAAATATTAAAATAAAAATTATTTTTAATATCAGTACATGAAAATGATTTAAAAATATCAAAAAAATAATTAAAAATTAAAAAAATCAATTATTTTTAAAAATATTTTTAAAATACAGGTTAAACACTCGTAATAGTTGCAATGTAATGTAATATTGAATGAAAATAAAACAACGCTTTATTACTATTTGGGCTAACCTTAATCCTTAGTCCAACTCAATGATTGCAAGTTCCAGCTTCCGAGGGTTAGTAAGGGTCACAATCTTGCCTTTTGATTTGCCATTCATAATTTAATTTTACGTTCAAAATAAATTATAGGAATGACCATAGTTGTCAAAATCGTGAATTTGACATGACATGAAAGAGGCTTCGGAAACTCAGATCGTAAAATCATACTTGAATTTTTCAATACAAAAATCGTAAAATCACAATAAAAATTGTGTAGGTAGAAAAATCATAAAATCGTAAGTAAAATATTTCCGAATACAATACAACATAATTATTGCCATAAAACTTCATTAGTTAAGGTTCATACATGATTCAAAATAATTTAAAAATACATTACAAAATAATTATGTCCATAGAATTTCATTAGGTAAGAACTAATTATATTTAAAATGAATATTTTGTTGGTGTGCTATATAAATTAAAATCATTCTCATGACTGTTATTTTTCTCGTTATTTTTAATAGATTCATCAAAAGCATTACTATTGAAATGATTATCGGTACTAATACTCACCGATGTTGCTAGTACTAGCTCTAACTCCAACAAATTATTTCGATATCAGGACATGAAAATGATTTAAAAATATCAAAAAAATTAAATTTAAATTAAAAAATTATTTTTAAAAAAAAATTAAGAGTAATTTTAAGTTAATTTTAATGATTTTTAATAGTGATTATATATATAAATAGGGGGTATATATATATTCTCTCTCTCTCTCTCTCTCTATCTATCTATATATATATATATATAAATATAGGTAGGGGTATATAGGTGCTAGCTAGGGGGGGGCGATGGTAGCTTTTTATTTTGAAATTTCAAGAGATTTCCGGTCTGATTTTACAATTTCTATATGAGTTTGACTGAATTTGATTAAAATTAATTTTTTTACCCGAGTTAATAAGATTTGATAAATTTGACTTGTAAAATTATATGATTTTTTGAGTCAAGTCGCGATTTTAACAACCATGTTTCCTTTCTCCTGTTTCGCTCTCTTTTTAATTTCTGTAAATCTATTTAATAGGTGAGCCACTATCTACTATAAAAAATAATTTAGTTTATAAATTATAAATAAAAAATAAAAAATTGCAAAAGTAATAAGTTTTCTTTAATTTTTTTTTCTCAAAATTGTTTTTTCGAACCTTTTAAACAAAAAAACATCATATTTATTTCTCTAAGGAGATCCTAAATCTCCTAGGAAAAAAATTACTTGGAAGTTCCTAGCTAATTTCGGTAAAAAATAAATAAAAATATACAGCATTTTTAAGAGAATTAATAAATTTTAAAAAGTACACAAATTAAAAAAAAAAACTTTAAAAATCCAAATAATAGAAAAACTCAGGAACCTAAAAACAAAACCCCCCAAAACCTTTTCAAAAACCCTCAAAATTAGGGTTTTACTTGCAGTTCTCAAAATCTCCGAGTCAACAATGGCAGAATCAATGTGCAGAACCCTACGAGACGGATCGTTAGAAGGAGAGCAAGCACCAGCTCTTACTATCAAAGATATTACAGCTTCGCCTTTCGGTTTCCATGTCTTCTCTCACGTGCTCTCCCAGCTCTCCTCCTTCATTTTAGCCTCCAAATCCCAGTCCCGGTTAGTTCAGTTCAAAACCATGCCGTTTTTGGTCCCTTTTGTTGTTTTATTAATTTAATTGAGATCAATTCATTGATGTTGCAGTGGTATTGTGATTGTTGCGTTTTCACGGAGCCCTTCGTTTTACGTGGATTTACTGAAAAGAAGAGGGATTGATGTGAATTCATCTCATAAATGGTAAAAGTTTTTTACTCTATACACACTGTTTATTGTGAAAATGAAGGGAGATGAAAGAAAAAAAATGTTTTTGGTAAAGTTTTGTTATTTTTTGTGATTGTGGAATTTGTGAAGTGATTTATGGGCGAGGGTCATGTGGGCTGAATTATTGTTGTTGTAGGATTCAGATTTTGGATTGTTATTCGGATCCGCTTGGTTGGAAGTATCAGCTTATGGGGTCGGGAAATTGCATGGATGTTTCCCATGAAACTCCTTCGAATTTGAGCAGTGTTTGTAAGGATGTGAAAGATTTGGACAAGTTGTACTCTATGATTCTTGAACTGGGGAAAGGCAAGTTCTGTGTGAATTTTTGCCGCTGTTTGTTTTTGTATGTGAAAGATATGGCAATAATGGAAATAGAAGAAAAGTGGATTCTTCTGAGAAGTATTGTGCTTAACAAACTGTTTTGTCCATCAGTTGGTTAATTTGTGAGTAGTTTTTTGTGTTTCATACTTGCAGGGTTGGTTGGACAAGGAAAGGATCGCTTTTCTGTCGCCATAGATTCGGTAATTCTGGAACCTGCAAGTTTGAATCTCTGATAACCGTGTTTAGACTATGCAAAATTAGGGCTATGGCCATCACTGTTAAGTTTAAATGAAGTTCAGGTGATCCTGCTGATGTGGTCTAATGATTTTCTTGTAAAATGTTGCTTTGGGTCTATGACTTAGTTCCACTTAGTTATGTGTGGTAATCTGAACAAATGGATTGCAGGTTGCTTTTCTGTGTGGAAACTTCTTGTCAAGTACTGATATGAGCCAAGAAGAAGTGTTTTGGGTTCCTATATTGGATGCCTTTGTTACAAAGTATCGTTCTGTTTTGGATGTGACCTGTGGAAACTTCCTGTGAAATGCCAGACTTTTCCAAACAAATCTGATGAGGACAAGCTTAGCCATAGGGAAGGCATTATTAGGGATTGTATGTCTAGTGTTTAGAATATTAGGAGGTTCATATGCTGAAATGGATAGATTTGATTGTATTTTTTGTTTTCTCCCACCTCACGTGCAATAAATGTAAAATATGGTTCTTAGACAAAAGATGCCAAAAAGTACTTGCATAGTGCTTTTTTGTCTCAGTTAGTTCAGCAGGCATGCTCACATGGACAGCGCCTATGGAAGCCCAGAGAATTTGTTGATTGGTATCCAAATCGTTCTCCTAATTTCTGGAGGCATGTTCTAATGCAGTAGAATGGATCCTAGGACATAGAGATGATATTGGCTATCCCTGGGAATGGCACAACGCTTCATTCATCAATATGGTTCTTCAAAAACATCATCAATACAAAGGATATTTATTTGCTGTTGAATCACCAAAAGAACCTTTCCAATCTGTTATCATAATTTAATAGTTTTGTTTAACTTGTGAGATTTTGAACTTGTGGGAGTTCATCCTTTTATATAAAATTCTAATGACAACATAACATGTCAGAATGCTCAGTTTTATTGTTGAGCAGTCTTTTAAGTCTTACAGCTCATTTGTTTGCCCCTTTTCTTCTATGATTTCATTATGATGGTTCTCTTCACAATTTTAACCAGATAAATGAAATGCTAAGACATGCATCTACACCACCAGTTGCAGGCCTTTTGAGCAACCTTCGTAGCCATGGTATTAGCATTTTTTTTCTCTGGACTTTCTCTAATTTAATGCACTGTTTTCCTTTGATACTTCTGCTGTTTCTTGGCTGGGAACAAGAACTATATCTTTGGTGTTTAAATACTTAAATATTAATGGTTTTCCTTTCCTTTTAAATAAATCTGAATCCCTTAGGATTTTGCAGAAGGGTTTCGATGACATTGATGTGGTTTAATATTGAGTGTATATTCACTGTTGTTTCATGATTGCAGAACAGATTTCTAGCATCTTTTGGCTGTTACATTCAGACCTTCATGAAGTCAAAGTTACATCTGCTCTTGAATATCTGTCCTCTGTGGTGGCCAGTGTAGAACCACTGCATCAAACTGCTGGTGGAAAAAGAGGGGATTTAGAAAATCTCTCTTTGTTGGAACAGAACATTGGGAAAGGAAAGCTTCAAGTCCGTTTCAAGCGCCGAAATGGGCGTGTTCGTGTGGTGGTGAGTCTCTTTCTCCTTTTCTCTCATAGCTTTTTTTTTGGTAGAGTCTGGTGGGATCTGTTGCCCCTGATTATGAAGCGTTGATGCGCTACAATGGATTACATTCTGTTTTTAGAATGAAGGATTTCATATCGATCAGTCAAGCAGCAATTTTACATCTGTTTTATCTGAAGATGGACTAGTTAATCAAATTAATCAAAGCCTTCTTCCAAAGGTCAGTGTGGAGTGTTCTCTCTCTCTCACAGACACCATTACATGCACCCATGCACATGTGCACCCCCAAGATAGCAGTGTAACAGCACTCATTTTTCTGTAACTGGTGCTTCCTTCAACAGGTGCAGTTTGATCTAGAGTTATCAGAGAAAGAACGGATTGACAGGGCTAAGGTTGTGCTGCCTTTTGAGCATCAAGGTGTGGAAATATGGATTGATTAATAGATTTGATTCCTTCACTTGAGATTTTATTTATTCTTAGAAATTACAAGAAGTTTGCGTCTACGTCAATTCTTAACCTTCGCTTTTGTTTGCTTTAGGAAACGGTGAACCTATTCATATCTATGATGGTCGAAGATCTCTTACAGAGAGCAAAACAGAGGCAACTCTTTCTTCAAGTGGGAATTCACAAAAAACTGACTCTGGTGAAGGTGAGATAATATATTTTCGTGATTCAGATGATGAGATGCCAGATTCTGACGAGGACCCAGATGATGATTTGGATATTTAATATACACATGCACTGTTTATGATTATGAACCGATGCCGGGGTGCATAAATTGTAAAATATCAGTATCTCAATTTTGGTTGTTTGCACATCCCTTAAACGGAATTCAATTTTTTTTTTTTTATTTGACAATGAAAATTGTTTCTCAATTAGTACACCATATGACATGGTGATAGCCTGTTTGATATTGTAATAGTAATCACTTGTGTTTTTCTCTTATTAACATATCATATTCTCTATATAGATTATGAGAACTTGATAAATCTATAGAAAGTAAATAGTTTTTATCAAACTCAATTCTTAATCATTCCAATGTTAAAGTATAAAATTAAAAATAAGATTCAATCAAAATAATTAACCGAGTCAACTTGGATTAATCTGTTAAACTTGGATCACAAGACCAACATAATCTCATATAAATCAAATTAAACCTCATTAAAAAACTTTAAGTCAACCCACCTACTCTATTATCTGAGTCATGAGATTGTAATAAACTTACAGAAAAAAACCAAAAAAAAATCATGAATCCCAATTCTTAATCAACCTAATGTTGAAGGACTAATTTGAAGAAAAATATCAAAACAAAATGACCACAGAAAACTTAACTACCAAACTTGGGTAAGTAGACCAAGATAACTCCATAAAAAAATGAAGTTCAATTTTCAATCAATTTAATATTGAAAGATTCAATTAAAAAAAAATCAATTAGAAAAAGGACAAAAAAACACTAGTCAACCTGGATACGTTGCGAGTTCGATCATTTTTTTTAATGTAAAAAATACCTAGGTTTTGCTAACATGTATTTAGTAAAAATAAATTTAAATCATGCAGAGCTTGACTCAATATGATCTAATCAACTTAACAGGTCAAAAGACAACACTAACTCAAAAAAATAACTCACGTCAACCAAATTTAACCACCAAACCTACAACCTTGATCATGAAATTTTGATAAGAAAACTCATTGGAGGATACATTAGAAAAAAAAAATCTATATATATATATAGTGATTTATGAGTGGTTCCTTTCTCAACTAGTTAATATTATAACTAAGAAAACTTTAAAAATAAACATTTATCACATACAATTCACTCTTATACTGTTTTAGCTATCACATTTTGAAAAAAAAAAGAGTATGTTTTAATTAATGAGATCCATAACACATACTCTTATTATTTATCTCTCTAGGTTATTTTTCTCTTATAGGTTCCATGTCTAGTTTTGACTAGATAGATAATCTTGTGATGCTGCAAACATGATCAAATTTTATGTAATGTAATTTTTTTTTCTAGAAAATGATAACCCGAGCTAATTTAGGCTAAATCTACTAACATATAACCGATAAATGATATTAGGATAACCCTAAAAAAACAAAAATAAAAAATATCACACAGTTCAAGGTCCAGTAGACTAATATAAAATGTTAAGATAAAAAAAATCACTTCAAAAATAAATGTTAAAGAAAAACTTTTAGTTAAACCAGGTGCACTCATTTACCCACCACATGCGATATGGGATTAAAATAATTTCTTTTCTTTTAAAAAAAGACCTAGGAAAAATGACTAGAGTTAAATCAATAAAAAAACAATGAAAGAAAAACTAGAGTCAACTCAACTAATTTGTGACCTAGGATAACCCCATAAAAAAATAAAAATAAAAATCATAATTCTCAAGGCCTAATAATGTATTGTCAAAGAATAAAATTGAAAAGAAATCAATTGATAAAAAAAAAAAATCAATTTCAAAACAGAAAACACAAAAAACAATTCAAGTTAACTAAACTAACCTATGACCCGTGTTAAGAGATAGAAAAAAAACTAATGTTGAATCAATAAGAAAATAAAAGATAATAAGTTAACTCGACTAATCTATGATCTAGGTTAACCTCACAAAAAGAAAAGCAGATAAAACAAGTTTCAAGACCTAATAGCATCAAAGAATAATGTTTTTTAAAAAATATCAATTTTAAATAAAGAAATGTCAAGAAAAAAACTCAAGTTAACTAGAGTTAAATCGATTAACCGTGACTTGAGTATGAAAATGAGATAACCTCACAAAAAGAAAAGTAGAAAAAACATAATATCTAAGAACAAAAAAAAATTAATAAAAAAAATGTTGATAAAAAACCTATATCAAACTGAGTTAACGTGACAAATTCATGACTGAAGATATAAAATCAGAATAATTGAAAGAAATGATAGAAGAAGAAAATGAAGCTCAAGGTTCAATACCTAAAGTTAAAGGATGAAATTAAAAAAAATATATTGTTTTGTAAAGAAAGACATAAAAGACTGAAGTTAAATGGGTTGAATCTTCAAAACTAGTGACCTAGACTAGAAAACCACAATCACATCACAGAAGACAAACACAAAAAATCACTTAGAATAATCCTTAATACCCAATATTAAAAAATAAAAACAAAGAGATAAAAATAATAAGGACCAAATTCAACATGAAAATAAAATAAAAGAAAACGATGATAGACTAAATTGAACACTAAAATAAACAAAAAAATATTAAAAAATAGTAATGAAAAGAATGAGTTCCAAAATTGGATTAAAAAATTAAATGAAATTAAATGATAAGATATGAAATTGAATAAATAAATAAATCAAGAAAATGATATAAACTCATAAAAAATAGCAATAAAAAGAATGAGTTTCAAAATTAGATTAAAAAATTATATGAAATTAAGTCTCTAGGGATAAGATTGAAAAAAACCCTCCAAAAAGCATTAAAAGCAAAAAAATAAAATAAAGGAATGATAGGTAAATTGATAGAAATAAAGACTAGAGGACACAATTGATTTTTAAAAGGGCTATCCTAAATTTCTAGGTCATGAGAGAAAAAAAGAGGAAAAGAAAAAATTGTAAGCGACATTCTCCATGAACACACACCCCATCACCATGAGGAGGATGTAATTCTTCAAACACTTTCATGGATAACAATGTTTGAACACCCAAAGAAGCAGCACGCTGCATAAAAAAGCACAAATACCTCTCACCTGCTAGCAAGTGCTATATATGTGTCGTCTTTTTTTTTAAAAAAAAAATTCAAAGATTTAATAGCCCCATATTAAAATAGATAATTAAAAAAACCATATGAAAAAAATCTAAGTGCCCTTAACAATATGTTTATTTATTTATTAGTTTAAGGGCAATGTGATTGTTTTACTGGCCATTTAAAATGCAAAAAAAAATAAATAAAAAAATTGGCCCTTTCACCTTGTTTTAATTTAAAATGAAAAAAAATACTGATTTATCCCAGATCAATGTAACAATAATGAATGAATCCCAGGAAAAGACTCATTTACCCTTAATATAAAAAATACTGATTTTTCTTTCGGCATGGAAAAATGATAATTTTATTATTTCAATTCATTATAAATTATGTCTTAGTGCATAGTAAATTACTAAAACCTTTTGGTGTTTTTTTTTTTTTGTAATTCACTAAAACCTTTCAATTTTTTTTTATATGGAAATAATTATTTATATATTTCAATGCATTAAATTAATCTAACAAAAGACAAAAATAGACCATTATTTAAATAAAAAATAATATAATAATGTTCTATTAGTAATGATTTAGTTTTGATAAATTTTCAAATTATATTATATATCAAGACCTCTAAGAGATTTCATGGAATTTATAATAAAAACATAAGATTAAAAATACTTAAGAAAAATAAGAATAAAAAAAGCATCATTTAATGGTTTTACAACTTACATAAAAAAGTAGGGATAATAGAAACAAATTAGCTCCATACTGCAAGTCAAAATCATTTTTTTTATAAAAAAATATTCTAAGTGTTACTCACATGTTTTTTAAATAAAAAATAATTGTAAACTAAATATATAATATATATTAGATGATATATTCTTCAAATATCAACACAAGATAGATTTGTTAAATTGTTTTCAAATATTCAAAACTATTATATATTGAATTCATGTCAACTTGTCAAATATATGATCTAAGTAATGAGATCTTAATAACACTATAAAAATTAAATCAAAATATATTATGAAGATTAATTTCTAATTAATCAATTTAAAAGACAACTAAAAAAACATATTAAAATAAAAAAGACAAAAAAAAAGCTACATGAATCAACTTTGATTAACTTGCCAAAACTAGAATCCAAGTCATAAGATTGAAATAATTCCATGAAAAGCAAATAAATAAAAAATACAAATTCCAACTTTTAACAAACACAATGTTGAATGATGACATAATTTTTTTTTAAAAAAAAACTGAGTCAACTTAGGCTAACATGAAAAACCTGCAACGTGGATAATAAAATTGATATAATTTCATCAAAAAAAAACAAATAAAAAAATTACAATGATTACTGAGAGAGACTCTTTGTTGAATGCTGAATTCTATGATCTTCTCCTGATAATTATTTTAACCAATTATCAAATTAGCTTCTTGTGGATATGATTGCATGATTAGTGAAGCAGTAATATCCTCATTGCTAAGAAGTAATATCCTCATTTCTCACACCATAGTTAAAATAAAACAATGGCATCCCCTCAATGTCATCAACCATGAAAGAATAGAACAAGAATGCTTCCATGTCAAATATTTTGTTTCGGGGTCATAAAGGTATTTCATAAAGGAATTCTAAATTTAAAACAGTTGATTGAATCTAAATTTTCAGTTCAATTGGAAGTGAGTACAATGATATCAGCTTTCTACAAAACAATAACTCAAACAAATCATCATAGCCTATTAATTACCCTAGATATAAGGGCAAAAGAATGAAGGGATAAGCAAGATTGGCAGGAACACCAATATATAATGTTTAAAAATTGATGAAATATCATGCACAGGATCCATTCCAAAATATCATGTCTTGGATCATGAGTCTGAAGTCTGGACCTGGAAACGTAAAGGGGAGTTAGGAGAACTTGAAGAAATCAATCATGGCGATTCTACAGATGTGGAAATTTTAAGTAAAGAACATTAGATAATTAAGCTCAAAGTGGAAATTTTCCCATGAATAATCCTCAAATTACTAATCACTCTCCTATATTCTGCTGACATTCTACTTCCCAGGTATGTACAAAGAAAGCTCCATGAATGAAGAAAACTCACAATACTCCGGGCGAATAACTAATTCAAATGAGAGTAAAAAAACCTATAATTCATGATTTCCATGGAGAACTTGATGAGACTTTCTCCATGGCATTTAGATCTCTTCCTGTTCTTCATTTAGGTCAAGCATTCTTAAATGGTGTTCTTATTTCTATGAACTTCATATAAATCACGCATGTCACATTCAATGAATTTTTCAACATTTGTAAGAGCTTCATTTCTGATTCTCAAGACCTTATCATAGATGACTTGCAATGCCAAAACTTCAAATCACACAACTCCAATAGTCCATACAGAATGAAATAATAATATTAAAATATATAGTTCGAAAAATCAAATCCTTGCAAAAGCAGGCTATACCTCAGGATAAGATGACCAGTCCAAGATATATGGATGCACTTAGAAATAAAAATGAGATCATTCCCCTGCAATTGAAGTCACACACAGAAAAAGGAAATGCAGAATTGTTAAAAGTGCACAATCTCCCTTATCACAGACATTGACTCTATCAACCTTTTATGGTCCTGTCAAAGGTTGAAAAGCTCACCAAATGACTCCCCAACCAACACCGGTACAAGGGCAAGGGCAAAGTTCCGCAAACTTCTCAGCATCACTGGTGTGGACTCTTCGAGATATTAGATCGTCGTAAATATCTGCAGACCATTCATATTGGTTAGATAGAATCAATAATAATATTAATGGCACATGGTTGGTTGAAATGGACAATAGAAGAACAAGAGAATATTTACCATAAACCGAAAACAAACTGTTCATCACACCTGCAATTGCAAGACAGAATATAAGCTAAATCTCTATTTCATTCACCTTAACAGTGACACTATGGCAGAGAAGGAAGTTCAAATAAAAAAGGGAAGATATAATGGGACAAGCATATACCAATGAAGAGAATGACATATCGAAGAATTCGTACAGTTGTTTTTTCTTCCAATACCCAAACAACAGCGAGGAAAATAATGAATCCTGAGAATCGGGTTTGTTAAATACAAGATGTGAGTACTGAAGATAGTGGATATCAACAATAAAAATGTATGAATGAATTGCTGATGGACAATCATGAAAACACTCACCAATACAAAGTCCTCGAAGAGTCCACTGCAAGAAAAAATAAATCAAGTGAGAATATACAAATTTAAAGCTTGAGAAACCCTTTCAAATGAATGTCAATGATCTGATACAGATCATTATATTTAGGGATTATAATATAATGAGGAAAATATAATCTTCTCATTTCACTATCTTACATTCTGAGCAATAAAGAGAACAATTAACAAGGCAACAGCCAAGCAACCAGCTGCTATTCTTGCAGTGATGAGATTTGTGGATGCAAGTACCAAAGCCATCCCCCAAAATGACGAACCAAGATCTGGAAGCACAAGGCAATGACACAAAATATGAGTGCTGCAAGGAAGAAGCACTACAAAGAACATGTCTAAAATCAAGTATCATAAAAACTAACAGAACAAACATTGAGAGTTTATGAAAAAGAAGGTCCAAAGCAAACTCATGAACTTGATGGTTCTTGAATAAGCTTCTAAAGCATAAACACTGAGAAAGATAGCACTTTCAAATTGATGCTTGCTTCACACTGGACTCAGCAAAATTAAAAAAAAAAGGGGGCTCCACAACAAGTTTGACTCGCATTGTAGTTGTCCATAAACATGTACTGGTTATGGAGGCAAATAAGACTTGGAATTGGAGTAGTTCTAGAAACAAACAATAAGAATTTGACCCACTGTAATTAAAAGAAGGATTTTCAAGGACAAAAGGAATGTACATCCTGCAGGCAATATCAGCCAGTATACACCACCACGTGTCTGTGTCACTCCACCTTCATTTGCATGAACTTGAATCCCTTCCACCTGCATAGTGCAGTGGATACTAATAAACTAACGATGAAAATTCCCCAGCAGAGATCAAGAAAGATAGCGTGAAATAACAAACATGGTAACTATCTGTAATTAATTATGCTATATATATATATATATATATAAATAAAACCCAAAGTCAATCCAAATCATAGGAAAGAAAGTTAAACATTCTAGGAAAAAATCACAGGGTTAACATACAACCAAACAATCAGAAGTCGGTGCTGTACTTATAGAACAAGGCAGGATGTCCTTACTGAACATTTCATTTGCAACTAGCTATAACTCTGAAGAACCATTCAGAAACTCAAATTAAGGTATGATGGACAAGATGAGCAACGATGAAGTCATCTTTTTCATTTACCAAAGAGTTCACTTAGATCATCATTTCAATCAAAAAAATGGCACTAAAGGCAACTTCTTGAACTGCTTTTTGAGAAAACCAATTACTTCACTCAGTAAAAACAGAAGTTAAAATACCACACAATCTATCTAATGAGAGTATGTCAAGTTGCTGTTTCCTCATGCATAATGGCATGTTGAATGATAACATTGTGGAAATCTATGAATACAAACATCATACACCTGACTCAACTACAAACTAAACTATATGCATTCTGTTACATAGCTTAAGGTTGTAAACAAAGAACCCAAGTTCTCATTATATTATTCCTTATTACGTCAGGGAAGAAATTATGAAGTACATCAGGGAATTGATTGTGTAGATCACTTTTATTAGTTAATAAGGAAAAATGATAAACCACACCCTTTGAGCACCTAAAAATCTCATCTTTCAACAAGCAAGAAAGCATGAAGCATGCCTCAATATACACGTGAATTTCACATTAAAAGCAGCAAGCTAGTTAATATTTGATTAAACAAGCATGGAGCATGTCAATACTAATGCAAAGAATCCTACTTAAACGATGAGTCAAAATTTGAGGGAAGCAATATTACCTCACAGAAAAAATAATGTGATTTCTTTCAAACTCCCGTAATTGTATCTTAAATCACATATTAGGCCATACTGTTGATAAAGACTCTCAATACTGAAATCAAAAGCATCTAACTTCCCTGGCCTGCCAAGAACACACAAGGGGCAAAAAACGAGCTTCTTACCTGACCACATGTCAGTTTACAAGCAATCGCATGACTTGCTTCATGCAAAAACACAGTGATGAGCTTAAAGGGTGTCATTACGAATGTCCTCCATAACTACAACAATAAAAATTCAAAAAACTCAGTTGCAAAGAACTAGTCCAAGACAACCGAACTGCATAAAGAATGACAAGGGCATCTCAATTTTCATCAATTAATGCACAAATCTAAACATGATTGAGCCAATTAGAACTACTTATAACCCATCAAAGCAAATTTTTGACCAAGTTGACTTGATCTTCTAATCTTTCAAAACACAGAGGAACCAAAAACATAAAAGAGCCCAGGAAGCAAAAAACAAAAACAAGAAACAGAAACTGTACGAACCGCGAGGATAACAACAGAGAAGATTGCAATAGTGACCAGGAAGGAGACCTGGTCACCTTTGCAGCAGTTCTTGAGTTCCCAGTTGGGCATTTTCGCGTTTGGTTGTTTGGAAGGAGAGAAAATGAGAAAAAGTCGAGACAAAAACTAGATGGCTTTTGTCTTCTATAACAAAAGCCTCTCAAATTTTCTCTTTTTTTTTTTTTAAAAAAAAAGAACTTCTTTTCAAATTTTGCTGAGTTGTAATTTATACTTGAAAATATATATTTTTTAAAATTTTTAAAAAATATATTTGTAACATTATAACGTTAAAATATTTAAAAACACTAAAGATATTTCAAATAAAATAAAATAAAATAAAAATAGTTTTTTTCCCCCTCAAATGTATCAGTTTTCGAATTTCTGGTTGGAGTCAATTGCGTGTAAGATGAAGATTATGTTGGAGCGGAGAAGGAACTAGGCAGGCAATATACATTATACAAAGACCTGCTGTTGAACTCTTCTTGCAGGAATTTAAATTGGTAACAGTGGGCGATGATTTATTTTATTTATTTTTTGGGGATATTTTCTGGTTATTAGTGTGAAAAGGGAAAATACAATGAATATCGTGTAATACATAATAGTTATGTTTAAACTCAAAAGAAATTTCCTCGTCTTGATTTGTAAGTCTACCACCTAAATAAATATTCCAAAATTCCTATGATGAGGGGTAATTTTGTATTCTCACTTTCAAATTCAAATTTTAGACGTGTGGGGTAAGCTATTGGATGTGGCAGTTGTGATTCCTTTTTTTTCAAGTCAATGCATGGATGCCATAACGGTAGGTTGACGCGTGTAAGAAGCTCCTGTTTCAAATATTTTATAACTCCACTATTTATTAAAATATGGGCAAGAAGGTGGTGAGAAGAAGGATAACAAAAACATATATATTAAACTCGTAATGTGTTTTTCCTAAGAGCAAGTCTAACGGAGGAGCTATTAGAGGAAGTAAAGTTAATTTTTTTTTAAAAAAAAATGGTTTTTGTTATTAAATTTGTCACTCCAACGGGAAGAGCCAAATGAAAAGGCAAAATGCCTCTTCCATTTTCGGGAGTCATCCCCACAGGTTTTGGCCGGGGAGTCAAAACCTAAAATGTGGTCGTTGGGTTGTGACCGTTGGCATTTTAACAATAAAAACTGCTCTGAACAAGCACAAACAAAATCAACACAACAAACCAACATACCCACAGCAAACCAATTAATTGAAAAATTGCAAGAACAATTACTGTACAGCAAACTCAAACAAGGAAAATAAAAAAAAATACCACAAATCCAACGAGCTGCATCTTCACTTCGTGTCAAATCTTCTGCCCACTGCATCTCATCGGTTTGTTTTCTAACTTAATCTATTTGTTTTTGTTCAAGTAGGTTTTATTTAAGAGGGAGCCGAGAGAGAGGTGGGAAAAGAGTAGAGTGAGAGGGAGAGGGACAGAGGCCAGATGGCCGAGAGGGAGAGGGACGGAGGCAAGATGGCCATGGGAGAGGGACGGAGGCGAGATGGCCATGGGAGAGGGACATGGCCGAGAGGGAGAGGGGAGAGGGACGATGGCCGAGAGGGACGAGGGACGAGGGGGAGAGGGACGAGGGACGATGGCTTTTTTTATTTGGCGCTTGGAAATGAAATGCCGAGAGGGAGAGGGACGAGGGACAGGGACGATGGTGTGCGATGCATGAAATGAAATGGGTAGAAATAGGTAGGGTTTCGTGTGTGTGGGGGGGGTATATTAGGGAAAAGATGGGTAATAATATTTAGTAAAAAAAATAATATTTTTGATTAATTATGAAATTAAAAAATTATGAATTTTTTGATCAATTAGATTAATTACATGTTTTAAATGTATTGTTAGATTTAAATATTGTGTAAATTTTGTATTTAGAATTGTTGTGGAGGTAATTAATAATAATATTTAAGAAAATAAAAGGAGGTCATTAATAATAATATGTAGTAAGAAAATAATTATGCAAAATTGATAAATTATGAATTTGTGAATCAATTAGCTTAATTACATGTTTTAAATTTACTGTTAGATGTTTAAACTGTGTAAATTTTGTGTTTAGAAATGGTGTGCATTTATTCGTAAATAGATATTTTTATTAGTTTTATTAATACTGTAATAAAATTTCAGTTAGATCGACAAGAGCAATAAGACAATGTATTTTTTATGCAAATGGACTCAAATGTGTGAAATTCATTCACTAACTCTCCTATAAGTGCGTCTGAACAATTTGATTCTCAACAAAGTGATTTTAATGTTCATATTACTAGAAAATCACAAAGAAGTAAAAACTTCTCACCGGAAGAAGATTGTTTACTTGTATCTGCGTGGTTAAATACTAGCAAAGATCCAATCACAGGAGTTGATCAACAAACAAGACAATTTTGGGCTCGAGTACATGCGTGCTTTGTAGAGAATGGAGGGAACCTGAATAATCGTTCCCAAATAAGCATCTCAAGTAGATGGCAAGAAATAAATAGAGAAGTTGCAAAATTTGTTGGGTTTGTTACCCAAATTGAAAACCGTCAACAAAGTGGAACGACTGAAAAATCAAGGGTAATGTTTTATTTTCAACATTTACATATTAAATAAGTTGTTTAACATATTTATTATGTAACATAGTTTCATTTATTGAATTTGTTTTTCCAGCTTAATGATGCTCGACAAATGTATGCTTCAGTCGTTGGCAAACGATTTCATCTGGAACATTGTTGGGTTATCTTGAAAAAAGAACCCAAATGGCAATTTGAACGTGCAAGTCTTCATCAGAAGTCAAACAAGAAACAAAAAAATCATGGAAACACAAGTCCAGCTACTTCAACTCCATCAACCGCTGATTCTGTTTCTTTAAGAGAAGACAGTGATACATTTGTTTACCAAAATAGACCAATTGGTCAGAAAGCTGCAAAGGAACGACTTAGACGCAGATAAGGAAAAGAGAAAGTTAGGGAGACAAGTGTATCAACTAGGTTATAGCAATTGAATGAAACCATTGTTGACATTGAGGAAAAAAAAACAAAGACAGAAAAATCATGTTGGAGCAAAATGCTTTATTGCTTAAACAAAAGCAAGAGAAACAAGAAATGGAGATTCTGAAGATGGATACTTCTACAATGAATCCAATGGTTGCAGCATATTTTGAAGAAAAAATGATGGAAATTCTGGCAAAAAGGAGGTCCAGTTAATTATGTAGTTAATTTCATTTAATTATGTGTAATGGAATGTCTTTTAATTAATTATGTAAGAACTTATTGATTATTTATTAATGTGTTAACTTTTATTTGTACTTTTTCTAACACTCAAAGATAATAAGTAACATTAATTAATTTCAAATACAAAAAAAAGATACAATAACTTAAAACACATACAATATCTTAAAAACATACAATAACTTCAAAACATACAATAAGTATCTTAGATGTAATGATTATCTACTCATTACCGTATTGTTTCCATAAATGTTCAATCAAATCAGCTTGCAATTGGGAGTGCGTAGATCTGTCCCTGATTCGATTATGAGATTGAAGAAAATGACGTAGTTTTGGTGTTTCTTCACGTGACACTGATATAGAAGAGCTAGTTCCACTTTCAAATATTCTGGATCTTTTAATTATAATTAAATTCATTTAAAAAAAAACAATAATTTTATTGTTAGCGGGTTTCTCAAAAATAATTATTTAATTATTCAACTTACTTATATTAATTGTATAATGAATTGTATAATTACACTATATACAAAATAATTAATTTTTATTTAAAATAAATTTCAAAAAATGGCTCTTAAAAATGACTCTTTACCATTAGAGACCATATCACCTCAAGAGCCATTTATACACTATTCAAAGAGTCATTTCTATCATTTGCCTCTTAAAAATGCCTCCTACCATTGGACTTGCTCTAAGATTGTCAGTTTGGCTTCGGCATATTCTATCGTTCAAGCTTGAGCTTTTACTAAATGTGTTTCGGTTCGTTTTCTTAACAAAAAAAATCTGAAAAATAGTTTTGGTTTTTTTTAGGGTTTTTTTTTACTTTAATCAAATTTGAACAGATCAAAAAATTTGAACTGAATAAAAAAAAATTATAGCATATTTTTTTAATCTAAAGTAATCCGGTTTGGTTTTTTACTTAAAAAAACTGAAAACCAAACTGGATTAGAAATTAAAAATAAAATAATTAATCAGTTGTTTTTTTCTTGGTTTTTTAGTTTTTTTGCTCATCCCTATTGCGTATACGGATGGAGCTTTAATAATCTTAAATACTTTTGAAAAATACAAAACCCTTAAATTATTTAAATAAACATCATACACTTATTTAATACAGTACTTTTTCAATGTTTTTAAAATAAATTTTTGAATATTTTTTTTCTTTTACTAATATATGTTTTCTATTTAATTTCTTTCTCTTGTTATTACACTACGTCTCCTATATTCCTTCTCTTTTTCTGATTGCATACTCAATCTTGTGTTTTCTACATAGCATATTCAACACAACTTTTTTTACACAGTTTTTTTTTATGGGGATCACAAGAACATTTATTTTTATAGTACTATTAAACTTTTATAGAACATTTGATTTAATTATTATAACATATACTAAAAGAGATCAAGGTGTTACTATAGTTTGTGAGTGTATTCATTGTGGATTACAATAATATTTTTGGGTCGGTTTGGTTCCGAGTGTCCGGGTTACTTGTTTTATTGATTTTTTAATCATTTTTTCACAGTAAAATAATCATTGTACCCTTCAATAAGATAAAAATCAAGAGTTGTCGGGGGGTATCACAATAATTTCACATTTATAGGTCACGATCATTCCTATTTTTTTATACAGTGAAATAACCATTCTACCCCCTAATAAGACAAAAATTGAGAGTTGCCAGAGGAAGTGTCATGGTAATTACACATTACATTGTACAGTAAAATAATCCTTTTACCCTCAAATACTACAAAAACCAAGGCTTGCTTGAGCGGGTGTTTTAGATATTTCATATTTTTTGAAAATATCTAAATATTAATTTCCCCCCAATAAGACAAAATAGAAGAGGTTTATCATTTTTTTTTTCCAGCAACACTATGGGTGAGTCTGACCCATGCGCCGACAGTTTTCTTCATGACGCTCCATGCGTGCGGTGTTTTTCGGTGGCCAAAAATATCCATCCAGCGTCTCAGTAGATTCACCTCTGTGTGCTCTTCCTTATGGTGTGAATCGTGGTCTCCCACGGTGGCTGGAGATATGACGATGGTTGGTTAAACTCCCCTCCTCCCCCTTTTTCTCTCTTCTTCACGCTAAACTACACGACAACCCTCCAATTTTATGGCTGTTTCATTTCAATCCATGATCATTTAATTGTGTTGTATGATCCTTATTTCTGTTATGTAAGTTTTGATTTGTTTCAGTTTGTCAGCATCTATATTGTATTTATTACTCATTTCAACATGAGCCACGACCGTTCGAGGGAAAAACAAATCGGTTGCTTTCTTCACAATGCAACTCAAATTGCAAGCTTCCTATTCCAATGAATCAATGGTCAGCGGTTGGGAAGCTAAGACAACAAAATCACAAGCACATAGCAAAAATTGCCAGGGAACGAGGCCCAGGGCTTCAACTATTAACGGTTAGTAACTTCCTTAGCTCGTTAAGGGTGGCCCAGGCTCATCCTCAACCTTTCAAAATAAAATTTGAGTAATTCAACTACTAGATGATCCAGTGATAAGAGTTTGATATTAAAATATTTACTCTTGGATGATCTCAGGTTCGAGTCCTATTACTAGTATAATGGTCATTAAAAATTTATATGGTCGTTAACTTCAGAATCTAAAAAATTAACCGAGATACACACAAGCTGACTTGGACACCCACACTATATATAAGAAAATAAAAAATAAGGAAGTTACTTGTAGGTTTTCTTAGACACATCACACCAATTTATCCTCTTATACATATCAACATATAAAAAGTAAAATAACTTAGGATACTTATTGATATGAATAAACTTTAGGAAGTAGATTAAAAACAATAATCAATCCTCTTATTTTAAAACAATACATTGCTTGTCTCTTAGGGCTACTAGTGTGATTGCAAAATTACTTCCCAAGCTTAAGCAATTTCTTATTCGTGTCATCACAACCGAGAATAAATAACATACCTAAAATTTGTTTGTTACTCTCTGTATAAAAAGATGAGGGATTTTGACAGAAATAATATGAAAGGAAGAAGTTTTTGATTGACTAGAAGTTTTCTAAATATTCAAAACTGTGTCAAAAGTTATCTTCTTTTATAAGTATTTTTTTTATAGTTCAATTATCATAACCTATTTTTAAGCTATTTCCTAAATTCATCCAAAATAAAAATAAAATTAGCAAAAATAAAAGGGTTGGAGTAGTGGGAAAATCAAGTTGAAAATTTTAGATGAAGTTGAAAGCTCACAAGATTACAATACAGATTTAAAGTGAAATTAAATTGCTATTGGATAAATTTGTATAAAAATTAAGTCCAAGAGGTTGATTAAAATTTTAACAAGCAAATTTGATTTAATCATGGGCCAAATTAAAGTTTGCATATAAAAATTGAAAGTTTGGGATCAATTAAAGGCTAAATTGAAAAAATTCACATTCAAGGATCATTTTGTAAAAGGTGTCATACCCAGGAACTTCATTGGTTGAAATCAAAGGTGAAATTGAAGAGAATTTTAAGTTTAATGCTCAATTAAGAGTTAACTTACATAAATCCAAGACCAAAAACATGTAAATCTAGAGCTGGCTTTAAATTTCATCTCGTGTAACATTGCACAAAACTAAAGGTTGAAGCTAATTAATAGTGTAATTAAAGAAATTATATGTTGAAGTTCTAAATTGAAATGTGGTCAAAACTCAAGCTTAAAACGATATTATTTTGAAGAAAAAAAAAAAAAAAAAATCAGATGACACGTCGTCTAGTTCACTAAAAGAACTAGATTAACATCTAATCACATGACATCTTATCCGGATAGAAATAAAGCTTTATTTCATGACACTTCTTTTTATTCTAAGGCCACCACTCCCTACCCTAGTGTTCACTTTTTCATACACTATTTTCCGACCTCCATGCTAGAGGATCCTCAATAATCCAATGGAAAATTGTTTTTTTTTCTAATTTCTTATGTGAAGTCACTGCATCCCATGCCCCCCTAAACCCATGAAAAATTTTCATGGGACAACAAAATTATAATTAAAACCCAAGAAAGTGTGGTCCATAATTCATCTTCAAAAAACTTAATCTAAAATAAATAAATAAATAAATAAATAAATAAAATTCAATTTGTTTCAAAAATATTTTTAAAACAAAATGTCAAACTCAACTTATACACAGACACAGTTCAGATATCAATCAGAGTGTGTAAGATATATAGTTTAGCTTCCTTCCATGTTTTTCAGCTTGTAATAGTTGTCAGCCCAGAGATGGTGACAAAACGACAAGGTTTCATGGTGGGGTTATTTCATCTTTGATATCAAGAGGCCAGCACTTGTGATTCCTGGCTGTTACTAGTTTTTGTCACATGGCAAGGGGCCTGGACGGAAAAGAAAATTAATTTTATATATATGGAAAAGAAAAAGGTTGAATTATTGGGCCATTTGTTTTGCTGGAACATCAACTATCAACTGTCTTGTAAAGATTCCCAAAACAGAAATAAGGAACCGTCAAGCCACTGGGAATTGAGAGGAACCGTAATAGGAATTGCTGTGAAATTACACATACAAATAAATAGTAATAAAAGAAAAGCTGATTGCAGTGAATTCCATGATAGATACAACCCACGGTCGACGAGCATAGTATAATTGTTATTTTACCATTCCAACAACACCAACAACGATAAAACAAGTTAGTGTGGAGGGTTATTTGGTCTTTTTCATAAAAAATAATCTGCCATCCACACCGAACAATTCAATCTTTACTCCGTATTAAATTGCTCATAAAAATAAAAATTTTTATAAGAAAATGATCAGAGGCAATAAGTTTTTTTTCTTTTATAAGGAAGCAGCATAGTTAAGAGGTTGAGTGGGAGAGTATTTGGTATTTTTTAAAAGCATGGTGTAAGGACTCTATTAGCTTTAGTAGCAAGATCTACCGAGCTTTCATCCATGGGGGTTTTCATTTTTTCAAGTAGGTTGTCTAGTGGTTAACAAGTTGATTTGGGTTGATTTGAGAATCATGAATATTATTTTTAAAAAAAAACAACAACAAATATTGGCATATGTATAACACAAAATGGGTAATGCCAACACCCTTTGAGTAGTGTGTGTGATGTCTTTCTATTCCTAAACAATATCTTTCTAAGTCCATGTTTGATACTGTGTTTCAAAACTGTTTTTTTCCTTGAATAAAAAATATTTTTAAAAACAATTTTGAACCATATTTTCAAACATGCACTAAGCAGGCATTTCAAGTATCTCGCAGTGAAACTTTTTTTGTTCTTTCATCTTCATCACAAATATTTCATTCACTTCCAATAATGCACTTCTAATTCTTTTTATTATTATTATTATTATTATTTTGAATAACTTATAGCAGCTTCATTTTGTAAGTCACCATGGTTCTTACTTGTTTAATTATGTTCATGAAAATGTCTTAAACGTGGGTATGATTGCCTGTAATACACATCAGACAAATCTGTCAGAAAACAATGGTGCTTTTGGTCAAAGCTGTCATGGAGGCTGTGGTGGTTCACCGGCAAGCTGATGGTTTGATAGCACTAATTTATGCTGTGTTTACAAGACAGATTACCCATTTAGAGATGCGAGGCAGATTTATTTCTTTTGTTCATCGTCGCCCCACTTCATTTCTCCCTCTTTATTTATTTCTTAGCTTAATTCTCACTTCAAATCTCCTTTAACCATCACGACCCCATCAACAAAAGCTCAGAAGTGACCATAATTATTTGCTAATTGTCTCTCCCCACGTTAAAGCAAACATGCCTACCTGTTAGATGGCAGCCGCCGATTATTATTTTTGCAGCTAAACTATTGTCTGGTCCCTGTAGTTTAAGAGAAATAATTAGCTGGTCCTTCTAGTTTAGACATCCCAACATCTGTAACAACTCACAATTAAAACAACCCTTTTCTCATGAGAAGCTCACCTCTTTTCGGAATTTATATAATGGAAATATTGCAATTAAACAATGTTTTCTTTGATATCAAATTCAAACACAATAATTAGAACATAACTAAATCTCTAGGCAGATTCAAGGTATTCTGAGCCTCTCTCTCTACAACAAGTGATTTGTTTTGCAACATTTTCTCTCTAGCTCCCCGATTTGAATTTTGAGACGTGTTTGTCCATGTTAATCCTGATTTGATTACCAGCTAACCCTCTTCTCCAAAACGACATCGTTTTTTTTTTTTCTTTTTATATTCATTATCAGCTATCGTCATCAAACACCTTGCATCTCCTGTCATCCACGTAAGTTGTACCTATCTAAATCCTGACCCTTGCATGCTAAGACTCTTCTTTATTATTTTGCAGACAATCTTGTCGATGGAGGTCATTTCACCTCAGTTTCTCAAAGAGTTGCGAGCCTTGGCGACTGTCACAACATCACACTCTCTCTCTCTAAAAAAAAACAAGACATATTTATAACTTAGTCCCTCCACGAATGCATCAAATCAAACTTAACCACTACCTCCTATTAAGAAGGTGACCTAAAGTGAGATCAAACTATGTCTCAGATCTTGTATGTGATGTGTGAATCTGGCCTTCATTCACTGCAGGCTCATGGGTTGATTTATTTTTTCTTTCTAGAATACCATTTTGATTATATATTAATCTAAAAAGAAACCAAGGGATAGTTCATTATTTTCTAGTAAAAAAATATCAGTGCCCTACGAGAACAACAGTCGGAAGTCATACATAGAAGGTTAAGAGATTAAAGATATCGTTTCTGAAACTACAGGGACTAAGTTATCATATTGCTAAAATTACATGCACTAATTATTATTTATTTCTTATAACGATTATTCGTGCTGAAATCTCTCCACACGTCCTCTTGTTATCTCCTCTCCCCTCAAACAGTAGAGAGGAGACCTGGTCTCCATACCCACCTAAACTCATTTATTACATATAAAGCTCGTAGGTTCCTTAATCTCTCCGCTGAATGCTATTGCAATTTGCAAATCTGTTTCCATGTCCTTATCTTCGTTTTTCATCGATACCCCAATATTGAACTGCTTTCTGAAAGTAGCTTTTGTTAGGGTCCAGTTTTGAATGCTTCTTTCTTGACAAGAAAACCTCAAAGGTGGCTGGCTGTCTTCAATTCTATCAGGCCATTGGCTCTCTCGTTTCTTGATATGATCACTTCTATTTCTACTGGGCTTGCATGATTTTCTTGGCTTCTTTGAAGGGCAAATCAAGAAATGGCGATTGAACTTTGCTCGGACGCTTCTGCTGGTCTTAGTCCAAGAATTTCATTTTCTCATGATCTTTGCATATCAGATACTGTCCCTGTTGAACAGCGCCCTCTGCGACCAAATTCATTAGGCAACAGTGATTTCGAATTCTGCGTCCGAAAGAGTTTCGATCGAGATTCATCGTCCGCAGATGAGCTTTTCTCTGATGGAAAAATCCTTCCAGCTGAAATCAAGAAAAAGACTGCCTCTGCAAAGCAAATCGATCCGTCTATTCCCCCAGGACAAGCCCTGCAAGATGATGTTTCGAGCAATGATGGTTTCAAGAAAGATTGCTTGAATGAAATGAAGAGTTCAAGCTACGAAGCAGAATATCAGAAGCAGAGTTCAAAGTCATTTTGGAGGTTTAAGAGGAGTAGTAGCTTGAATTGTGCTAGTGGTTATGGAAGAAGTTTATGTCCTCTGCCACTCTTATCACGAAGCTATTCCGCTGGTTCTTCACCAAGTAGCAAGCGAGCACCACTAACCAAGGACGCTAATCAGAAGCAGCACAGGCAGTCATTTCTTAAGCCATCGCAATCGTCTTCCTTCACGAATTATCAAAAGCCTCCATTGAAGAAGAATTATGGACCTTATGGCAACGGTGTTCGCGTCAGTCCGGTTTTGAATGTTTCGTCAGGGAATCTATTTGGTTTAGGTTCAATCTTCTTCAGTGGAAAAGACAAGAACAAGAAGAAGTGACTTCCACAATATGTTCTTTAATTAGAAACTACTGTCATCCTAAATTGAATGTTCATTTTTTTTTGGTGGATTGGTGTTTTTTATTTATTATTTACTTGGTTTTTGTTTACTTGATTTACCCTCCGAGTAGTACTAAAGATAGGAAATTTGAAAAGATCAGTGCCATGAAGACAAAGAGATTGAAAAGTTGAAAGGTTTGAGGGACCAAGAAAGATGATCATGTGGTTCAGGCACATGGTTTTCGAGCACAAAATGACATGTGACAATTGCTTTCATGGCTGTCCCATTCTGTGTCAGCTTTTGGTATCTGCTCACACATGGTCCTAAATAATTTGATTTTGGTTTCTTCTTTCATTTTGTACAGGAAGAGATCATTTAAGCTTGCGAGTATGATTCTAGTACATGAACTGGTGTCTCACTGTCTTCGGTTGGGGAGAGCATGAGCTGTTTGTTATTGTGTGGAAGTCGAAGATCCATGACAATAAGCTGTAATTACTGGTTTCAAGATGAATTTTCAAATCAACATGAAATAAATATGCCTTCCCAGCTAACCCTTTTTTAGCTATGATATAAAGAAAACGGCAATTGATTTCAGTCGAGCCTCTTTAAATAATATTCTCTTTTTCAACAGATAGAAGATAAGAACAGTAAGATATCTTTAATGTTTTTAAGAAAGTCTACTGTGTGTACTACATAGACAAAATTCAGACCTGGAAGAGGATGGCACATGTTGTGGGGCACCAGTAAAGAGACATGTACCCTTAGTTCTTGCTTGTCCCAAGCAATCTGTATTTTTATTTCATGTTCATGGTGTATATGCCTCCATGTCGCTTCCTCTAATCCAATGTGCCCGTCGGTCGTCTGTTAAGTAACCATCTCATTAAAAAGTCTACACTATTTAGTAAAGTTTCAAAATATGATTTATATTATTTTCTAACACACTCTTTTAAGTGAAAAGCTTTTTAAACTTGAAACTTGCATAGACTCACACTACCTTGTGCTTGATTTTTTTTATTAAATAGAATGGAGATGGTAAGATTCGAATTCATGATCGTAGAAAGTCAACAAGGTTCTGGTATCATTTTAAAAAAACATCTCACCTAAAAATTAAGTTATTAGTTGAGTTCCCATAACATGATTTATATTATTTTCTAAGACAATCTTTGCCATGTTCTGCAAAGTCTTAGCATGCTATCTTCAGCTTCTGTGTTTCCATGTTAAAAAAACTAATGTTCCTACAAAAACCGTGTGGATCCCAGTTTTCACAACCATCCTTCCAACTACATTAGAGGCAGTATAATTCGTGCAATGAAGATTCCTACCTTATGCCTGAGATCTATAAAAATATACCTCAAAAAGCAATCTGCATTGACTTCCATCTCTACCTGATATGGGATTCTAATTCATATATAGCAATCTTGTAGCAGTACTATTGTATGAGCCCCACCACATCAGGCACCGCTTTTCTCTGTTACCAAATCTTTCAGCAATTCGAAGAGCAGTATTATGAAAAGAGAAAACCTGGAATCAACAGCTTTTCTTACCTCTAGGGTTTGGAACTTTGAATGCCATTCTGATGCCTGAGTTCTGCCCTCTGTTGATGACTTTTCAATGCAAGCAGCTAAAGTAGACAAGTCAATAAATATATGGCCTTTATGATGTTAGTCAAAAATGAACTGCTCCCATCTATCTTCCTGTGTTCATCAATCTTTTGTCTATAGCACTAGCATATGAAAGCTCCATTGCCGTGCTTGTTACTGCTGAAGCTTTAACTTTTTCTCTGGTTTGAAAATGGTTTCTGGAGTGACAAGGTAGATGGACTAGGATCTAAATGAAGTTTCATCCATCTTCTTACGTATTGATCACATACCGAATACTTCTGTGATCAAATCCAGTTGTCTATGGATCCATTGGCCACTTGGAACCAAAGCAAAGCAAAGCAAGCTAGCTTTCCAGCTTCGTGGCAAATCGGCTGCTGCCAATTGTAACTTGGGTTCTCTGCAAATTTCTTATCCTCTCATGATTGGTTTCTTTCTCTAGATTATTCATCCACTTGTTTCTCTTAATTGATGTTTCGAAAGCCAATTATGAGGCCTGGTCAACTGACAGTGATTTCAAATGTTTGCCCTGTTCAATGATAGTTTAATCGGTTAGTGGTTATATATGGTATTATTATATTCATGTAAATATATATTTATTATTAGTAAGAACTTAATTTATTTTTAATGTTCTTTTAATATTAAATTAATAAATCTAATATTTGATTTATGAATCTAGAGTAAAAATAAAATTTACGAGACATAAATACTTTGCAAGGAAAATTTTAAATTTGTTATAATTATAGAATATTTATTAGAGTTGTAAAGCCTAATATATATTATGTTATTTCTTTTATAAAAAAGAAGTAGTTGTTCTCATAAGATGGGGTATAAAGGATACCTGTAATTAATATGTAAATGTTTGTCATACAACATGTATACTAGACTAACTTGCAAGAAAATTTTATATGAAGATATTATTTGTGTCTATGGAAAAGACTCATGTGACATTTATGTAAATGATCTTTAAAATTGAATTCACTAAGTTATTTTATATAAAAAGTGTTACGTTTTGATTATATTACATGTTATCTTAGTCAATATAACAGATGGACAGACATTAAATATAACATAAACTATATAAAGATATTTGAGTGATTAATCGTCCTAGTTGATTAGAAAAAAACAGTCCATATGTTTTCAATAATATTGATTGTTAAATTTTCTATATATGAGATTTGAAAAGAATTTCAAGTCTTATTCAAGTTATCAATAACTATAATGTTATGAACAAATATAATTTAACATGACAAACACACTTCATGTTAAATAATTATTAGTCGTAAATTAAACTGAGATAATAAATCAAGTGTAATTTGATTGAAAAATAAATTTAGAAATTAAGCACTAGAATGTAATTAATTCAGAGATTATAATTTTAATCCTAGAATAATCAAGTAGAGACTCAATTGAATAAATTATTCAAAACCCAAAAAAATAAGATATTCACTTAATTAATTTTTAAACAATTCTAAATCCGTAAAACAAGATTTGAAATATTTTATTATTTTTGGTACGAGTATGATATTCAGGAACCAATAGCAATGTAATAGACTTCCATTCTTCTAGCTAGTTTGCCATGAAAGCCCTTATGTTTAACTACAAAACAGACAACTCTTTGGTGAGAAATGTTGCTGAGCATTCTTGAAAAATTGCAAGCAATGGGATGATTCTTGCACGAGTCCCAGAATCTCATGGCTTTTCCCAAACAGACTTTGTCCCGATAGAGCAACGTCCTCTCCAATCAAGTTCATCGAATTCTGATTTTTGCTTTCGCAACGACCCCATAAATCTTGAATCTCCAGCAGCAGACGAGCTTTTCCTAAATGGAAAGAGCATCCCTATTGAAATCAAGAACATTATTTCTCCCTCGAAACATGAAAGAACAACCTCTAAGTCCAACTCCAGAACCATTTCTTGATGCTGCCATAACTAGAAATGATTCAAGGTATGATCAGGGCTCTGTGGTGTGCTGCGTGTTAGAATTTTTGTGAGCAGAGGGAGAGAAAAACAGAGGGAGCTGGGGAAAAAGAAAGAGGTTGAAGACGAATTAAGAAGAGAAGAGAATACATGCACAATGCATGCAGGGAGAGAAAGAGACAGGGGAGGGAATATTTCTGAATTCTGTTGTATTTTCTTGTTATCCTTCTGTGTCCATCCTTGGGAAATATATAAAGACAACCCTGTGCTTGCCAGAGTGGCTGCTACTGAAGCCTAGATAGTTCTTCTACTAAAATAAAATGGTTGCACAAACGCAATTGTTTAGGGACTGCAGAAAACGCAGTCGTTTGTCTACATGAAATTAAAATCTAATTCCATTTCCAGCTTCTCTCCTGTTAGTCTTCTGCTCATCCTTTCCAGTTCGTGACAATGCCCCGCCCATGAAATCAACCTTGTCCTCAAGGTGAAAGCTCCCTTTTAACCGTTCTCCTCCTCCTCTATATCGTCCCCCTCATCATCTACTATGCATAAGGAATATAGCCTTCGGTTTCTGCACTTATGCCCAGACACAAATTTCTTATCACACCAAAAACATAGGCCTTTGGCTCTCATGTCGTCCATTTCTTGGGTTCTGATGGGTTTGGATGGTTTATGGCTAGAGTAGGACGGGTTATTGTGGGGGTGAAATGCTGTTGGGGTGGATAATAATGCTTGTGAAGATTGGTTACCAGGATGGATTTCTGGCTTAGTGGTGTTGGTGGTGTAGGTGGGTTTCACAGGAGGTGGATGAGAAAACATCTGACCCTGAGATCTGGGATAATGGGAGAGTGATTTTTTGATGAGTGAGAATGTTGTTGTGAAGTCTTGCTAGGTTATAAGCTTGTTTGAGAGATTTTGGTTCGAACATTTTGACTAAATTCTTAATTTCAAATTCTAATCCTCCTAGGAAAAACACCGAAAGCTTGCCTTTCTGATATCTGAGCCCTGTTCCATAGCTCATCAAAATCCTTGATATACAACTCTAAGTCTCCTTCCTGCCTATGCTCTGTAAGCTCTTCTAAGGGGTCTCTTTGACACCCGAACCGACAGCACAATGCTTCTACATATTCAGCCCAGGTCAGCTCATCCCCTTCCAAGTTTCTTGTAAAATTTTGGTGCCAATAAAGAGCCATGCCATCTAAATAATATGAAGCTAGCTTCAGCTTCTCCCCTTCAGGTATCTCCTCCAAATCGAAATATTGATTGCATTTGTACAGCCATTTGTGCACATCTTCTCCTTCGAAGGCAGGAAAATCTCTTCGCGGTCTGCGTGACTTGTAGGTTGATTGGGACCCTTCCCCTAGCCATTCGGGATGATTGGTTTGAGTAAGATGTTGGGTTGTTCGATTGTTTTGAGAAGAGCTGGCCTCCCCGGTTAGTGTTTACAGAATGTGGGTAATGAAACTTTGTTGTGTCACCATTTCCTTCATCATAGTCTTAATCTGGGTTAGATCATCAGACTGAGCATCCAACCTAACTTCCAAGCCATTGATCCTCTGGTTAGCAGCTTCCAGGGGATTCATCTATTCTTCTGAAGTCTTGGGACGTGGTTTCTGGTGCCATCAAAGAAGTCCAAAGATGTGAGGGCTCTGATACTATTTTGCTGCGTGTTAGAATTTATGTGAGCAGAGGGAGAGAAAAACAGAGGGAGCTAGGGGAAAAAGAAGGAGGTTGAAGACAAATTAAGAAGAGAAGAGAATACACGCACAATGCATGCAGGGAGAGAAAGAGACAGGGGAGGGAATATTTCTTAATTCTGTTGTATTTTCTTGTTATCCTTCTGTGTCCATCCTTGGGAAATATATAAAGACAACCCTGTGCTTGCCAGAGTGGCTGCTACTGATGCCTAGATAGTTCTTCTACTAAAATAAAATGGTTGCACAAACGCAGTTGTTTAGGGACTGCAGAAAATGCAGTCGTTTATCCACATGAAATTAAAATCTAATTCCATTTCCATCTTCTCTCCTGTTAGTCTTCGGCTCATCCTTTCCAGTTCGTGACGTGATAATCGAGATTAAAACAAGCATAGAAAATAGATATGATCAAGAATTTCAACGGGCATTCCCTTAATGGAGAAATTAATCATTATTCCTGTCAAAATCAAGAAAAAGAGAGACATTCCGCCACCATTTTAACCTTTAGGCGCATTTCTTGAGGCTGATTGATGATATCAACAAAGGCTCGAATCAAGGGTTGGTCAAGAAATAAACCACCTGACGGCCACGAGAAACAAAACTTGAAATCATCTCCACGTTCCAAGAGGAGTAGCAGCTTGAGTTGTGCTAGGATACATGGAGGGAGCTCGTGCCTTTTCCATTACTCTATTTGTCGAAGAAATTCCGAGGTGTCTGTACCACATGCCAAGTGAAAGCCATAGCTGAAAAGGTTTTAACAATCATAAGATGACTTCATAAGATCCCAAGTGAAAGCCATTGATTTTTATGTTAGTGAAAATAAGAGGTTCTGCTTTCAAAGCATGATATTAATTAATAAAATAGATACAAGCCTCATAAAAAAAAAAACACAAAAACCAGATGCCCTTTCTCTCTAAAATTGAATTAACGCCCCCTCGTAATATCTCTAAAAATCTGCACCAACTCCTTTTATTTTTGGACTTGATTTGATGTAAAATTGATTGTTCCGTTTGTTGTTGCAGCTGCCACTGTCATTGTTGTCATGGCCACCGTCATCGCCACCGCATAATCCTTTTTTCTAGGCTTACAAACAAGGTAAATATACTACATTACTACTATGAAGTTGTGTTTGTTTTGGTTGAAATGGAATAACTATTTGGGTTGAATACAGGGTTTGTGGAGAAATTAGTGTTCGTTGAGTTAAATTAACCTGAAATAAAACACCATATGCACCTTGATAAAACTTACATATTGCATCAAGTAGCCTAAAAGTCCGCCTAAAAACCAAAATTAACCTGAAATAAAAAAATCATAGGTTTAAATTTAGCATTTTTAGTGAAAAAGATACATAAAAAACTCCTAGTAGTTGAAATTCCATATCATTGAAAGAAACTCATTAATACCAAAATCAACATGTTCTTATGTGGTGTAAATAGTGTCAATCGAGACCTTCTTTCTTCTTCACTGGAATCTAAGTACTCTCTCTCATCTCTCAAACTAGAAACCTAAAAATAAAAGAAATGAAGTTTGATACTAAAAATTGTATTTTGTAAAATCTTAGGAATTAAATAGTTTATAAATTAGAAAATACAGAGATCAAAATGAACTTTTCACACCATTTTTAAATTGCCACTCATTTCCCTCCATCTTTCCACTTCAATTTCTTCTCTTTAAATCTTATCTTTGCTCATCAAATTTACAATAGTCGGGCTTCAATTTGGTCCTAAAATGATATGATCGGGAAAGAAAGGGGGGAGAAAGCAATTCAAGTGAAATTTTTTTTTTGTTCAATGAGTTCCTTTTCCAGCCCAATACTTTAGGCTTAAAAGTATCTTTAATACTTACTTCAGCTCCAAGTAACTCTCTCAAACCTCATAAAATAAGCAATCCAGGGCTTGCTTTTCCAAAAGAAAAGCCGTTCCTAAGCATTACAGGGAGATAAATTAATAAATTTACAAGAACCAATATTATCCCACATGGACTAACTATTTCTTTTGATCAACTCAAACAGTAATCTCACTACGCCGACAAGGGAGGACAAGCCGAAGGATACGGTGATTTAACAGTCCTTCTCCAAATTTTATGCATGCATATATGAAACAGGCCAAGGACCTTTTGGACGTTCATCTGTCCACATTCCTAAAAAGTATGGATGCATGCATTTTCCATTTCTCATTTTACTCCTTGGATTCACGTAGCTTCTGTAAAAAGTAGCTCTAGGTGGGCAAATCCCAAATAGGGTGGTCCAAAATTAGTTAATAGATTGGTACTATGAGTTTTACATGATTATTAATTTTAAAATCTATATAATTAATTAAGATATATGTAAGCTGATCTGAAAACTCTCATTAATAAAAATATATTTATGTTTTTTTTTAGTTTAATATGTAAGAATATTTGGCTTCGAAGAAATGTTAAATTGTTATATGATTTTTATACGTGGGATTTGTATTACTTTTTAAAGCAAAGAAAATACTTTTAATAAATACTATACACTGTAGTGCCAAACACAAGCTATTCTGGTTTACATGCAAGTGGCCAAGTGGGTATGGATTTCTCAATCATTTACCACCAATACAAATGACAATTATTGGGCTTGAAGAAGACATCTTAGGAATTAAGATATTTTTATTCAAATGGTGAGAGTACAAGGGTCGAATGTTTCCAAGGTCGAAGACACAAGTGAAGCAAGATGCCACTCAAGTTAGTGGATATGAGATTTTTATTAAGAAAAGTGCTCCTAGTTTGAATCAATCTTTTTATAAATAAAAGTGAGATGTTGTCGCCATGAAGTTAGTCAATTTAAAAATTGATGTATGATTCTGTGATTTATTTGATTATTAATCATATTTTTTAATTAAGTTTTAATTATTTCTAATTTCATTATTAAATTATTTGTTAATTATTTCTAATTGATTAAAAAATGACAAGATTTAAAATAAGATTGTCAAAGTGAACAACACAAGTAAATTAGATGTGTCTTTTAAAATTAGTGTGAAAGTTAACTTTTATCTTTCTATTTCCATTCTATACATTTTAAAATTTTATATTTGGTACAAGAAAAATCTTTTTTTCAGACCCTAAGTCTTAGAGATGAGAGAGAGAGAGAGAGAGAGTTGATGCAAATTGAAGGATGGATAAAAATCTACCATGCAAGTCATGTCTTCTCTTTTTCTTAGCTAGGCACACTAGCCATCTAAGCCCAAGTGTTTGCCCTTTGCATGGGAAGGTTAATCATGATCTGGGATCGCGAGTTTTATGGTTGACTTGGATTGATTCTAGACTTGTTAGATTGTTTTTTTTTTAAATAAAAAAATATTATTCATAATTTGTTGGTTTATTGGGATGAGCTTCATAATTTGAATCAATTTGTTTTTTATAAAGTTATTTTAATTTCATGACTCATGTCGTGAGTTAACTCGGTTTGATTTTTTTGTCTTTTTTATAAATTATTTTTTCAATTTTATATGTCTACTCTTCATTGGTAGGGGGATTGAACTTCATAATTAATTTTGATTTGCTTGTTAAAGGATTGCCACAATCGCATTGCTTAAGTCATTAACTTAATAGGTTAACCTAGATTAATACAAGTCAGTCTAATATGTGTTTCATCTCAATATTTTCTTAAAAAAGTATTATTTAGAATTTTTTAATTTAGCTGGGATATATTTTTACTGTTTGTGTTAGGTTATTTTTGGATCCACTGAGTTGGCTAAATTATATCAAATAAACCACCACATAGTTTTAAATGTTTTTTTATTCGAAAACACCTTAACAACACTTTACTTTTTTTTATCAAAAAATATATTCTATCAACATCTTCCCTCAAGAAAGGAAGTAAAAGATTCAACTTGAAATCCAAGTCAATAAATTTTATTATTACCATCTAAACGAGTTTCTTAAAAAAACATTATGTAACAAAAATCTAAGGTGTACAAATAAGATTAAGTATTTATAATTTAGTAAATACAAATTAAATTTAAAATTATGACATAGAAAGTAAGAGTTTTCATTTTTTCTGTCATTAGTATGAAAAATTGTTTTGGGAATACTAAATTCTATATTTAAATGGAAAGTATAGCAACACCAAAAACATGTGATGCTTCAATGCTATTGGGTTCTTTGGTTGCATATGAGCATCACAATTCACAGTTCATGACACATTTTCATTTCAATATCTTAATACAATGTAGTGTTTGTTATTATTCTAAAATAATATATAAAAATAATAGGGAATAAATAACAAATAAAATCATGAAAATAAATATAATAATTTTGAAGTGAATTTTTCTAATTTTAAAACAAGACTTGCAAAGCAAACATGTCTTCGAAGAAAAAAATATTTATTATTTGTAAATCATGTACAAATATTTTTTTTTATTATTATAGTGCTGGAAATTATCTCAGGAATTGACCCAGGGCAAGCCCTGGATCACATGTCAAGAGAGTCATCTCAGGTTAGCCCTCTTTTTTAACGACATTATTTTAAACAAAACAAATATTTTTTTTAAAAGAAAAATCAACATTTGTTTATCCCGAGTCAATCCAAGATTCTGATGGAGTAAGGCTAGACAGTCCTTTATTTATTTGTTAAAACCTAGACCAGTTCTACCCCTGAGTCTCATGTGGACCTGTGAGGCAGTCCTGACTTTACAGTTAATATTATTATATTATTATTAATTTCAACACTCGGCATAAATTAATAATATCTAATTATGTTAGAAAATAAGTGCAAGTTTGACACTAATATACATTAAGAAATTTTTGGAGCTCTTCAGCTATATGGGTGTCAGGTGTGTATGCACCATCTGTAAAAATCATATCGAGAAATTCAATTTTCTTTTGGAAGATAAGCATCTTGGTTTCAGAAAGCATGATACCATGATGGTGAACGAGCTCTGCAAATTGCTTTAACAGCATAACATGTGACTCCTCGTCTTTTGAGAAAAGTAGCACGTCATCGATGTAGATTAAAACTGATTGAAGTATAGGTTCAAATACTTTAATCATGGCCTTTTGAAATAAGGAAGGTGCTACTTTGAGACCAAAGGGCATGACTCGCCATTGATAATGATGGTCTGGTATGCAGAAACCTGTTTTGTATCTGTCTTCAGGATGAATGCCAAGTTGCCAAAAGTCTGCTTTAAGATCAAACTTGGAGAACACTTTGGCATTGTGGAGGTTTGCAAATAATGTCATGGTATTTGGCAAGGGGAATTTATCATCTTGTAAAAAAATGATTCAAGGGCTGATAATTAATTACCAACCTGAGTTTGCCTCGCTTTTGTTCAGACCTTTTATTAACATAAAAGGCTTCACAAGACCATGAGGAGTCTGTGAGTTCAATTAATCCTTGGGCCTGTAATTGAGCACATTCTTCTTGTGCTAGCATGTTGTGCTCAGGGTTCATTCGGTGTGACTAGCTTTTGTGGGATTGATGTCTTCATTAAGCTTGAAAGGAAGCCTAATAAAAAACTGCGGATTTTGCCATAAGGGGATGAGAACATTTAGCAAGAAATTCCTGATGAGAGTTTGAACATGAATGTTGAATGATTTAGGCTTTGATAAGGCCAATATGGTCTGGGAGTGAAGGTTAGAGTTCATAGAGTGAAGGGGTAATTGTATATGGAAGAAAATGAGTTTTGTACTGGATACCACGAGGAAGGATTCTGAACTTAGATTTGAAATAAACATCAAACCCAATAACTAAATCCTTTCCAGGTAAATGAGATCCAAGAACATGGTTTTTGACTGAACAGTGTGGAAGGATTTGTATGGTAATAGGCCTTTTGGTTTTGAATTGGGTGCAGAAAACTTGATTGTCAGCGGCTCGGAAGTATTCTTTATGGGTGACCCAACAATGAGGAGGAAGAACTTTAGGGTTAAGAATGGTTCTGTAGGCTCCTGTATCAAATAAGGCTATGGCTTTGATGGGCTTGGCATATGTGGATGTAAGAATAGTAATAGGGGCTAGAGGTATTGGGTGTGAAGGGGGGCTGGTAGGTTGGGCTTGGTAAAGTTCATAGATCTCATCATCAGAACTTTCATCAGCAACAGCAGCTATAGTGTCAGGAGTGAGCTCATCTGTGAGTGAGAATAGGGAATTTGACTTCATCATCATCAGGATTGAACTTTGTATTTTGGGACAGGAAATCAATTAACTTCAGTGACTGGGCTTGCTTCTTTGGACAGGCTTTTGCAAAATGACCTTTACGCTTATAGATGAAGCATCTATTGGAGCTTGAAGAGAAGTTTTTGGGGCGTCTGGTGTGGCATTTTCTGAGGAACTTCCATTTCTTCTGGCGACCATTGATAGAAGATCTGTGGATTTTCTTGAAATGCCTTTTCTTTTTCATGGAACAATTGCAATCAACATTGTTTGAGCATTTAATCATTAGATCTGGTCGTTTGCAGGCACGAAGCATAGTTTTATCAGGCTGTAATATCTTTGTGAAATACTTGTGTTGATCACATATTTTGTTGAGCGCTTCTAACACCTGATGAAAGATCGTGCCAAGAGATTGGTTGTCAATAACTTCTTTTCGGATTTTGAATAGTCTGAACGTTTCATCAGCCAGATCTCTAGGTATGGAGGCCAAAAAGGCATGCTTGAGGCTTGGATCATCATGACCAGAGAGAATATGGTATCGTCGGCACATCTCTTTAAAATGTCTTTCCAGATCAGATCTCAAATAGGAACAACACTTCATTTTGAAGTACTCGTACCTTGCAATTTCTTTGTCATTTAAAGCTTCTCCAAGAAATTTTTTGTGTCAATCATTAACCATATAAGATATAATTATTATGTCTTATACATTACCATCAAACACAATTAAGTCTTTATATATATCCACATTTTTAATCGTCTCCGGGTCCAGGACCAAGAAAAACAGGTGGTGAAATTACTACTCCACACTCCATCATACTCATGAAGGAATGTTTCACAAATATTTTTCAAACAAAATGAATTTTTTATTTTAATCAATTTTTTAATACTTTCATATATTAATATTATATATATCAAAAATATCATTAAAAAATAAAAAAATATATTATTTTAATATTTTATAGATAAAAAACATTTGAAAAAACACAAAATGTTGACGTGTTATTAACACATGCAATTCATAAGATCAGAAGCTATGGCCCCCACCAGAGATAGAAATTTTCTGCATTTATTCTGGTACAAGAAATAAGAGAGAGGAACACAAAACATTAGAACGTGAAAGTGCTCTCCTACACATTTCCCCTCGTCCTTATCAATACAGACGACGCTCACTTTAGCTCGGTTGATTGCCTTCTACCTCGCTTAATTTGTGTTCACGATGACTTTGCACTTCAAAGTTTAGCTTTGATCATAATAATTACCTTTAAAAATTTTAAATTAAGTTTCGAGCTTCAACTATATTTTTGACTGTAGGTTACTAAAATGGAGGCAGGGGGACTCTGACAACTTTTTTTTTATTAACTTGGGTGTCTGAGTCATGCATGCGGATCTCAGCTGATTTAATGGGTTTTAAAATTAAAAACTATATAACAATATAAATCTTTAGTAATTATCATATTAGCAATTATAAAGCTCAAACCTGAAAACTTAGGAGGAATAAATTCTTGAGTTCTAAACTTGTATCACTAATACTACCGAACCTTGATGGGCCTTTTTTTGGGAAAAACTTAGAACTCAAGCCGTTTCATTCCATTTTTTTTTATATATAAAAAACCTAAATATCGTTTTATTAAATTTGTTTAGGAATTGATTTAAGATAAAGTTTGAGTTATGGATCAAGTGGGTAATTTTGGATGATTATTTTAAAAAAGAAGATAAAATGAGATTATTTTTAAAAAATAAACTCTAAATATTTAATAATGTCGAGGTTGGTTTAAATATATTTTAAAGTAAGATTAATTTTAAAAGAAAATCCATCAAGTAGCTTATCCCTCGACGATCCTCAGCAGCCAGCAGCCAGCATGCCCCAGCCCGCTACGGCGTCGTAACTGGTAACAGCTCGTAGTAGGGGACATGCGTAGACTCCACGATATCAAAAAGAAATTTGTCAGAAGGGATAGATGTCCTTTCATTTCTACTTTTTTATCTTCTTCTCACCGATTTCCTATAGAGATTTCCCCCTGTTTAGCAATCTATTGTAATTCAGGATATAAAATAATAGTTTATATTTTTACTTTTCTCAACAAAAATCAATAGCAGCTTTATTGATGGGTAATATTGTATTTCTTAAATTGATATCATCATCATCATTATTATTATTAAATAATGTTATCAAATAAGAATATTTAAAAAGTTTATTTTTACAATATTGATGAACGTTTATTTTTCTATTATTCATTGTTTGTTTGTTTTTATTGCTATTGGATTTTTTTTAAAATCATATTATTAAGTTAACCATGCTTATTAAACACTAGATAATTGCCCGCGCGTTGCCGCGGGTATTTTTTTTGTATATAATTTAACATAATTAAATCTACAACGATAAATTTATATGATATAAGTAAATAAAAATTATAGATTAAAGGATAAAATGTTTAAAATTTTGAGTTGAGTTTGTCATGTAAGCATAGATTAAATTTTTTTAGAATATAGCTAATTGCCCGCGCGTTGGCGCGGGTATTTTTTTGTATATAATTTAACACAATTAAATCTACAACGACCAACAAACTTATCAAATTATCGGGAGGGGAAAAAAATAACAAAAGAGCAAGAATGAAAAATAATTAAATCATGATTATTATTATTATTATTATTATTATTATTATTATTATTATTATTGTGTTAAATACACTTATATATACATGGACAAAAGTAGGGATAAAAAAAAAGTGTAAGGGCTGAAATGAAAATCAAATATCAAGGGCTAAAATTAAAAAAATTAAAAGTCAAAGGGCTGAAATGCAACTTCAATTTATTGTCAATTGAAATCAGAGGACAAAATTGCAAAAATCAGAACTTTTGTACCGAATTGATTGAGTTCTATATAGCTAACCCGGAAATTGAAAGTAGAAGGACTGAAATGCAACTTTGCCATTCTGGAGAGAGAAAAACGTGGCCGGCGGCTTCAACCGGCATTCTCCGCGTCCACGGACATCTGGTGGCTACACGCACCACCGCGGGAGGAAGACCACGCGGCGGCGCATCGTTCTGTCCTCCGTTAGACAATTTCCGTCCACCGGATGCGGCCGCACGCGCCACCTGAACAGGGCGTGAGGCGGCAAACCGTCTGGCGTGTGCGCCACACGCCCTGACAGACGCCGAATAAAGAATTCGAAAAATAGGGCTAATTACCGTTCCACCCCTGCACCCAATTCATGGTTTTTGTCTTATTAGGGGCTAAAACCGTATTTAGCCATTGCAGAAAATAATAAAAAAAGAAAAAGTTGCGGCGAACCGGACCGGACCGGGCCGGTCCGACCGCGCGTAATTACGCCGGTGCCCCTCACCCGGATGCCTGTTTTTGTCCTATTATCGGGGACGAAATCGTCAAAACACTGTTCACAAACGAATATTTGAAAAAAAAAATCAAGAGGAAAAGCCGAATTTGTCCCCGCCTGCCCAGCCCCTCACGCCGCGCGACCGAGGGCCAAAAGCGCCCCTGCACTGCTCGAGTTCACAGTGGACTGTGAGGGGCGCTACAGTTGTTTTCCCACGCCGTTTATTGTGTTTGTAATATTCAAAACAATTATCCAAGTCTTGATTTTTCTTGCTCCTTATATCATTAATATATGTTGATCCAACCTAAAGTGTAATTAATGTGAGCCACATATATAGTAATTCCTAAACTAACACAGTTTATGAAGGCTTTGTTATTTAATGTGTTCCAAGGATATTCATTTCCTTTTCTTTTTTCTCTTTCATGCTTTTGTTATTGTGACAACCTTTTTTTTTTTCTTCTTGCTTCTTTACTCGAAATACACTTGATCCCTCTACTTATATATTTAATTAATTTTATTTCATGAAAACTACGAGCATTTTCTCTTATTTTGTTTTTTCCCTTTTAATTATAATATATTTTCTATCCAGCAAGTTCTTGTAAAACTACGAGTCCATGATCTAGATCACAAGTTTGACAAGTTAAATTATAACTATTATTTTTTTTATTTTTCTTTTTTAATATGTTTTTTTTTTTAATTTATGCTTCAGTTAATATCACTCATATATGAGTTTTATGGATATATATTTTTTTATTTTTTTTATGTGTGTTTAGTTTTTGAATCAGATTTTCTAGTGTGTGTGTGTATCATCTCTTTAGCACCTGTTTGGGAGGGCGGCACGTTTGCCAAACTCCATTCCAAATGAAGGTTTAGTGCCGTTAGTGTGTTTGGTAAGAACAAAATGGAGTTTAAAAGCATGTGGGGCCCACCAAAAAATTGATCAAAACGCCATTTTCCGAGAAGCTGGAATTAGGAGCTTTTTCCATCGCGTTTCATTTTTTTCATTCTCCGTTTGCATGCAAAAATTTGACAATGCAAAACTGTGCAAAAATTACATGCAAGGGCTCTCTCTCTCTCGCGCTCTCTCTCTCTCTCTCTCTCTCTCTCTCTCTCTACCCAAACAGACAAACGGGTGCATGGTGGCCGGAGCTTCCAACGCTGACTCCGGCCACCACAGGCCACCATTTACGATGAAACCACCACAGGAAGAACCACCTAGGCCTCCTCTACCCGTCGGTATCCTCCGCTTTAAGCTCTCGTCGTGGTCGATGAACAGCACCGCCACCTTCCAAGGTCAGCTTTCCGCCACCACAGCCACCATTTCGGACGCCACCACCACAGGGAAGAACCACCTCTGAGTCCTCTACCCGTAGGTATCCTCCGTTGAAGCTCTCGCCGTGGCCTGGCCTGAAGCCACTTCACGTGCACAGTGTGCCCTGCACTATGAAGAAGACGCACAATGCAGCAAGCACCGCTTTTGCCTTCTTCGAAATTAAAGCTCGGGCTTGGGCTGGGTCGCACTCGACCAAACTCCCAAGTCCAAAGAAAGTTGGGCTTAGGCCCAATTTGGTTAGTCGTCCTCGACCACCAAAAATTTTTAAAATATATTTTTTTAAAAAAAATGTGTAGATACGGATCGCTCTTAATGGAAGGAAAAATATATGTTCGTGATGAAATTGCAAATAGTTTGATGTGAGAATAAAAAAATAATATTTGTTTTTTTTCATGAATTATTAATTTCATAATATTATTATCATTATTAAATTTACAATATTTAAAAAAATTATATATATATATAAGGGTATATATATATATATATATATATATATATATATATATACCCTTTTAAGTAATTTCACATATATATATATACCCTTTTAAGTAATTTCACAAGTTAAAAGCAGTTTGGAAAGTTTGGAAACCAAACACCAAAACTCCTTTTTCTTCAACCTTCAACTCAACCACAGTTTTAACCAAACACTTTCCATTTTTAAAAACTCCATTTTCAAAACTCCATTTTAAAAACTCCATTTTCAACCACAACCGCAACCGCTACCGCTCTCCCAAACAGGCCCTTAATAGATGGAAATTTATTTCTAAAAAAAAAAAAATATTTTCATATAATATTCTAATGTGTAGTCTTGCATAATATTTTTTTTCCTTTTATTTTATTCAAGTAATATAATACATATCTTTATTTTTATTATTGTTTGATGGAATAAAAAAAGTATTTTAATTAACAAGATTTAGCAAATACAAATGAAAAACATATCCCATCTTGTAAGATGGAATATCTTGATCTACAATGTTTCTTGATTATTTATTTATTTTTTAGTTTGATATTAATGATTTTTTAATAATTTATTAATAAATATAGTTTTTGATTTATACAATTACATGCATGCATAAAGTTTTTGATCTGCATTTAAATAACTTTTTTAGCTGCAAAAATGCATAAAAGAACTTGTATATATTTTTTTTTATAAAAAATAAAAATACCCTATCTGCAACGAAACATAAATTACATAACTAGTTAAATATATTTCTTGAGTTATCTCAAGTTACATTTTTAATAAATAAATAATAAAAACAACAACCTTCCTTTTTTATAACCTTACCTAATCCAATCTAAATTAATTTATATCCAACACAATCTAAATCACAGTATCGTTTTCCTCTTCCATAAATTTACCCAAAAAATGGCACCAGCTGTCTACAGACTACAGGAAACAGGGTGACATGGCAGAGAACATTGGTCCCTTTGACACAGACACGGCAGTGACAGCACAACTGTATCTATCTACTCTTCTCTCTCTCTCACGTTTGACCATCCATACACACAAACAAAGCATCCACAGTGAGAGTGAATCACTGTACTGCGCGTGCGTCGGCTCTCTCTCTCTCCCTCCCTCGGTCCCTCCCCCCCTCTCTCTCAATCTCTCCCCCTCCCCCGCTCTCTCTCTCCCCCCCTCCCTCTCTCTCTAGTCTTTCTGTAGAGAGACGTAGGACCAGCCCTTTTCACTGCGCAGGACCAACTTTCTTTGTCAATCTTTCTCTGCTACGTTGCCAGTCCCTCGAGCTTCATTTTCTTGGTCTCAGTGCATAAACCAGTATCTCACGGTCACATGATTCTCTCTTCTTTCTTTCACATCTTTTCATTTCTCGATTCTCAATCATCACCATCCTTTCACTCATTGCTCTTTCCATGTTCAAGAGAATCACTTGTTCCTTGCTTCAAGACATGTAGATAATACTACCAAGTAACAGAGAATAATACAGGTAGGCCAGTACTGTTTCACCCCGCTTTCTACAGGGTTTTCTCGGTTGTCCTCCTGCCTTCTCTCCTGTCTTTTTCACTCTTTCCGTTTGCATCTTTGAAACGCATTTTACTTTTTTGTTCTCTCGGTATTCCGTTGCTGTTTTGGGGAAACTTGGTTAGCTACATTGTATTATTTTGTCGGAAAGAATGGTTTTTTTATCGTGGGTTTGGCTGATAGATGGTATTTGAGATTCGGGTGTGTTTGGTTTGACGGGGGATTTTGGTTTAGGGTTTTTGGTTTCTTGGAGAGATGAATGAAACAACAGGGAATCCAGCAGGGACATGTTTGGCGATGACCGAGAAAAAGGCTCATAGGCCTGGTTGTGTTGGTATTTTCTTCCAGTTATTTGATTGGAATAGGAGATTCGCCAAGAAAAAACTCTTCTCCAGGAAATTGCTTCCTGCAGGTTAGTCCATTTCTCTCTAAACCAAGATTACCCATTTGAACTTGAATGCTTAAAATTAATTTTTTTGGTTCTTTAATGCATGTTGCTGCTGTCCAGCTCGTGCAAAACAGCCATCAAAGAAGTTTGGAGGGGATGAGAAGATGCCCAAAACAAAACTCCATCTGGTATGCATTTTAGTCTATATAGTTTGATCTTGCTGTTCATAGAAGTTTTTAAGGGGCATTTATTTATATCTCAATAAAAAGAGATTTAATTCTGTGAGTTTGTTTAGTTTTTTTTTATTATTAAGAGGGTTTTTTTTTGCTTGTGTTTGAAATGTAGATTGTTGATGAGAATAAAGGAGGTTTTCCAAATGTAAAGAAAAGTGGGAATTGTAATAATGATATTGTAGTGAAAAAGCATGAAATGAGAGCTCCAAGTTTGGTTGCTAAGCTGATGGGCCTCGACTCTTTGCCAACCGTGCATCGAGATAAGCACAAAAAAGTTTCAAATTCTGTTGCTTGTGATGTTACCGAAGAGAAACTTGTCAACGATAGTCATAGTGAATCTGATAGGTATGATTTGAAAATGGAGAAAAGGAGCGCAAAGGTTGAATCTAGGCCTCAAAAGCTTCAAAAGACAGGTCAGTTTGAGAGACAAGCATTGACTAGGTTCGGAGCCGATGTGTTTCAAATTAACGGCGCTTTGTCAAGGTCGAGAAGGCATCATCATCCAAAACTTGCACCACCCATTCAAGAGTCCTAGGATTTCCTCGTCCAAGAATGCATCTAGAACGTCTAGGTTGATTGATGCTGCTACTAGAATTTTGGAACCTGGGTTGCATGCTACCAGTAGGTCAAAAAGTGCTCTTACTTATCCAAGTTCTATGAATTCTTGTCTTAGGGATGAAGTGTCGGCAGAGGAGATTGGAATTATGTTACCAAATATTGTGAAACAACAAGATATTGGAGATTGTAACGAGGGAGAAGGGATGTCTTTCACAGGGCAAACTTCTTGCAAAAATTGCGGTAATTTGTTTGGTGTTGTGGATTCTAGACCTAATGTGAAGGAGCGGCAGTTTGTTTGTCCATCCACACCTTCATATTATATGTCCTCTCAAGAATCAGAAAATGATTAAGCCTAGGCCACCCATATCCACACCCGAGCAAGAAAGAAATATAACTTATCGGAGAAATTGGGACCAACAATCCATTGCTGTGGAAGAACAGGATAACACACGAGCACGGAGTCAAACCATCACAGTTATCAAACCTGTGTCTCCAGAGAGCCAATCTCAGCGGCAATTGAGAAGCCAGCAGTGCAGACCTCAACAGCAAGAGTCATCTTCTGTTACTTATAAGCAGAGGATTCAGACTCAAAATGAGATGTTCATAAGCAGGGATAGAACTCCTCCAAGGGCCAAACTAAATAATCTGCTAAGCAGGAGAGCTTCTTCAGCTGCATATGGTATTAATGAGGCGAGAGATTCGGTTGCTTTGAACAGAAACATAATCAGTCGTGGCAGGACAAGAGCATCTAACTTGGCTGAAAATTCTACAATTGACAAAGACAGGAAAGTTCGCAAGAGGACTGTTGGTTTCAATGCACAGGTTGAAGGGTACTGGATTTCCTAATCCGATGTCTGTGAGACAAAGGAACACCAGGTCTGATAGTGTGAGTAGAAAAGTGGCTCCATCTATCTCTCGCACCATTGACCGTGCATGTATCAAAACTGGATCTGTTAATGATGGAGAAAGTAATAAAAATAATGGCAGCAGGGAAAATGATGCCATATCTTTAACGTTTAATTCCCCATTGAGGCACAGAACTGTTGTTTCCAGGGGGGCCTGAACGAGAGGAGCCATCAAATTGACAAGAACACTTCCCACCAAAGAAGGCTGGTGTTGGATGAAAATGATGGCAAAACACCTTTGCAGAATCGATTTCCATTGAGAGGAGGTGCCCTGGGCACAATTTTAGAGCAAAAACTAAAGGAATTGGCCTCTCAAGAACAGGAGGAATTGACAAGTGGAGGTAGTCACCCCATGAGATCTGCTGCTATGATTCTCCAAGAGCTAATATTTGCTTTGACTGAAGATCAGCCTATGTCTCCACATGCTCATATGTTTAATGCAGACAAAACTTACCAGGTTGGTTTGCTGTGTATTGGCATGGTGCTGTCTTTTTTTATGCTGTTTATGGTCCAGAATTTCTGTGCTTATTTTGTTTTGATTTGTTACTTAATTAAAGCATCTCTGATCGAAGAAAAAACTACATAACGTCCACTCCCCTCTGATATTCGTACCTACCTTATCTCCAAGCAATAAACTATTTTAAACTGTTTTAGCTTGCATGTCTGTTTGGAGAACGCTGACTTTGGAGCTTCCTCGTGTTGAGTGAAATTTCTTATACCATTGGCGCAACCAAAATAAAAGAAAATGGAGAAATTAATGAAATTGTGCATGGATTGCCTTTTCATTTATGTGTTCTCGTTGACTAACGTCCCTTGGGTTGCTATCTTTGCTTGATAGTTGGTCAAGAAAGTTGCCAAATTTGACTTTGTCGTATGACTGGGTTGCTGTTTGAAATTTGTGTATTACACTGTATTTGACACTGCGTTCCAAAAATATTTTTTAAAAAAATAAATTTTTTTATTTTTCAAATTAAATGTTTTTGGTGTTCTTATTACATTTTCATGTTCTGATGTTAAAAATAATTTTTTTAATAATAATAAAAATATCATTTTGATGCATTTTTAAACGAAAAATACTTTTAAAAACAACCTCAACCACATTCTCATGATACTTGCTGTCAATGATTAGGTGTAAGGCTTTATGGCTTTGCCCTCTTTTTTCTTTTTGTCTATTTCTTTTTCATGATATGTGAGAAAACAAAATAAGTTCCCGTGATCTATTAATTTCAGTGAGAACATTGGCCCTTTCTGCATGCAAATCATCATATTAACATGATGGTAAGAAATTAAAATAATATATATTACTGAGGCATCGGAATTTTAGTTAATGGCTGCGATTATAAGCTGCTGCGTTTGTAAGTATTTTGAGGCAATAGGGAAGGTTTATCTTGTCAAATAAGCAAGAGACATTACTGGAAATACAACCGAGTAGACAGATTCATGGAACTAGTCTGAGTTGTTCAATTCAAGGTCATCTTGAGGCCAAGCAACCTAAACCTATACATTATGAAAATTAACAGTTTGCCTTTTTATGAAGCTACTTTTCCTTGATAGTATTCTATTCCTTGATAGATTCATGGACCTGACATGTCTAGGTTTTGTTTCACTCTTCTCAGGAGGAAGGAAAAATCAGGAGGAATTCAGTTGGAATATCAGCTGATGGTGCTCATCTTAGTCCTGGATCTGTTCTTGAAGCTTCTTTCTCAAATGACAGTTGCTTGTCAAGCAGTCTGGATGATAGCTCAGGTAAGAAAGTGAAATTTTATGACAATGCAGAATGAGGGTTTCATGAGTGTTTTTTATTGAACTACTCAGAACCTTGGCTATGAATTTTCTGAAATAGTAAAAATATAATAACTAATTATAAAAATAATTCCTGTTTTCAGTCTCTACTATGTAATCTAATCTTTTATCAAATATCTTGAGCTCTCTTTACGTTTACTATTTTGGCTTGTGACTCTAGGATGCAGGATGCTGCTTGACTCCATGGATTGCTCCTATGATCAACCACAACCAGTAGATACTGATGCAGATCTTCTGGATTGTGCGTCCTCTTTGATACAAGGGAGGACAGGTAGCAAGATGGCGACTGATCTTCTTAACCATGTTTCAAGGATATTACAGAGCATCAATCTTGCTGGTGTCGGGTTAGCTGGAAACAAGCTCACTCATGCAAAGGAGGTTATTTTGAATGCTGAGCTGCTGTTTGGTAGTGCAACTCTATCTCATTCTGATAGAACGAAGAGATTTCTCGTTGGACCCTTTCTGCTTGACGGACTTGAAACTCTGGCTGGTGCTATGCCGAAAAAAATCTTAACTGCAATCTTGGATTTGAAGAGGACGAGGGCAATCAACTCGGAAAGTTTCTTTTTGACTGTGTGATAGAATGCTTAGATTCAAACTACATCGGGTACATTAACACTGGATTCAAAACGTGGAAAAGAGTACCACCGTCATGCATGAACTCAAAAAATTTGATTAAAGAGATCGGAGAGGAAGTCAGAAGGTGGACAGACTTTTGCTGGGATGATTCCGGATGAGATAATAGATTGGGAGATGAGTCATTCCTTGGGAAAGTGGACAGATTTTGAAATCGAAGGATTCGAAACTGGTGCAGAAATCGACAGGGACATACTTCAGACTTTGGTTGAGGAAATTGCTGTCGACCTTTTGGAGTGCAGGGTGGATTCCATTTGAGGTGTGACTAACATAATGGAATTTAGAAGTGTATTTTGTTTTTATTATGATGCCATCTTGTCTACTATGAAAGTGGCATTTTGATTTTTTTGCTCAAAACCATGGCTAACTTCATTGATGGGTGGTTGTAACTTGTCTTGACAATTGAAAAGCTGCTACAAATGGTCATCTGCATAATTCTGTAATCTGTATGTATCCTTTAAGATCCATCACTTTTTCAAATGAGTAGGGTTGAAACAAAACAACCAGTTCTCCAGCGTTCATCAAACTCAATTGCAGAATGTTGGTGACTATGCAAAGCATACCGACACAGATTCTGAATGAATGCATCTATGAGAAAAAAAATTCTTGCCTTCTCTTGTGCGATGCAAACCTGAGCTGGTATGGTGTGTGTAAGCCAACCTGCCCACTTTTCATGCAAAAGTGCTTCAATATTCATCAAAATTGGACAACAAAATCATCAAGCACTAGATATGAGCAGGAATTAATAGAAAACATCAAGTGTATCAAGCAATGCGTGGAAATTGAACTCAAGGTTCCATGATTATATGGAGTGAAACTCTCTTAGGATGCCTTTTGGCCCTTCTTTAGGAGTCTGTCTTCTCCTTCATGGCTCTATTATAAAACAGAAAGGAAAGAAGAGGCCCGCAACACGACACAAGTTTGCAATGCAAATAAGATACGATTCTATCTCAAGAGAGAGTTTCTCCAGTACAATTTATAATCATATATGAAGCATGATTACATCCAGAGCTTTACAATCCCAGAGACCTCATCAACAACCAAATCAAAGAATAGAACTTACAGAAATTGCAGTGGTAGTGAGAGAATTATCATAAAATAAAACTGAACTAAGCAAAGAAGATAGTTAAGGGATCGACAAATTTCACATGAATTAAGAAACCACCATAGATGGATCAAAATCAAAATTCTCAATATCCCAGAACAGTCTTGCCAATACCAGCACCAGCTCCTCTACCTCCTCTGTTTCCTCTGCTATCACCATTAATAGCATTTGCAGCAGCCAAAGACAAACCTTTTAACTCTTCAAGACTTGCATAACTCTTCCTTGCCATTAAAAACCCACCGTTCTTTTTCTCTCCAGCATTTGCAGACTTACTCCCTCTCGAACCCGATAGAAACCCATTATTAGTTTTTGACACTTTCTTAGATGGAGGAGTCAGCTCTTGCCGTGGCTTCCGGTTTTCTTTTCTCAAAGTAGCAGAGAAATCAGGCACTGATTGCGCCAAGATAGAGGGCCCTTTTCTTGAGTTCTCCAAGTTTTCATGAAACTTCACTTGTTTCTTTGTTGTTGTTTGTTTCAAATCAGTCTCTTCATACGCTTGTTGCTTTAACATTTTCATTCTTAGTTTTCTCTCTCTTAACTCTGCATACGCTCTGTATCTTGGCCCTCTTTCCATGACATGACTCTCAGTGGTCAGTTTTAGAGGCACCGGTTGATCAGAATCTGCTGAATTTTGAGAAAGAATTAGAGAGATAGGATCAAGGGCTTGAAAGAGAGATTGAAGACTAGGGGTTTTGTCGACGGGCTTGGTTAAGATAGCAGTTAGTTTCTGCCATTGTTGATGGTTTCCTCTGTTTTTGTTATGCTTCTTTAACTGGTTTCAGGGTTTCGTGTTGCTTAAGAATTTGATTTTGCAACGGTCAATAAAAGGAGAGAGAAACCCTTTTAGGTTTTGTTATAATAGCTTACCCTTTACAAACGTTATTGTTGAGGCTGGTACCTTTTGTAAAGGGGTAAAAGGTGTTGAATCACCCTGGATTCTAGATTTGATTCTTTGTGATGGGTCAAGAGCCATCCAATTTGTGATAATTTTACTTATTTTGTGTCCCTTTCGTTGACGAAGTAAAAGATGTCATCACCAACGGTAAGACGGCTGTTTCAAGGCTTTACATATGGCAGGCAGCCTGCGACAATTTAAGGAAAAATATGAACATGATTGTATTAGTCATTTGATTAATGTATTTAAAATATTATGGTTTTAAAATAGTTAAAAGAGATTTGAAAATACAAGACTTCATTTCAAATCTATCTTAACTATCTCAAAATACACTTCGAGCGAAGTACATTTATTAAACCAACCAAATATATAGAATGGCTCTGCAGAAAACAAGCGGGTAACGCCGGGCCCAGCCAGATTAGAAGCTTGCATCAGGTTTCAGCAATCAAGCAAAGATTTATGCAATGGCTAGCCTATGACAAGGACTAATCAATAATAGTGTTAAACAACATCCAAAACCTGAAATACAAATGACATAAAAGCAGAATAATCAGAAAAGTTGCAGATCATTTTGGTTTGGTATTGACTTAATGGAACTTCGGGCATGCTTGAGCTTAAGAGCCTCTGACAATCATCCCATAATATGACGCATGAACGAAATTTCGTAACAATATAACATGACAACGAAATTTATCTCCCATTCATATGACCTCTATTAACATGAGATGCAGACACGGCTGGCCAGAAGGAGCCGAGGATGACATTGACAATAAATGGCTAAGCATCCGTAAATCAATTGCTGCAAGGAAGCTTACAAGAAGCTACGTCTTTTGGCTCAACTATCAGAGCTCACAACCTTGCTGAGATGGTTTTTGCCTCTCTTTCAGCTATGCCTTTTTCTTGGATTCAAACTTTGTGATACTTGTACTTTTGCCCCAGATTGAATCTAGTAATTTTGTTGGTGAACCCACCAAGTATCAAGGTCCTTACAGCCTCAACCCCTTGTTCCAATGATGCATCAATCTGTCCAGTAGAGATTAGCAGTCAAAAAGTTGCAGCAGTTTTTGAGGAAAATACAAATGCACCCATATAAATACAGAGCAATAGGCACAAAGTCTATACAGCAGTTGTCCAATCGGAAGATGTGAGTACTGAAAAATTGCGCAGACATAGACAGAGCCATAAAGCACTTGACAATAAATGTAAAATCAACGATATCAATACACCATACCTGCTGGAATAGCTGACATACATATATATTACTAATACAAGAATCGAGTCAATATAGTTTCTTAAGAGATAATTTTGCAGAAGGTGCAAAGCCTGGTGTCTTAAACGTGAAGGAAATAGGGAGTGACACAAATGCTTGAACTTTTTAGTATCAAATACCTTCACCACGAAGCATGTGGAAGAATCTTTGCGCTAGAATCAAACAATGACATACCTGTTCTTGCTCTATTGGGCTAAACTTCTGCAGGAGAAAAGCTTTCATGTCCATTGTGCCAGGTGGATTTCCGATGCCTGCAAAAAATGGATCCTTTTACATTCTATACAAAAATAGACAAAAATGGCTCTTCAGCACATAAAATATTCTAAAAACATGTAATGAGAAAACTACTTGCCTATACACAATCGAGGAAATTCTCGACAACCATCCAAATGGTCCATCACACTCTTTACTCTGCAACAAGTAAAAATATTTGATTTGAGGTGCGTTAATATGAGGCAAAATTGATTAATTGATGTTCTCCCAGGAAATTAATCTGAGGAGGTTAAAAAACATTCATAAATTTAGGAAAAAGACTCCAGAACTGGAAACAATTGCCAAGCATAATAATGCAGATGCAGTGGCTATCCATGAATTAAATAAAAACTAATTGATTAGCTCCTATAGAATTTACAAAAGGAAGGTTCCATTTCTCACCTCTTAAAAGATATATGTAAATACATTATGTTTAATGAACCTCCTATTCATCTCTATATCAGGCAAACCAATGAGCAGAAAATCCTTTCTTTAATACAGGTGTGAAATACATGCTGCCCATTAAATTCATTTATCCTACACTGGGTTTTAGATGCTTTTTACTTGTTCCAAGGCATAGTTATTTTCTTTCAACTCCTTGAAACAAATTTAATTGTGTTCAGAAGCTGGCAGGCCACTACTTGGCAGGTGATCAATAGATATGCCTAGTGCAGTAGCTTGAGCTCTAAATTAAGCTAGGAAAAATGACCCATAAATCTTCTTACAGGAGAATGAGAAAAGCTAACAAGCAAATCATTAGTAAGCAACTCGCCTCTTCTGTAAAGTTATTACATTACAACTTAGCAAATAAAGATCTAAGCTAATAACAAGTTGTGGTGGAATCAAGATATGATAAAACTTGGAAAAAAAGAAAGTCGTGTAAGAACTTGTGGGTCAATGAGGGTTAGTGGGATATAGGTACTGTCAAACAAGGCCAAAGTCATAACAGTAAAGCATACCCATTGTGATGGCCATGTCCACCCTTTGGCTGAACCCTCAGAATGCCATTTGGTAAGTTCATCTCATCATAGATCTACATGTTCAAATCCAAGACCATAATGTCAGTATATCATAAACTGTAAGTAAATAAAACGAAAAGAATTCTTTTAAATGGAAGTAAGGACTAAAAATGCATACCAGTAAAATATGACGAAGAGGTATTTTATAATGAGCAGCAAGTGGTCCAACCTTAAGAACATTGGAAAGAAAAATAGGTTAGTTGAAAAATCAGCTCAATTCTGGGGACAGCAAAACACATGTTTACATTACATCCGAGTGTTTCGATAAATGAGAATAAATGCAAATCAAAAGTAAAATGTTACGACAACAAAATAGAACATGGGACTAACTGATTCCCCACTAAAATTCATGTATGTCTGTGGTTTTGCCAAGAGAATCGGCACCTCTCCGATGCAACCTGTACTGATCACAGAAAGAATCTGAATAAACCATCACCCATATACAAAGAAAGAAAGTAGAAATGGCATAAACTTGAGGGAAGTTAGCAGTGAAATATGAAATATTTTGCTTAACAACCTATTCCAATCAAAGCTTTCGATTGTATTGTGTTCATCAAAACACCTTCCGCTTGGGCAATTTGATCAATCATTTCAAATCCAACCTGACAAAGATAAAGTTGCAAGATCGTTAAAATAGTAAAAAAACACTATTGAAGCCATCAAATTCATATGCAACGTTAATTACATTATGCCTAGTGCCGTGGTACTTAGTTCCAGGGTTACCCAATCCAACAATTAGCCAGGGCGTATACTCCACTTTAACTCCATTGCCATTATCTGGCAATGAAGCACGTACACAAAGCCTGGTCGAAACTAAATTCCTTCGATGAAAACGAGAACTTCTTGGACAGGAAATGCAGGTTCTAGGGATAGATACTGCATGCAACATTGACCTACACATACAATAAGTAGAACTTAAATACGGGTGTAAACAAACCAAATGGTTATAAATAAACCAGTCACAAAGAAAGAGAAATGCTATCAGAAAAAAGAAAAAAGTTTTGTTGCACTGGGGTAGATTTAACCAGAGGTTCCTGCTTCCAAATTCCAAACTTTAAACCTCCTTTCTTCCAACATTTTCACAGCATCAAATAAAAGCTTTGAAGGGAAATTTATTGAAAACCCATCATAGTGACCAGCCACCACCACCATTAACTGCCAATGAGCTCTTTAAATTATAAGGACACATCTATGAATAGGCAAGAACCAATGAAAATGGCCATAAATATCATAATAATCACAGAATTTTGTGTGCCAAATAACTATAATTCCAGCAACTTAAACACTAAAAAGGATTGAACTTTTCACAAACTACAGTTCCAAAATGAAAACCCATATCCATTAACTACTGAAAAGATACAAACAATACAGAGAGAGAGCTACAACATGGTACGTTAGAAAAGAGAGTTGATAAGATAAGTCACTCCATATTTGAAACTCAAAATGTAAGATTAGTAAACAAGAGAAGATCAAACCCTTTTATGTGTTTTGATACTTGAATTCTGAGAGAAACTTAATTGCTTAGAGGGAAGAGAGAGACCCAGTGAATTAAAGGGGTTAGCTTCGAAGCATAGACGTCGAGTTTTCGCTAGTTTTAGAAGTTGCAGGGTAGCCTGTAGGCTCGTGGATTGATATTTTTGGATATAGAAACCAGATAATTATCAAGTCAAGGATAAATTTGAGGGATTCTGGGCTGTAGTTCTCTATGGGCACTTGCAGTTTAGGGCTTTTAAGATATGGACCCTCAAATGAATTTTGGGCTCTTGAAGTAGTTTTTTTTCTTACTATGTTCTATTGGTTTGGACTTTGGAGGGTATATATAATGATTTTTTTTTTGTTTAGAAATATATTAAAATAATATTTTTTATTTTTAAAAAAAATATTTTTGATATCATTACATTAAAATGATCCAAAATATAAAAAAAAGTATTAATTTTAACAAAAAACTTATTGGGAAATAAGATTTCAATAGTGTTCTCAAATGACATCTTTAGTAGGATGTCAATTTATGCGCCATGCAACATTTTGATTGAAATTTATTTTTAAATGCAATAATAAATATCTAGATTATAGAGAATCTTTTGATATTATTATTAAATAAGATCTAGCAAGTTAATCTTAAAGTCTCTTAATTTGATTTCTTATCTATCTCAGATTTTAAAATTAACCTTGTAAGAGTTGTTCTAAAGTTACTCAATTAACTTGAATGATTCAAAAACAACCAAATTGATCGGATAAAAAAAAATTCTAAAGATGAAATTGACAACAAAAAAAATCACACCATGTGTGAGTTGCCTCAATTTTGACCAAATAGACTTGGTTGATTCATAAGTAACTTTATTGTTTCGTTAAAAGAAGTCTAAACATTAAAATGAGAAAAAAAAAGATAAAATTGATTGAAAAAAACCTTTTTACTCGACTTTATGCTTCACTCAATTTTTAAATTAAAAAAGTGGGACTGATTAATCAAAAAAATCAAAAGATTATTAAAAAAATAGAATGAAGAGAGTAAAACAAAATAAGAAAGAAAAATAAATAAATAAAATAGAGGGAACCTACTTTATTGTTCACAGTGAAGCAAATGCATTGCTCCATACTTAGAATTATTAAATTTCCTTGAATATACCATGTAGATGTATTCTTAAAAATACTTTAAAACCTTGATTATATAGATCTCGAGAATGTTCTTTACTATAAAAAAATAATCTCATATAAAAATTTATGGATATAAAGTGTGTTTGTTTTCAAGGCATACTTTTCTTACAATAAAAAATGGGCTTATCTCTTTCTCAAAAAATATATTTGTTTCAATAACTATAATGTTTGTCAAGATCTATTAATGTAAAAAAGGAGACTTTTCTAGAAAATTTGGTGATTCATTTGTGATAATGATTGATGACAAACCATTGTTTGATTTAGATCATGTTTGATATTGCATTTCAAAATTGTTTTTGATAAAAAAAATAAAAAAAACAATTATTTATATTTTTTATTTCAAGTTATTTTTTGTATGTTCTTAGATCATTTTCATGTTCTAATGTTAAATTATTTTTTTAAAAAAAATATTATTTTAATACATTTCTAAATGAAAATCACTTTAAAAAGCAACCACAATAGCACTCTTAAACAAGTCCTTAGTGGTACTACCAATGTCATCAAAAACACGAGTTGACTCGCAAAATCGTATGATTTTGATTTTGCGAGTCAACTCAAGAAAACTGGTTAACTCGGGAAGAAAACTCGAAACCGGTCAAACTCGGTTAAAACCCATTTAAAATCAGGCCGGATCGTAAAATCGAACCCGGATCGGTCCGATTTTACGAGTTCAAGATGTCCGGACTTCGGGGCTTTCATTTTCAATTTTTCATTCTTTCATTTACAACTCAAATCAAAATCTTCTCTTCTCTTCTCAGCAAAAAAACTCAAATCATAAGCTCTCACCCTCCAAAATCTTACCCAAAAATACACTTACCCACCACCTGCACACCTAGCCCTATGTTGTCCTCCACATCATCTGGATGATGTCACGAACAGAAGGAGAAGAATCAAGAGAAATGAGAGGGAAAACTGAAATAATTAGAATTCAAATAAATTGTAAACAAAACGCAATCATTTTGTGTAGTTCTTTTTAATTCTAGAATGTTGCCACGTATGTAACGACCAGCTGACAAAGGACAATGGGTTCCTTTAAATTCCCATTTGATGGGCACAGAACAATTATCAAGAAATATAACAGAATTCCAAATCTTCTTCCCCTGTCCTTTTCTGTCACACGCAGAAGGCATTCTCTACTTCTTCTTCCCCACACCATCTTCTTCCCTGAGCTTCTCTCCCTCTTCTCACAAAAATTCTAACACGCAACAAAGTGGTATCAGAGCCTCCACGTCTTTGGACTGAATCAATGGCACCCGAAACCAAGTCCCAAGACATCAGGAAAATAGAAGAATCCTTGGAAGCTGCTAACCAGAGGACAAATGGCATGGAAGTCGGGTGCAAGCTCAGTCAGATGATCTAGGCCAGCTTAAGGTTATGATGAAGGAACTGTCAACCCAGCAAAGCTTCATTACTCAAGCTTTGCAAAATCTAACGGGGGTAAGCCAGCACCTCTCATAACAATCACACTCCCCAGCACCTTGCTCATACCAACAATCCTGCATGGCTAAATGAAGGATCCCAATCCACCTACAAGTCACGCAGACCGCGAAGAGATTTTCCTACCTTCGAAGGAGAAGATGTGCACAAATGGATGTACAAAGTGCAATCAATATTTTCGATTTGGAGGAGATACCTGAAGGGGATAAACTGAAGTTAACTTCATATTATTTAGATGGCATGACTCTTTATTGGCACCAAAATTTCACAAGAAATTTAGAGGGACACGAGCTGACCTGGGCAGAATATGTCGAGGCCTTGTGCTGTCGATTTGGGTGTCAAAGGGACCCCTTGGAAGAGCTTACCAAACACAAGCAAGAAGGTGACCTAGAAGAGTACATCAAAAACTTTGATGAGCTATGGAACATAGCCCAAATTGCTGAGAAACAGGTTTTAGTGTTTTTTCTTGGAGGATTGGAAATAGAAATCAAGAACTTGGTAAAGATGTTCAAACCTAAATCCCTCAAACAAGCATACAACCTAGCAAGACTGCATAATAACACCCTCACCTATCGAAAGATAACCCCTCAGTACCCAAAATCCCAAAGTCAGGGAAATACCAACCTGCAACCTATAAAATTTAGCTACCCTACAAACAACCACAAAACCAACCTCCCTCCCTCAAAGCCACTGTCACCTACATTACTGCGTAACCCTACAACCATGCATCAAAACAACCCAAATGCTTATTCCCAACCCCAAACCCACTCGACCACTAAGGACCAAGGAAATGGAGGAGAGAAGGGCCAAGGGCCTTTGTTTTTGGTGTGATGAAAGATTCATACCTGGTCACAAATGCAGAAATAGAAGACTATACTCCATGTGTATAGTCGAAGATGAAGGAGAAGACTTAGAGAAGGAAGAACCAATGGAGACCATGAATGTGGAGGTTGTTCCACACTTGTCCCTCCAAGCCATTCAAGGCACTGCGGGCTGCCATACCATCAAGGTCTGGGGAAAGATTGGCAGATGTCCAGTATTTGTCTTAATAGACTTAGGAAGTACCCATAATTTCTTGCATTCGGACATAGCCAATAAAATTGGATGTTCCGTGATGCCAATAAAACCTGTGGAAGTCGAGGCGGCTAATGAGGGTACCATAGCCTGCACAACAATCTGCAAGAAATTAAATTGGAAAATGCAAGGAGTCTAATTTCAGGCAAATATGTTTGTTATGAAGCTACAAAACTATGACATGGTCCTAGGTATTCAATGGTTGAAACTATTAGGGAAATGTCCTGTCTAATTATGAGGAAAGATGGGTGTCCTTCAAATGGCAAGACAAGGAAGTAACACTGAAGGGAGAAGAACCTAGGCTGGTTCAATCTATACCCTTGGAAGAACTTCATGGCCTATTAAGCATGAAAGGCTCACCTTCCGAAGTGTGGCTCTGCAGCCTTAGCCTAATAGGGGGAAATCAATCTGCACAAGAGGTGTTGCAAGAGACTCAGGACTCCAAAGACTCTCCCCACCTAGTTTTATTATCAGAATATCAGCACTTGTTTTGGGAACCACATGGATTACTTGTTTCAGGAACCACATGGATTACTTGCATCCAGGAGGCATGATCACAGGATACCCCTCCAAAATGAAAATAGGACAGTCAATTTGAGGCCCTACAAATATTCAGGGCTGCAGAAAGACACATTGGAAACCTTAGTAGCTGAAATGCTAGAGGCAAACATTGTGCAACTTAGCAACAACCCATTTGCCTCCCCAGTGGTCTTGGTTAAAAAGAATGACCAGACATGGAGGTTCTGTGTCGATTTCAGAGCTCTCAACAGACTCACCATCAAAGATAAGTACCTCATTCCTATAATTGATGAATTGTTAGAGGAATTAGAAGGGGCAACCATTTTTTCCAAAATTGATTTGAGAGCAGGTTATCATCAAATCCGAATGATACCTGAAGATGTGTTTAAAACAGCTTTCAAAACTCACAATGGCCACTATGAATTCCTTGTCATGCCCTTTGGACTGTCCAATGCACCTGCCACATTCCAAAGTTTGATGAATGATATTTTTCGAGAGCATTTGAGAAAATTTATTCTAGTTTTCTTTGATGATATATTAATATATAGTAAGGACATGAATGAACACTTACAACACCTCAACCTAGTTTTTAATTTGTTGAGTGCTCAACAATTGGTGGCAAAGAGGAGTAAATATGTGTTTGGGAACACCCTAAATAGAGTACCTAGGGCACATGATTAGCCGAGAAGGGGTAGCAACTGACCCCAACAAAGTGGCAACCATAATACAGTGGCCAATCCCTACAACCATCAAGCAACTCAGAAGTTTACTAGGTCTAACTGGGTATTACAGGAGGTTTGTGCAAGGTTATGGTATGATTTGCAGACCACTCACTCAGCTGCTGTAGAAGAACTCTTTTGTGTGGACAAACACTGCCACTGTAGCCTTTGATCAGCTTAAAAAAGGCATTAACTAAGCCCCCTATGTTAGCCCTTGCCAAACTTTGGCAAGACATTTGTAGTGGAGACGGATGCATCAGAGGTAGGCATGAGGGACAATACTTATGCAGGAGGGGGACATCCCCTTGCCTTTATAAGCAAGGCTTTGGGACCTAGACAGTTGGCATTGTCAACCTATGAGAAGGAACTACTGGCCAATGTTTACGCAATCACCAAATGGAAGCATTATCTCTGGGGAAGGAAATTTCTCATCAGGACTGACCATTCTAGTCTGAAATTCCTGCTAGATTAGAAAGCTACGCATGTTGCCCTAATAGGTATGGCTCACCAAGCTATTGGAATTTGATTATGACATTGAGTATAGAAGGGGAAAGGACAACCTAGCCGCAGATGCCTTGTCCAGAATTTCTCATCAATAGTTAAGTGCTTTGACTCTCTCCTCAAACTCCACCAACCTCATGGATGAGATAAGAGGGACATGGGAAACCGACTCTAACCTACACCAATTAAGACCAGAATTGACAGAAAAATGTAGAGTCACACCCCCACTATTAGTGGGTAAATCAAACACTCATTCGAAAGGGGAAGGTAGTAGTGGGACAAGTACCTAGCCTACAGAGGCAAATTATCAGCCTCTATCATGATTCAGCATTAGGAGGGCATTCAGGAGCTGCTGCAACTACAAAGAGGTTGGACAGGTTTTTTTATTGGAAGAAACTTCAGAAGATGGTAAGGCAATATGTCAGGGAATGCACCACATGCCAAAGAAATAAGAGTGAAAATGTCAAGGCTCCAGGGTTGCTGCAACCCTTGCCAATACCCTATGCCCCTTTCATTGATATCAGCATGGATTTTATTGATGGCCTACCAAAATTCAATGGGAAAGATGTCATTTTCGTGGTGGTCAATCGTTTTAGCAAATATGCCCATATGATGGCCCTAGCTCACCCCTATTCAGCTATCACAGTGGCTAAAGCCTTCATGGAGAATGTGTATACACTACATGGGATGCCAACAACAATAGTAAGTTATAGCGATAACATCTTTCTCAGTCAATTTTGGATGGAGTTATTCAACCAACAGGGGGTCAATTTACAGTATTCCACGGCATACCATCCACAATCAGATGGTGAAACTGAGGTTGTTAACAAATGCATCGAAGGCTATTTAAGGTGCATGACCGGGACCATCCCTGTTAAATGGGGACAGTGGTTGAGCTCTTGTGAATGGTGGTATAACACCAACTACCATACCTCCACAAAGAAAACACCCTACGAAATACTCTATAGGTTCATGCCTCCCATTCACATTCCCTACACCCCAAAGGATTCCCCTGTCGAAGGTGTGGACAGCTACCTCACGCAAAGGGAAGACATGCTCAAGCTAATCAGGAGCAATCTGTTGCAAGCCCAGAACAGGATGACACAACAAGCTAACAAAAAGAGGAGTGAAAGGGTGTTTTCTGAAGGAGACCTAGTTTATCTGAAATTGCAGCCCTATCGATAGAAATCAGTTCACAAGAGAGAGTCTCATAAACTCTCAGCAAAATACTATGGTCCTTACTCTATCACCAAGAAAATTGGGAAGGTGGCTTACTGGTTGAAATTGCCTGAAGGAGCTATGATCCATCCTATCTTTCACGTATCTCAGCTGAAGAAACCCATAGGCAACCAAGTGGTGCGGACCGAGCTGCCTAAAACCCAGAAGAAGACCCTATTACAGCCACAACAAATTATTGAAAGAATGATGATAAAAAGGGGAAATGCAGCTATCACTTAGTTCTTGGTTGTGTGGAAAGGGTTACCTTTGATAGAAGCTACTTGGGAGGACGTCGAAGAATTTGATTGCAGGTTTCCTCAATTTTCACCTTGAGGACAAAGTGGTTTTCGAAGAGCAGGGCATTGTCACGAACAAGAGGAGAAGAATCAAGAGAAACGAGAGGGAAAAATGAAACAATTAGAATTCAAATAAATTGTAAAGCAAAACGCAGTTGTTTTGTGTAGTTCTTTTTAATTCTAGAATGTTGCCACATATGTAACGGCCAGCTGACAAAGGACACTGGGTTCTTTTAAATTCCCATTTGATAGGCACATAACAATTATCAAGAAATATAATAGAATTCCAAATCTTCTTCCCCTGTCCTTTCTGTCACACGCAGAAGGCATTCTCTACTTCTTCTTCCCCACACCATCTTCTTCCCTAAGCTTCTCTCCCTCTTCTCACAGAAATTCTAACACGCAGCAGATGAGGAGGCATGTGGCTCGTCCGTGCTTTCCTAGGTGCTACCTGTGACTCGGGAGGAGGAAAGACTGGAAGAGAGTGAAGGAGAAGAGGATGAGGAGGAAGAAAAAAAATGGAGAAGAGAATGAAGAGATGAGGGTGGGCAGCGGCGTGGGAGAAGGGAATTAAGGGATTTAGGGTTGGGGGGACCTTTTATACTTAGTTATAATAATAATAATAATAATAATAATAATAATAATAATAAGGTAATTAGGTATATTACGGGGGGTTATAAATTTATAATAATAATAATAATAATAATAATAATAATAATAATAATAATAATAATAATTAGCATAAAAATAGTTAGCATAAAAAATAATTTTCAAAAAAATCCTATTATTTAAGATAATAAATAGTATTAATTAATTTCAAATACAACAACCATAAAAAATATACAATTACTAACATAAAATAAGTAGTTTAGATTTCAAATCTCAAATATTGTGGATATTTTAATTATATTTAAATTCATTTTTTTAATTTAAATATAATTCAAAATAATAATTTTATTGTTGGAGGGTTTTTCAAAAGTAATTATTTAATTATATAACTTACTCCTATTAATACTGATAATCCTTTCAATAATAATGTTTTTGATGAATGTATTAAAAATAACGAGGAAAATGACGGTCATGAGACTGATTGTAATTTATGTATCACATCAACAAAATATTTATTTTTAGTTTGTTAATTTTTACCTAATGAAATTCTATGGACATAATTGTTTTGTAATATATTTTTCAATTATTTTGAATCATGCATGAACCTTAACTAATGAAGTTTTATGGTCATAATTATGTTATATTATATTCAGAAATATTTTACTTATGATTTTTCTACCTACACGATTTTAGCTGTGATTTTACGATTTTTGATACGGAAAAATTCAAGTACGATTTTACGATCTTACAATCCGAGTTTTCAAAGCCCCTTCCGTGTCGTGTCAAAATCGCGATTTTGACAACCATGGGTACTACTTTGATATTGTACATATGAGACTTACCAACAAACCATTTTTAAATGTTTTGTTAAATAGTTTTAATAGGCTAATATTAAAAAAATAAAAATATTATTTTAATAGATTTTTAATTTTAAAAACAATATGTACAATATTACCAAACACACACTTAACCAATTCGAAAGAATTTACACTATGTTATCAACACACATATTTTTTAATATTAATCATACAAGTTCCACGAGGATGGAAAAATCAAGCTTCCCCTATTTAGGGTGTGTTTGACATTGCTTTTGCTTTTGCGATTGAGGTTAAAAAAAAACAGTTTCAAAAAAAGCGCTTTTACTGTGGTTCAAAATAAGCAGTGAAGTGTTTGGTTAAAATTGTGGTTGAGTTGGAGGTTGAAAAAAAAGCAGTTTTGGGTGTTTGGTTACCAAGCTTTTCATATTGCTTTTAACTTATGAAATTACTTTAAAGGGTATATATTTATATGTATATAATTTTTTTAAATATTGTAAATTTAATAATTATAAAAATATAATGTAATTAATTATTTCATGAAAAAACAAATATTATTTTTTATTCTCCCATCAAACTACTTGCAATTTCATCACGAATAGATATTTCCCTTCCATTAGGATTGATATGTTTCTACACATTTTTTTTAAATATATATTTAAAAAAAATGGCTGGGCTGAGGGCAGCCTAACCAAATTGGGCCTAAGCCCAACTTTGTTGAACTTGGGCTGGGCCGAGTGCAGCCCAGTCCAAGTCCAGCTTCAATAACAAAGAAAAGAAGTAAAACGGTGTGCTGCATTGTGCGTCTTCTTCGCGTGACAGTGCAGCGCACTTGTGCACGTGAATTATTTCACGTGCATTGTGGCTTCCAACCGACCACGACGAGAGCTTCAACGGAGAATACCTACGGGTAGAGGAGGCCGAGGTGGTTCTTCCTGTGGTGGTGGCGTCTGAAATGGTGGCCTGTGGTGGCCGGAGGTAGCGTTGGAAGGTGGCGGTATTGTTCACCGACCACGACGAGAGCTTCAACGGAGGATACCGACGGGTAGAGGAGGCCAAGGTGGTTCTTTCTGTGGTTGTTTCATCGTAAATGGTGGTCTGTGGTGGCCAGAGTCAACGATGAAAGCTCTCGGTGTCGTTTGTTGTTTTGGCGAGAGAGAGAGAGAGAGCATCATGCACAGATCGATTTTCATACAAAATACCCGTTTTTTTTTTAATTATCGAACATAAACACACTGTCAATGCAAAAACCAGCAAAAACCAGCTTTCATAAATATAAATATGTATCGGTGTTTCATAACCAGCAAATCACACTTTGAAAAGCATCAAAAACCAGCTTTTCATGCATCGTCGTTTATGTGATTTTTTTTTTGTAGGTCCCATCAATTGAAACTCCGATTTTGGTTAACCAAACACATAACATGAGAAGTCGTTTGGCAATCGTGGATCGCACCACAATGCCAAACGACCTCTTACTACAATGCTTATTTTTTTGTTGTGCCGTGACCATTTAATACAACGAATAATTATGCATATTTTTGTAAAATATTGTGTATCTTAGTTTCATAAATTATTATAAAACAAATTATAAATATAACTATACTAATTTATAATATTGTTTAAAAGCTACATCATAATGGGATGAATTTTAAAATATTATTATATTTATTTATTTTAAAAAGATTTTATTTCACAATACAAATCATTTTTTTAGAAAAAAAAAGTATTTATGAGGGCCAAGCAAGACAGGCCTGACGCTAATAAACATTTTTTAGGGTTTTTAAAAAATATCTTAGTAATTTCAACAACTTCATTTACAATTAAAAAAAAACACTCTAATAAGTCTACAAACTAGAAAACTATAATCAAATATAAAATATTTTATAAATCTTACAGGGTTTCTCAATCACAATACTGGAAATCACTATCTCCATGTGATACAAAGTCTTCTAAAATCCCCAATAAATTTAAAAACGAAGAGAAATTGATAGAATCACCCAGGGTTCTTCCTGGCGGAAATCAACAAGGAGAACCCGGGTCTGTCTCGGCCCTCGTGCTCCAAATTCTTCTTCTCCACCTCATCGTCCAGCCATAACCTGCTATCCAACCCACTTCTTGTCCGAAACATAAAAACAGCACGCCCAGATTGTTCCTTAAAGAACCACTGATGCAAATCCCACATCATATCCACCAGTAAACCGTCCAGAAATATTATCCGATTCCCTCTAAAATTCCACCTTAATCTCTTCACTTGAAATGTCTCCTTGTCGTCAATCCACACAGACAGTACTGGATTCTTTGATCCATCTTCTTCATCTCCACCGCACTTGATCAAGATGTCATGAGTTGTCCCTGTATCACTGAATTGTGCCTTGGTCGAATACGTCGTCTTGCCTGAAAAATGCTCACTTCGAGAAACCAACGAGGGTCTCAACGGTGCCGTTTTTTCCATCAAACATTTTTTTCTGACTTCTTCATTATCAGTATCTCCAAGGACTAGACCCAATTCCGAGTCCACCATAACAACAACGTAAAACCCTCTGACGGGCTGAGGTCCTGCATCAAAACAAGCCGCAGAAAGATCCCAGAAGATCTCAATCTTTGAATCACAAGATTGAAATGTGCTGGCGCCTTTAATTTCTTGAAGCTTATGGACGGAATTACCAGCTCTTTTTCTCAAGGAAGAGGAAATGCTGTCATCAATGCATATATCAAGGCCTTCGAATACGAATCTGTCGCGCCAGGCGAGGGTGATCAAGAGGTGCTTTTTGAGTGGAGAGTTTCACTTTGTATACACAGGAAACTGAATCTGGGATCGAAGGGGAACAGTTTTGGGAGAGGTACGCATGGTTTGAAGGGCCTGAGCAATACGAATCAGATATTTTGATGGCATGCTCGCTGTAACAAGCTGCTATACTCCTCATTGATGATAGCTAGGTTGAAGATGCTTTTCGTATGGATTCTTGTGTCTATATGGCTGCAACTAGGAGGTGGGGTGGGGTGCTTGAGAGGGGAAGGTACCCTTCCTTGCCTGCGATGCAAGAAATTGGAAAGTTTAATCTGGCAGCACAAACCACGTAGCCAGTGGCCATGAGGAGAAGATGAAGATTGAAGGTGACAAAAGAAGGGTTATCTTAATTCTATGTTAATTCCTAACATTTTTGAAGGCAAAGCGACTAAACTAGAGACCACCCTTGCTAGATGCTAAAATATAAAGCATCTGGCATTTAATTCGACCATAAATCTCCTTTATAAAACTTGAAAGGGAAGACCAGAAAACTTGTTTATCTGATTCTCATGACACGGGCACTGATTCTGAGAGAATTAATGAAGTAATTATTCTTAAGCTGCTAGAGTTGACTTGGTTTACAATATAGTAAAATAAATTAATATTAAACAGAAAAAACTACAGACACTAGGGCTTTTTTTACTGTCACTCGTCGCATAATACTATTCACTGTAATTTTTAGATATCTTCGAGATTTAGAAGTGAATGTTTTGATATTGTGAAAACTTTCTCAATTGTAAGTTGGAATGATTGATTGATTAGTTTTTTTAAGATATTCATTTAGAATTTTGTAACTTGTAGATTTGATATTTAAGTTGTTAGTTGAGCAAATTACAATTGTTATATGATGTTCACAAATTATATATAAAAAAAAAGAATGAAGGTGAGAGAAAAGTAAAGAAAGAAAAAAATATTTAGTCAATGATGAACTGTGTCGATCTGAGTTAACTTGATGAACATGTAAGATATAAGATCATAATGTTCTGCAGAATGAAACATAAAACTCAAGATCCAATAACTTAATTTCAAATTATATTTAAAAATAACCTAGACAAAAATATCAAAGACCAAATACAAAAGAAAAACAAATTGAGAGGATGAATTGAAAACTTCAAAAGCTAAACATGGAAAAAGAGAAGGAGAAAAGGGGACAAAAATATCAACACCAAACCAAACACTATCGATGACACACATTGTCCATGATTAAAATAGTATATAAGATGAAACATATGCTTTTATGAAGACATTGTTTGGTTGTTGAGCAAAACCACCGTGGACATTTACATGTTACAAACTTAACTATTTTTTTTTAATAAAAATAAAGTACAATATATCCATGATCCCTCTTAATAATAATAATAATAATAATAAGTCAAGATGAAATAATAAAAATAATCTTAAATCAAAGTTAAGGCAATGTTAACCTATAGAGTGACCCAATAAAATTAATATGCATTTAAAATTGAAAAGATAAAAATACTCCTAGTTAAGGTTTAATTTTTTTCTGCTCTCCAAGGAATTTTATATTTTTTTTGTTTAAAAATTAACAAAAAGTACTATTACCTCCATTAACTAGGTTAAGTGCCTATTTGACATTCCGTTTTTTAAAAGCTCTTCTGAAGAAAATTGAAACTTTTTTTGTATTAAAAATATTTTTGATATTTTTAAATTATTTTGATATGCTAACGTCAATTTTTTTTTAAAAAAAAAACAAAACATCATTTTGGTGTATTTATGAATAAGAAATATTTTAACCTTAACCACACTCCTAAACAAACTCTAAATGTTTTTTTTTCATGAGGGGTGAAACCATACTTTTATTAGAGCTATAGTAATTGACATTGTGGGATTCCCTTTTCTTTTTAGTATATTTTTAGTATATGTACTTCCTTCTTACTAATATAATAAAAATATAGTAAAATGTAAATGCAAGAAAACCAAACTAAAACTGGATTAATGGATTCGATGTAAGTAGCTAGCTAGCTCGAGATAAAGCCAACACAAGAGGATGTTCATGGATGGGGGAACACAATTAGATAACATGAGGTGTGTTGAAAGTAATGAAAATGAAATTATATATTATATATTAATAATATGTGATGGATGGTATTTTAGAAAAAATATATTTTAATTGATAATGTATTAGAATAATTTTTTTTATATTTTTTTTAATATTAATATATTAAAAACATATTTTAGAAACATCATTTTTATATTTTTCATTTTCTTTCTATTTAAAACATGTAAGAAGTCGACAATTCAATTGTCTTAAAACTAATTTCTTGTAACTGTCTCAATTTGGATATAGAATATTGTTTTAAAATTCAACTGAAAACGAATTTAATTTGAGTTTGAATAAAAAAAAAAAGTTATAAGAATACTCTTTCTTTTAGCAAAACAATTTTTATCTTGGAAAAAATTTATTGCTAAAATATTTATTGGCTCCATTTTCAAGAAGATTTGACCACTATATTTTTAGCTCTATCTCCTTGTATTCTCATCCTTGTTTTTCTTTTTTCAACAGGAGAGTCTCAAATGTGAATGCTATTTCCACTTTAATTTTTAAGATTATTCTCTTATCTATTATTGTTCGCAGAAGACGTAACTCTAAGGGAGGAGTGGAAATGGATAGTTATTTAATTATGTTAAGCTAAGAGTAATTTGTTTGAATTATCATCACTCAGCAATTAATGGTAAGGAGGTAGTGTGAGGGACTAAATTGACCACTATATAAAATATAGGAGCTATATTACCATCCTGAAATATGAGGTCTAAGCACACACCAAGAGAGTATTTGACATTGTGTTTCGAAAATATTTAAAAAAAAATGATTTTTTTTAATTGAAATTTTTGATATTTTTAGATAATTCATATACTAATGTCAAAAATAATTTTTTAAAAATAAAAAATATATTATTTTAATATATTTATAAATAAAAACACTTTAAAAAAATAAAATCAACTTCACTCTTAAATAAACACCAAGTCTCTGCCTCTCCCATGAGGAAATTCAAAACTTGTTAGTAGGGCGGGTGGGAGGGTTACCAGTCCATGAGCCTACCTTATACTTAGCAGGCCTAAGCCTAAGAATCCTAACCGGTACACGAGCCTAAAGGGGGAGTTTATTACTTTATTTTGCATAAACATTTTAGGAATATGAAAATAATGACGTGGAAAATATATTGGTAAAATGATGGTAATGTATTGTGTAGCTAAATAGGTGACCCGCGCTACACGGGTCAAATGTTCTCTAATCCTAGCAATAATTCATGTGAACATGAGATAAATTAACTAAAACGTGACCTTGGATATAAGACCCAAAGAACTTCAAAAAAATAATAAAACGAAATAGTAAAGCTCAAGACCTAATAATCTAATGTTAAAGATAATAATCTTTTTTTAAAAAAAAATACAATATCGAAGAAAAAAATAATAATCTTTTTTTTAAAAAAAAATACAATATCGAAGAAAAAAACCCGAGTCTAAAAAAAGACCAAAATTAAATAAAAAGATTGAGTAAAAAATGCAAGCTAACCTCAGTTAACATGTACTCGAGATAACCTAACAAAAAAAGAAGAGAATTCACATAGTTAAAGAAGGAGCAATAATTGAACCTCCTTTACCATAGCTCAATTGAACCTCCTTTATGAGCAAACACCACATCACCAAAAAAAAATTGCTTCCAATGCTGTTATAAAATCAAGACTTACGCATCACTTGAATGACACAAATATTATGACGTGCTGATGCATGCACACACATCAGGAATTTTTTTAATAATATTTAAAAACATAAAATTATCAAGACACCTCTAATAAAACTTAAAAATAATAACACAATTAGTAAAAAAAAAAATACCCTAATAATTACCTTCTGTTTTTTCAAATTGTAAGATTAATTCTATCATTTTATTGTTTTAAAAAAGAAAAAGATAAAGAAGCCTTTCTATATACATGTACCTTTTTTAACATGATTGTAAACTCTATTGTTTATTTTATTTTAGTTTAAAAAAAATATAAAGGAGCACCTAAACCAAATATTGTTATTTCCTCTTTGACTTTTAAAGGCAAAATAATCATTATATTATAATAAAAAAAAGATGTCTAAATCATTTTGTCGACAACCAATTAGACAATGACAAATGTATCATATATAAAAGGTATTTTTACCTTTAATTTCAAATTTAATCAGTTTTTATGGCAACAATAAAATCATAGTTACACTTTTTCAATATTTTTTTTGTCTAGTTTCAAAGTAAAAGATATTGAACTCATATTGTTTTTTTTTTTTTTTTGTAATTATAGTGATTATGAGAATAACAATACAAAAGATGAGGGTTATAATAATGAGGTGTTATCGATAATGAGATAGTTGTAACACTGATGATCGTTGTGATGATAATGATATGAAGTTGATATCAAAATGGTGATAAAGATGATAGCAGTAATGAGAGTAATAATTGAATGATATTGTGATTAAATAATTATTTTTTGTTATTTGTTTTAGAATTAAAAATATTTTTTAATAAATAAACTATATTTGAAGGTTAATAATAAAATATATTAAGTTAACTATTTTCTTATAAAACATTTTACATAAAGAGAAAAAATGTAAATTAAAAAGATAATTTTCTATAAAATGCATTCTAAAAAAAAAACAACTAGAATTATACATCAAGGGATGATGCCTTATTTAGCCTGAACTGAACCACCCCCACCCCCCCTCCTACCCTACAATCGTACGAAGTAGATCTGATCCATCCCTTGTTAGTCACCATTTCAGAAAATTGTTTCTGCTCAACCATCATCCCATGAGCCCTAGCCCCTAGGAGGTTGCTTGCTGAGAAGATAAAAGGCTGGACCAATTGCAGACCCAAGTATATTCTGGACACATGGAACAGATTCCTTTCAGCAGAAACTGGTACCTGGTGAAATTATATCTGTTGATCAGCTCGGAGCACATCTGTTTTCTTTATGCATTTCTAGACCAAAACACAAATTCTACCACACCTCAAACTTTACTTACGGTTTCTGTTGATTACTAGTATTCTTTATCCAATTGATTATGGGATGGATTGTTGATTCCATCCACCCATGTTTCTTTTCTTTCAAGATTCGCCATTTATTGGAAAAAAAAACAGGACTTGAATTTAAATACTAAAACCCTTTCAATTTTGCAAGCATGTTAGCGAATTACAATTCCATTGTTTAAGTTATAAAGTTCAGGTGATGAAACGATGGAAAAGATCATACCAAGAAGAGACTTGCCATTTGTTCCTCCCCCAGAAAAGAGAGAGAGAGAGAGACTTGTCTACACAAATTCATTGTTATATAATAATCTTTTTATTTCAGCAGATCTTGAGACTTCACAATCCCAAAAGCCAAATGCATGTTTAATAATGGCTCCCAATATATGAAATTGTTGAATTGCATACACTGCCAGAAGAAACATGAAGATCTGTAGCAATTCTGAAAGTTGGAAAATGTACAAGGCTTTCATTTTTTTCCATATTTTTAGGGAAACACAACACAAATTCATTACAAGAGAGGCTCAAACTCGATGCATGTCTTGTCGAATTAAGACTACGTACTACTATAGATGCAAATCCAAACCTAATCCCGTGTGATGCTCCACATGATCTTCTCTAGTGAATCCACCACTCATAGGAAAGACTTTAGAATGAATCCCAATCTCTCTGCCAACCAAACCCCTTTCCGTCCAGACACCTTCCGGGAAAAGAAGCAGGGCCATTAAGATACGAGCCGCCATGCGACATGCGTCCCGAATAGGACGTGTAGAACAATGGAGAGGAATGGGCATGCTGCTGCATTGCCGCCGCCACCGGAACCACCGCTGGATCAATGAGGTGAGGTGGCGGCGGTGAAAACGTCGAGAACATGGAATTTGGTATGGTAACATATGAAGCTGCGGCCAAGCTGCGGGCGGCTTGCATTTGAGCGCGTTTCAAAAGCCGTCTTTCCTTCTTGTGAGCATTTTGGTGACCACCCAGGGCCTGGGAGTTGGCAAACTCACGACAGCAATACTGACACTCGTATTTTCTACCTTCGGAAGACTGGAATTTAGTCTCTGATTCCTGTGAGCCAGATGGAGATTTACTTGAATCCAGAGGCACTGTAGGGCTGTTTTTCTCCGAAATGTCGAAGCCAAACAGTTTTAGGGTCGTGCTGTTGCTGGAGATAGCATCAGATTCTGTGTGCCAACCAAAATCCATGAGAGAAAAAGAAGGGGGGCTGCCTCGAGAAGAATTTGAGAGATGGAGATCAGCAGTGAGCCTAGCTAGGTGGTGTGTGCATATGCGAGTGAGTGCTCCTTATAAAGGATATATAAAAAGGTTAGAAACAGTGTGTGTGTGTGTGTGTGTGTGTGTGTTACTATATGCAATCTGTAGAAAAAGAATTTGATCGAGAAGTTGAGACATTAAAAGAAAGGGAGATGTAGTTGGTTGCGAAAATCGAAAGGACTAGCTTGAGGAGGCGGCAAGATCGAGCTATTCAAGAAAATCCCCAGAGCAAGAAAACTAGGACCTAGCTAACCCTACGTGGATCATCTATATACAGAATATGATCTGGGCATAATGTAAAGTATGGAAAAACATGTGTTGAAATTAATAAGATTTATAAACCATGCATGTTGTTCATTAAATTGTATTTTTATAATCATATAACCGTAGATTGGATTTATACTTAAGCTCGTATAATTAGTTTGAATCATCAAAGCTCATGAACACTTCAACTCAGACAAAGGGGTTAGATTAGAAAAATGAAACCTAACATGATTTGTTGCAGAGAAAGACTTTGTCTTAGAGTGGAAGCTGGTTTAATTGTCAAATTCCCATAAATAATTTGATCGAGTGAGAATAATTAAGGGGCCACCATGATAAATTATGAAGGCCTTAAATTCTGGATGTTTGCTTGATTGACGTTGAGATCTAAGCTTTGTTTATTCAGAGAAGATCTCCCCGTATCTTACTAACTACCATGATTTCTTTCTCTTTCTTTCCTCTTTTTTGGATTGAAGCCACCATGATTAATTATGAGATATTATTGCATAAAGTCCGACGAATCATGTAATTAAGCTTGAAAGAAGCACAGATGCATGTGGACAGCTTGTATAAGAAGACAATGAGAGTGAGATCAAGATAGTTGGATGAGCTTCTCTAATATCTCGTTAGAGGATAATATAAATTATATTTTAAAAATTTACTAAATAATTAAAAAATTTTAGATGAGTTGGTTCCTTAACATAGTATCAGAATCTTGTTAATACAGAATCTCATCATCCCTATTCTATTTGATAAAAATCAAGTACAAAATAGTGTGAATCTATACAAGTTTCAAAGCCCAAAAATACTTTCACTTGAAAGGGATATATTAGAAAATAATATAAATTATATTATGAGATCTGAAATAGTTTCATAACATTCCTCTTATCGACTCCATGAACCGGGTTTTTTGCGATCATGTTACTCAGATGAGATAATTATTTGACCATAAATTATTTCTTGCTGGTACTCACCACACCATTTATTCGCTTAAAAGTCAGGAGTCTCCCGTCATCTTTTCGATAGATTATGTAGAGCAAATATAATCTTCATGGAGTCAAAAACCTTTAATTAATTAGTAATTATATGAGACACACACATATGATCATTATGTTCTTGTCCTTTTCACGAGAAATAATATGCTTCTCCTACCAATATATATACATGCGAATTCAGTTGAAGCCGGAATTTAATAATTTTTTTTTGTAGATATGACATCTTAGATGTAGATTTATCATCTAATAATAACATTTGAATTTAAAATATTCTAGGATTGGACAAATCTTTTTCTTATCACCAAATTAATAAATGAAAGAGGCCACTAATTTGTTAAACAATTCGCGCACACCATCTTGGAACTTGCAAGTATGCAATCGTCTTTGATTAACAACACCCTTTATCGGTTTATATATATATATATATATATTTTTTTGCTTTTCAAAAATGATTTAAGAAAAAAAGATTCTTTACATATATTTTTAATTTCAAATTAATTATTTTTGATGTTTTTAAATTGTTTTAATATTTAAAATAATTTAAAAAAATATTATTTCAATGAATTTCCAAAAAAAATATTATTTTGAAAAACAATCATCATTACAACAATATCAGATGCGTTTTTAGTCTAGTTGATTGTTGGGATTGCTACCAACATCATCCTTTATATATATATATATATATATATATAATTGAAAATGTATTTCGATTGTGTTTCTAATTTTATTTAAGTACAATTATAAAATTATTTGAGATTCGGGTTATTGGTTTTTATATTTTATAAAATTATTTTTGTAGTTCACACTTCGTCATCGGCTTAAAGTTTTTCAACATAAAAAAAGAATGCTAAAGAAAAATATTTTGAGATTCGGGTTATTGGTTCAATTGCTAATTTAAATAATATGATTATAAAATCAAACAAAAATATGTAAATAAACAATGATTTTGTTTTAAAAAGAATCTATTTTGAGTTAATCTGGATTATAATACATCTCAATGAAGAAAAGTTAAATTAAAAATAAAACAACAAAAAAAAGCTTATTTAAACCGGGTTAATTTATTAACTTTTGTGACCATGGGTATAGTAATGCGATAATCTCATAGGAAAAAAAAACATAAAAAATATATTTTGAATACCAATTTTTAAGAAATCAAATGACAACATAATAACTCCAAAAAAAAATTATGAAGCCCAATCTAGCAAATAAAATGTTGAAAGATAAAAAATAAGAAACAAACATAATTTAAAAAGGTGTCAACTCAATTTGAGCCCACTTAGGTCAAAATACAAAATGTATAACCTAATCATGATACTAGAGTGAATAAGTTTTTTTTTAAATTGAATAATATCAAGAAGCTCAATTATCAAACAACTTGATTTTTAGAGATAAAAAATACTAAAAAAATAATGGAGAAAAGATACAAGTTAACCCACAAACCCTGTGATTATAGAAATCATGAAATTATTAAATTAGTTTTGATTAAAGAGCTTAATTTCTAACCAATTTAATTTTGAAAGATGAAGTCTTGAAAAAAATCAGTTTAAAAAACTTGCCAAGGGAAAAAAAGATAGAAATAAAACTAATGGGGATCAAGTTTGAAAGGAAATGAAAAGAGGAATTATGAAGATCAATTTCCGATAAATCAAATGTTAAAGGATAATATTGAAAAATCTTAATTTTTAAAAAGTCTTATAAAAAGTCTATTCACATTAACCTTTTAATTCAATGATCTTAGTCTTTAATCCACTATTAACCTTATAAAAAGAAAACAAATTTAGTTAACTCGGGTTAATGTGTAAAGACCGTGATCTTGGGCACAAAATCAGGATAACTCAATAGAAAGAAAAACAAAAAACAAATGGTAGAAAGACCAATTTCAAATAAATTAAATATTAAAGTTGAAGTTAAAATAAATCAATTTAAAAAAATATAAAAGAGATCAAATTCACATTGCAACCTTTGAAACTAATGACTCGAGTCATGAACTTGAAACTAATCGATAGATGGCAAATCATAAAAAATAATAAAATGAATCTCTAAAAAAAGGTCAAGAATTAAAAAAAAATAGCTCTTAAAAAAGAAAACAACAACATGAGAAAACATCCTAAACTTTATCTAATCTCTAAAATTCATAACTCATGAAATCCTCGAACCAAGTTTAATCAAAAAGCTTTAATTCCTAAATAGTTTAATTTTGAATGATTAAATCATGGAGAAAAAATAATAATATAAGAGACTTGAAAAACAAATAGTAATAAAAAGAATGAGGATTAGATAGTAATAAAAAGAATGAGGATTAGACTTTAATGAAAAAAACTCATAAAAAAATTGGAAGTTTGAGTATAAACTAGATTTAGTATCAACTAGTTTTTCCAAGCACCAAGACTTCTCAAACTTCATATTGGATGTCATTGTTTAGTGGCTAAAAGACCACTCCCACATGCTCCCAACACGTTTTCTTTAATTATATTTAATAAATTTAATTTACATCAATATTTTTATATTCTTGAGTGCTCTTAAAATTTATAATAAAACCAATATAAAATAATGAAAAAACACATGAGTGAAACTTTTGTTGGTTTTGACTTTAAAGATATTAAAATAAGCATATTATTTTAAAATTGAAAAATAAAAATGTCTATGAGTAGGCATTAGATTATTTTATCATAGAATTAAAACAATAATTTTATTATGAGAAATAAAATTATAAATCTAACCCTACAGACGGTGATTCTTGGTGAACAGTAACTCTTCTAGAAGAAATATATATTTTTTTTAATTTAATTTGATTAATTCTCCCTATCTATATAATTAATTCTCCCTAGCTATATAATTAAAGAAAGGTTGCTTGTAATAAACTTTGTTTTGTCTTTTCTTAAGCTGTGAAAGCACGCAGTGTTCGTCTGATGTGCTGGCGAGCTTGATTGAAGAGATAATTAGTAATAAAATTACATGCAGTAAGTCAGCCATCGCCATAGATCTTGTCTGAAGTGCCTACAGCCAAGCTAGCTGGATGAATGTTCATAGTTTAAAGAGATAACTACTCATATTATATGAAATAAAGTCATCACCATAGCCTACGTCCGATGGATATAGGTAGCTTGAAGAGATAATTACTAGTTATATGCAATGAGTCATCACTAATAAGCCTGACCGTTGAAATCATCCCTTCTTTTTTTTCTTAACCTAACCATCTTTGCATAGATTTCAGAAAATATATATCATTATAACTAATCATATGAATTTAAATAATATAGGCATTTAATGTATATTCGAACAATTTACACGCATTTTGACTAAATTCCGAGATTGGTATGCTTGTGGCTAGTGGATGAAATGATGTACATCAAAGGGTTTTCACATCACATGTATTTGGTGTCTGTTTGAGAATATGGTTTTTGAAAGTATATTTTCATTGAGAAATACATCAAAATAATATTTTTTTAATTTTTTTAAAATAATTTTTGACATCACCACATGAAAATAACTTTAAAAACACCAAAAATATTTAATTTAAAATAAATGATAAACTAAAACAATTTCAAAAGTAAAGACTGTTAATAAATCGGGTATGGGATATTGATCTAACAACAATATTGAATGAGCATTGACATGCATCAAGATCACCAAAGATTTGGATGATGGTAACCATGTGGAGGTCTTCTTAAATAAAAAGGGAGTACATAATGATGACCAATGATGACTTCATGTAAATATATGATATAACATGAACAGATAAATCATAGTCCTTGACAATTTTGTGCTAAACTAAAGCACTGAATAATTCACCTGCTTCATTAGCAACTGTTTCTTGGAAAGGTCTTTGATTTGTCTCGTGATGGTACATGTCTCCCACCTAATCAGCAAAACACTCTTTTAGATGTCACTGTTTGGCTTTTCTTGTAGCACTTGATTGAGCTTAGGCATACCAAAATTGCGTAGCAAGTCATTGGTTCGTGCAAAGCATTTTTGTTTCCTATTAGATCCTTAACATGTGATACCATGTGGGTGGAGTCAATATTTTTCTTTGACGTAAAATAATATATTTAAGTATTGTTAATGCTGTTTTTAGTGGAAAGAAAAACTTAAATCTTACGGGAGTTTATTCGATATAACCCGCTTAAATTTGCATATACAATTATAATTTGACTAAAAACAAATTTAAGGTGATTTTTTTTTTAAATTAAGATAGCAATAGATAAGATTGACTCGGTTAATTTGGGTTAACTTGTCAAATCTTCAACTTGATTTATGAGATAATGATAACTCTATAGAAAAAAAATCAAAACGAATTATGAAACTTAATCAACCTTTTATTGAAGGAAGAAATTGAAAAAAAAAATGAGTTGAGAAAAAGAACTAAAAACATGATGTAAGTTAACTTATAACCCAATTATCGTTTAGCCTAATGTTGAAGAGCATAAAAACAAATCTCATTAAACTATAAACTCATGACACGAGTCATGAGACCGAATTAACTTTATAGAAAGAAAATAAAAAAATATGATGTGATTTAATCAAAGTTAACCTGCCAAGCTTATAACTCTGTTTATGAGATTGAGATGACTTTATAAAAAACAAACCGAAATAAATTATGACGTTCAATTATCATTCGACCTTGTCGGATCTAATGTTGAATAGTGAAAGTTCTTAAAAAATTAAATTAAAAAATAACATGAAAAATGCAAGTCAAGCTAGGTTAACCTATTAAGTACAATTCTTTTGTTATGATGCCACTATAACCTAATAAAAATTAAACCGAAACAAATCATGAAGTTTGATTCCTAATCAAATACAATATTAATTGATGAATTAGAAAAAAATAAAGTCAATTAAAATAGAATAAATAAACTGAGTCAACGAGGTTAAACCACCAAACTCACCACGAAAGGTTATAAGACAAGGATAACCTAATAAAAAGAAAATCCAATGTCGAAGAACCTATGACCCAAATCATGAGACAAATACATTCTCTTATAAAAAAATAATTTAATTTAACCGAGGGTTAAAATGTCAAAACCGTGAACTTGATCATGGAACAAAGATATTCCCGTAGAAAGCAAATCAAAATCAATAATGAATATTAATTACCAATCGACTCAATGTTAAATAATAAATTAAAAAAAACTTGAATTAAAAAAGACACAAAAAATAACTGGAGTCAACTGGAGCTAACCTATTAAGAACTATTCTTTAATAAAGTTCCCAATAAGACAAATCATGAAATATAATTTTCAATAAAACCATATATTAAAGAATAAAATTGAGAAATAAAAGTGAATGAAAACAAATCAAGTCAACCAAGTTAACTCATGATGTGTGTCATGTGTGTGTCATAATCTAATAAGAAAACAAGTCTAAAATTAAATGATAAAAAAAAAATTGAAAAAGAAATTCGGAAAGAAAAAAAGCATTATTTTATAATCAATATTGTTTTGTGCGATAATAATATTTTTTTATTAATAGAATGTACCATGCACATGCTTTCATTATTTACTAGCCATGGCACCCGCGCCTCGTCGCGGACGAAACCATATTTTTTTTAGCATAAAAAATATTAATTATGTGTTTGTTTTTGTTATAATATGAATTTAGACAAAATAATAAATTTGTGCAGAATTCCTGTGAAGTGCAAATTTTCTATAAAATATATAAACTGTAAATTAATATAAATTTATTTGTTTATTAGGTTTCAACGAAATAACTAGCATAAATTATCATCATCACTAAAAAGCAAGAAGATTTGGATATTTGAATTATTGAATTCATTATATTATGATGATTTAAACCTCTATATAATTAAAAAAAAACTTGAAATAATTAAATAAAAAAAATAAATAGTTAATTTTCTATCCATACTTGCAATAATCAAATAACAAAAATAAGCATTTAATTATTTATCCATAAAAAGGACGAAAACATAAATTGAAAATTCATCCCTACGTTATCGTCATTTTCATTACTATAAAAGTTAAAATTATTATCAACATTACTGCTCAAACAATTAAAATCATTAAATTGCACCAAAAAAAAATAAAAAATAAAAACATTTTAACAGAAAAAACAACAAAGAAATCACTAAAATTATCTTATTATTGCATAAACAATAAAATCATAAAGTGATCTAATCCTAAAAACATATAAAATAACAGAAATCACAAAAAAAATGCGCAATAATTAATTTTAAAACTATCACCAATATAAATTAAAATTTCATAACGGAACTTGATAAAAATAAAACCCAGACAAAAAATGAACAGAAAAATAATAATTTTAAAGCATAAATGAACAAATACAAAACAGAAAACAAACATTGTCCAAACATTGTATTTTTTAATGTTTTTATATCATTTTTATGTGTTGATGTAAAAAATAATTTTTTAAAAAATAATTATCATTATAATATATTTCTAAACAATTTTTTTTTAAAATAATATATTTCTAAACAAAAAATATTTGTTAAAAATAAATCAATCAAATTTCCAAGCAAAATAAACATTTGCTTAGAGTAAGATTCAAACCCACACCCTACTATCCAGAATTTTAAACCCGCGCCTCTTAAACCAACTTAGCCACCTCATCATTTGGTTCTTCTATCACGCCAGTATATAATAATACTAAGTTTTATTGTGGATTCGCACAGTAAAACCGGGACGCGTTTTATTGTATAGTTAATATACATGATTCATTGTTTTTACTAAGCTTCCCCCTGCTCTTTTTTCCTTCTTCTTCCCCGTACCAACACCAACCATTGCATGCAAAATTTGCATGTATATAAATAATAATTTAACTACTTTGAAATGGGCTTTGATTCATCCCAGCCTAGCCCAGCCCATATAGTTGGGTCAGGTCTAGCCGAAAATTAAAAAAAAATTAAGAAGAAATATGTTGGGCTATCAATTGGCCCAACCCCACTGAGGTTGGACCTATTAGAACCCAACATGAAAAAAGAGAGAGAAAGGTTAAGTCTATTGGGTTGCTGTCTACCCAACCTGACCTGGCTAGGCCCTCCCATATAATATTAATATTATATTTTAATAACATAATACTAAATAATAATTATAAGAAAAACATTCCAAAAAAAATTCAAAATTGGGCATTTCTGTGGCTTTAGCTTGCTGCTGAACCCGTTTTGCTTATGAAAACTGCATGCCCTTTTAAAGTAGATGTCTTTGGTTTGTTTAGAGTTCATGCAACCTTTCTGTTTCTGTCAATCTTCTGCTCAAACAATGTTCTATAATACTGCAGTTCTTTCTGGAACGATAATGCCTTGTGTATTTACATTAAGTATCTCCCTGCATTTGTAATTTATTATAAGGCTCTATTTATCACCTCAAACTATCTATATTTACACTAAGTTTTTTTTTCTTTCAATTTGACACTCCCATTGCATGTTTGAGAGTGTATTCGATGTAGTTTTTCAAAGTATTTTTCATTTAGAAATGCATCCAAATGATATTTTTTTTTAATTTTTTTTGAAAATATTTTTAATATCAACACATAAAAAATGATCTAGAAACATCAAAAAATATAATTTAAACGAAAAAAAATATAATTTTTAAAACATACTTATGAAACATAATGACAAACAGTATAGTAAACTCAAAATTGACAAAGCAAGAAACTTATATGCACAATAATTAATAACAACAACAATAATAACAAGAAACACTTGAGTACACTTCGATGCCATCCATGATTAAATATAATTGCTAATGTATCACGGTGCCATGGCTTTGTGTTGTCACCACTGTGAAATCTAACAAATTAATTTGGATAATTGGCTCCATAACTATGAACATGAACGCGAAAAAGAAAAGGAAAAGCTGGCAACAAGGGTGGTGGGCCAAAGGCCTTATAAGAGAAAAAAAAAAAAAAAACATCATAAGAAAACAGGAAGAGATAATGGGCTTGCTCGTTTCCTCCGGACATAAAGACTGCGGTGTTGCTATGATTTTATGGCTGTGGATTTATATAAAAAGCATGTTTAGTTAAGGTTGATTTGATATAATATATGTTTAGTTAAAATTGTGGTTGAAATTAAGATGATTAAAAAGTAGCTTAATGTGTGTGGTTAAAAATGTTTTTCAAATTGAGGTTTGGTAATAAAATGAATGAAAAAGAATTATATTAATATTCATGTTTTTTATTAAAATATTATTGATTTAATTACTATTATATTATGAAATAAATAATACTTTATGAAAAGGTTCTTTTATTATCTCATTAAATTCTTTGTAATTTTATCACGTATAAAAACCATCTAAGAAGGCTTATGGTTTCCATGGTTTTTTTTAGCATACAACAACATCAACTAAAAAGTCACTAGGAAATTCTTCAAATGTTTCATTATCATGCGGTCTCTTTCTAATGTAGTTATATAATGTCATTAATGCCACTACAATTTGAATTTGTATTTTATATGGATAAACATGTATGTTTAGTAAATTTCTCCACTTTTGTTTCCAAACTTTCAAGTTTTGTCACATTGCTTAGTGATGAGTGTGCAAGATTAAATACTTTTTCTTGATTTCTTGGTTATCTACAATGCCTAAAATCTTTATTGCAACCAAGTAATGACAAATGTTTTTTCTGTTAGCATATCCATTTTCACATTCCTTAAAATTGGATTTCATTAGGAGTATGATTTCTAAAACCAAATTTTTTATGTCAAATACTTATGTATTTTCCTCGTCCTCAACCAATCTCACGAAGGTATTTTCCCATAAATGCTTACCTACATAACAACTCATTAGTATAGACAAATAGCATATATAGAGTATTCACAATACTTCTCATCAATTACATATTAACTAATAAACTCAACTTACTCAATAATTGACATCACATATTGAGTTTTTAACTAATTATTCTAAGTAATCTACATTCTATAACATTAAAATAATAAATATGAATACAATAAAACCTAACTGAATGAAGCTGCCAATAATTGATAGATAGTTATTGCTTTGTTTTTCCGAATACATAATAGGTTTGTTGTCCAACGTGAAATTCTCTTTTAACCTTTTTCACTTTACCATATATATATATCTTGAAAGATCATTCCTCTCTCATTTGCACAACCCTCTACCAGTTTTTTTCATGTAAGCAAAAGACTTACATCAAATATATTTTTTGTTTGGAACCGGATATATATTAGAAGATGGAAAAATTTACGAGGGGGAGGCCGAGAGGGCCAGCGAGAACAAAAAGAGGATCAAGCTCCTCACAAGAACAACTAAAAGGCACTCTTAGCCTGTAGCCAAGGAGGCCAAAGAACAAAAGCCTAAGGCCTATGGCCAAAAGATAAAAAACTAAAACAAGGCCATAGATGGGCTAACAAACAAAAACAAATAGCCCCTTCACAGGCAGTCTTGCCACAAACTCCAGCCTTCTCCTAGGACCTTCGCCCTGTAGCTATTGTGCTAATATTCCAGATATTACCGATGGCCTCAGTGATCCCGTGATGATTATCTGCATTAGATAGAAGATCCCTCATTTGCTGATGGACTTCCTCGCTGAGTGATTGCATTGATTTGGCATGGTTTTGGAAAATCCTGCTATTGCGCTCCTGCCATAAATGATAAACCGAAGAAGCCAAAAGAAGAGGCCCTAATCATGTCCTCCATGTTCTTTGAACGGTGAAATATGTTAGAAGTCCAGTCAGAAGGCTTGTCCACGATAAGGAAGGCCAGTGATTACAAGCCCTTCTTGTGATCGTCTGCCAAACCTGGGCTGAGTACATGCATTGGAAAAATAGATGGTCATGGGTTTCTACCTCATTGTTGCATAGCTTGCATGTCCTCTCCTCCACTATGTTGTGCATTCGATTGATGGTTTTTAGCCGTCCCTTAGCTGCCAGCCATAGGATAAAAGAGTGTCTGGGGACGTGGAGAGGGTGCCATAAAATATGGTGCATCTTAGATGTTGGTTGCCGATTCCTTAGCTTCTCCCATGTTGATGAAATCGTGAACTGCCCTGTGCCGTTTCGTGCCAGATAGCAGTATCCCTCTCCGTGATCTGAGGCTGAAAACAAACACTGCTCCACATCTCCTCTAGCTGACTATGACCCACCGGAAAGTTCCACCTGTCCCCAACCATGATATCTGCCACCTTCGCCTTCCATCCCAGCGCCATGGAGGCTAAAATTCTACAGGAGAACATGTCTATTGGTCTTTTACCAGTTGGAAGCCAATAATCGTACCATAAGGAAGTATCCTGACCATAAGATAGTATCCTGACCATTGCCCACCTGAGCACCCTATGGCTCCTCTGCACCACTCCCTAGCCTGAAGAATTTTCCTCCAAGTCCACGTAGGACTGGAAGGGACTGGAATCTGCCAAAGAGAACGACCCTTGATGAGATACTTATGCACCCAAAGCAACCCACAAAGAATCTTTATCAGTGAGGAGGGACCAGATGTCGTTTAATCATCCCAACTTTATTCCAGGTTCCCAACCTTTTAATACCTAGCCCCCCTTCTGTTTTGGGGAGGCAGATATCCTTCCAAGCTACCTTGGCTCCCTTTGGAGATAGAGATCCCCCCTTCCACAGAAAGGCTGAAAAAATGCTCTCAATTTTGGAAATAGTGGTTGTAGGGAGAATAAACTTTGTAGACCAATAAACTTGCATTGCAAAGAGGACTAATTGAATTAGTTGAAGACGTCCCACGTACGAGAGGGTAAAAGTCGCCAATAATTTAATTCTAGCCTTGATACGATCTACTAGCATCTGATAATTTGCATTAGTGAGCTTTGTAGTGATCAAGGGGGCCCCTGGATAAGTGGGAGCTGAGGTAGATTTTGGGATGCCTAGGAGATCTGCAATCTGATCCTGAACTGCTTCCTCCACCCCCGTGACAAAGACTGAACTTTTCCTGTGATTGAAATTTTAAAGGCGATAGAGTAGTGAACTTATCCAAGGCATCTTTCAATATTTAAACCGAAATGGTGTTAGCATGACTGAAAATAATAAGGTCATCCGCAAAGCATTGGTGCGTGATTCTTTAGTCCTTACACCGCCAATGGTGCCTGAATCCTGTCTCTTGAGAGGCTTGTTGAAGAAACCCGTTTAGCCCCTCCATCGCCAAAACAAACAAATAAGGAGATAAGGGGTCCCCTTGCTGGAGTCCCCTAGAGGCACCAAAGAACCCGTGATCCTCTCCATTTCATTCCGATGGTATACCAAGGAGAGGTAATGCACACCCTTATCCACCCAATAAATATCGGATGAATGTTTATGCTTCTCATAGCCTGTAATATAAAGTCCCAATTGATTGTGTCAAAGGCTTTCCGGAGATCAACCACAGCGAGGAGGGCCTTTCTCCCGGTGGAAGTTGTGCATTAATTCCTGCACAAGAAAAATGGTTTCACTGATATTCCTACCCAGCAAGAAAGCTAATTGCGCTCGGCTAATGACCCTTGCCATGCTTCTTTTCAATCTATTACCTAGAATTTTAGCAATGCACTTGTAAACCACCGTGCAACAAGAAATGGGACGATAGTCACCTAGATTATCAGGGTTTGCCACTTTCGGAATTAGAATGATCCTCGTTGCAGAGTTAAATCAAATATTTTTATAATAGAGTTCAAGATGAGAGTTAAAAAGGTCCATCAAAATCTCATGTAAATAAGAACAATCAACAAAGTTCATAATATTGTAAAATCAGTAATGCAGATGGTCAATTAACCTACTTCATAACACCCAAAGTATTTTTTTTCATGTCAGCATGCAAAACCAATAATGCAGATGGTCAATTAACCTACTTCATAACACTTGAAATATTTTTTCTCATGTCAACATGCAAAACCAATAACACAGATGATTAATTAACCTAATTATTAACATCCAAAGTTCACAAATTTTATAAATAAGAATAACTTTAATTTATGTGTAATTAAAACTAGTATTAATTTAAAGATTTGTAAACCAAATAAACATATTACCTCTCCATATAACTTTCTTTTTTTATTCTTAGACCAGTTTTCAAGATCCTCTTATTGTTGTGTCTATAAAACCAACATAGATCTGCAGATAGATATTGTCGCAATGATGATTTTTTACGCACTTCGCGCCCCGCCGTCCCCCGGGGTGGGAGAGACAACGACCGCGTGGTGAAATGGGGGGTTGATTTATAGTTGTAAAAATTATGACTACAAATATCAGGAGTCGCCACCTAGTATTAAGGTCACTAGGAACCCAATGGTCTGCGAGAGTCTTGGGTAAGGGGACTTGTTGGGCAAGGGGAAGACGCATCACACCTAGTGCACCCTACCTAAGGCAAGCTGCATTGTTGTTTGATTGTTTTTCCTAAGTTTCATTTTTTTTTGTCTTTTCTAAAGTTCAACGTAGATCTCTCTTTGTGAGAGAATCTCAACCTCGTTAGGAGTATGAAAGACTAATCAAAAGAATTTTACATTGCATTAAAAAAATATTTTTTATTTGCGGGTGTACTTTACAATGTAATTTTACACCGCAATAAAAGAAAAATCGTTTTAAGTATCTCCAAGTGTACTTTACAATGTAATTTTACACCGAGATAGCTAAAATAAAAATATTTTTTATTTTTGATATTTTGGCCAAATTCCAAAGGATAATCATAAACCGGTTACGATATCTAATTTTCATTTTAAAATATGATAAAGATGCAATATATTATTTTTACAAAAAATAAACATAGGGAAAATCTTGGAATTCCGCCGTATGCACGAAAACAATATATTTTTTTTTAAAAAAAAATGCAATTTCTTTTTGTATTTTTTTATAAAAACTATATAAAAAACTAGATTGGGTTTGGCCCAACCACATGGGCCGCCCCAGCCAAGTTGGGCCAAGGACCCAACTATGAGACAACTGGGCTGGACCCGACCCAACCAACTGGGTTGGGCCTAGAGCAACCCAGCTCACCTACGCAGGATATATATATATATATATATATATATATATATATATATATATATATATATATATATATATATAGCCGACCACCACGAGGGACTCACCTGCCACTGGAGGAGACCGAGGTGGTTTTTCCTGTCGTGGTGGCGTCGAAAATGGCGGCCTATGATGGCCGGGAAGAGCTCCTGAAGCTGTCAGACTGTGCTGGAATCGTTGCTGCTCTTCGTCCTTGTTGTTGCTGCTGCTCACCGGAGCTGGAGAAGGAAGCTGGGGTTGTTGCCGGTGATGCCTCTGGCGTGGGGGAGGAGTTGCTGGTGTGGTGGTTGACGAGAGCTAAAAGAGCTGGAGCTGCAACTGGTGTTTTTTAGAGAGAGAACGTCGCTGCAGGAGGGAGAGAGGGAGGGAGGATGGTGGAGCCGGAGTGGCTTCGCCGGCGATGGAGATGACGAGCTGTTGTTTCTGAGGGAGGCGAGAGGGGGCTGTTTGTTTTTATACGTGTGGGTTATTTGTGCCCTATCACATAAATTTCCCCTGTTTTCACCTTGTTTCTGTGTTCAATTGTTCCCCATCACTATGTATTATTTCCCTTGTTTTTCATCACTTTTCAGCCCCGTTTTTCTCAGTTTCCCCTAGTTTTCAGCCCCGTTTTCTCAGTTTTTTCCCTCGAGTTTTTCGTCTATCTTTCCCAAAAATTTTCTCCTCTATTTTTCCCATGACAGTCTCTCACTATCAAAATTTTCCTCTCCTCCCGTTACTGTCTATTTCTCCACCCTTTTTTCTGTGTAAATTTGCTTCCTTTTTATAGGCAACCTGCAGCATGGTGAGGCATGGGAAGGGTGTCCAGAAATAGTGTTTAGGAATGGTGTGGCATGGTGGGAAGCATGGGCTGGGCATGACTGCAGCATGGCTGCTGGTATGGCCACCCATGGCTGTCGGGCAGAAAATTGTTTTTTTTTTTTTAAATTTTTTCAATAAATAGGTTGCGACAAAAAAAGAATTTTTCGATGGGAAAAACAAGGAAAAACGATGTTTTTTTGTTCAATTTTGGCTTCTGATTTCACCCGAAAAAGTTTCGTCACCGAAAATTCTGATATTCTCAATTTAATCCCAAATTAGGCTTCCAAACTTAATTTCTCATCAATTAAGCCCTTAATAAAATTAATTTGACCATTTGAAGTATAATTAAGCTCTTACACTTAATTAAATCCTTCAATTGGGCTCTCAATTGATCCCTAAACATAATTACACTTTAGATTGGCTAACGATTAAATCGAATTGGCCCATAAAAATATAATTATGTCTTTCGACTTAACTTTTACGCAGATTTATCCAATAATAAATTATTTTAGCCTTGAATCTGTATTTTTCTAGGGCAAAAAAAAGGTACGACTGGGTTTTTGAAAAACATCCAAAATTTCCACATTAAATCTTTTTATCGACACCAACCCCTTTTATTTTATTTTTGTTATTGTTTGGTATATTTGGGGAATAACCCAGAAATTGGGTTATGATAGTTGCCCCCCCTCTATACAATGCTTACGACTAAAGTTTTGTAAAAGACTTTAGATAGTAAGCGTTGTAAAGAAAGAAAAAAATGAGAGTGGATTACCAAACCAAGAAATGGTTGATCTATCCAAAAAGTGAGAATGGGGGCTATAAAGCGCACTCAGAAGGGAATGGTAAGATAGGGCTAGAAAAGCGCACTACCTAAGAAATGAGGCCTAAATAGGACACTCATAGGATGATGATGGTGTTTGTGAATGATACAGGAAAATGGTCTCATTGTTATGGGTGACCTACCCTAGGTGAGAATAGTGAAGATGGTCTCATTGTAATGGGTGACCTACCCAAATGAGAATTGTGAAGATGAAGATTTTTATGGGATGGAAAATAGGGATAGAAAGCGCACTATTTTGATTGATGGTCGAGGGTTGGAAAACTGCACTCGACGATAAGGGAAAAATAATCGAGGGTTGAAAAATGCACTCGAGATAAGGGGAAAATAGGGTTGGAAAGCGCATTATTTTTGTTGATGGATCGAGGGTTGGAAAACACACTCGAAAGATGGGAAAATAGGGCTGGAAAACGCACTACTTTTTGTTGATGGATCGAGAGTTGGAAAACGCATTCGAAGATGGAAAATAGGACTGGAAAACATACTATTTTAATTGATGGTCGAGGGTTGGAAAACACACTCGAAGATGAGGGGGAAATAGGGTTGGAAAGCGCATTATTTTAATTGATGGTCGAGGGTTGGAGAACGCGCTCAAAGATGAAGGAAAATAGGGCTGGAAAGCGTACTATTTTAATTGATGGTCAAGGGTTGAAAAACGCACTCGAAGATGAGGAAAAATAGGGCTAGAAGCGCACTACTTTAATTGATGGTCGAGGGTTGGAAAACGCACTCGATGATGAAGGAAAAATAGGGCTAGAAAGCACACCATTTTAATTAATGGTCGAGGGTTAGAAAATGCACTCAAAGAGGAGGGAAAAAAGGGCTAGAAAGCACACTATTTTAATTAATGGTCGAGGGTTAAAAAACGCACTCAAACAGAAGGGAAAATAGGGTTAGAAAGCACACTATTTAAATTATTGGTCGAGAGTTGGAAAACGCACTCAAAGATAAGGGAAAATAGGACTGGAAAGCGCGCTATTTAAATTGATGGTTAAGGGTTGGAAAACGCACTTGAAAATAAAGGAAAATAGGCATGGAAAGCGCACTATTTTAATTGATGGTCGAGGGTTGAAAAATGCACTCGAAGATGAGGGGAAAATAGGGCTGGAAAGCGCGCTATTTTAATTGATGATCAAGGGTTGAAAAACGTACTCGAAGATGAAGGGAAAAATAGGGATGGAAAGCACACTATTTTAATGGATGGTCGAGGGTTGGAAAACGCACTCGAAGATGAAGGGAAAATAGGGCTAGAAAATACACTATTTTAATTGATGGTCGAGGGTTGAAAAACGCACTCGATGAGTGGGAAAAATAGGGCTGGAAAGCACACTATTTTTGTTGATGGATCGAGGGTTGGAAAACGCACTCGAAGATGGAAAATAGGGCTGGAAAGCGCACTATTTTTGTTGATGGCCGAGGGTTAGAAAACGCACTCGAGATAAAAAGGGAAATAGGGCTAGAAAGCGCACTATTTTAATTGATGGATCGAGGGTTGGAAAAGGCACTCAAAGATGGAAAATAGGGCTGGAAAGCACACTATTTTTGTTGATGGTCGAGGGTTTGAAAACGCACTCGAAGATGGAAAATAGGGCTGGAAAGCGCACTATTTTTGTTGATGGTGGCTAGAAAGCTCACCAAGTTCTGGAAAGAGATAGGACTTAAAAGTGCACTATCTAAGTTGGTATCAAGCTAGCAAGCGCACTCAAATAAAGGAAGAGATAGGGTTAAAAAATGCTCTATCTATGGCAAATGAAAGGCTCATAAGCGCACTCAAGGAAGTGAAAATGATGAGGGCTCAAAGGCGCACACAATAATGATGAAGGTTTGTAAATTACAATCCCTTCTAAACCTTTTATAGATTATGAGTGGGGAGATGCAGTGCATGATGACACCCAAATTTAGGAAAGAGATAAAGCTTAAAAACATGCTTAAGGAAATGAAAGGGGTGAGAGCTCGAAGGCGTCCACAAAAATGATGAATGAAGCTTCATAAATTATGATCCCTGCAAAACATTTCCTAAATTCTCAATGGGATGCAATGCATGATGATGCATGTATACTTAACTGGGAAATATAGGTCCCTTTTCTTCTTCTTGACCTTCTTTTTCTAGGAGTTGGATCTCTGGCTTTGATGACTTCTCGCTTCTGCTTACTTGAGCCGCAATTTAAAATTTTGATCATTGGAGATGATAGATTTTCCATATCAGAATGCCCCCCCAAGTTTGATCCAGATTCTTTGAAAATGAATGCTGGAGCTAGCTTCAATTGCATTTGTAGATTGCCCCCCAGTCTGGTCATGTCTCAAAAGTGTTTTTGGCTTCGAGTGTAGTGTTTGCATGAAAATGGTTGGTTATTTGCAAAGATTGTGTTTTCATGTGGGATTTTTGGAATTTCAAAGTCATTCCAAATACAAAACTCATTTTGACTACCCCATTCGGGTCATGTCACACAAGTGTTTGCTGGAAAATGGTTATTTGCAAAGATTGATTTCGTGTAAGATTTTTGGAATTTCAAAGTCATTCCAAGCACAAAAACCACTTTGATGTTTGTTTAAGCAAACTTGTTCTCGAAAGAATTCAAGTGATCTCATTGTCAGGTTTTATGTTGCTTTTGATAGGAGTGTGAAATGATGCATGTTTGCATGTCTTGCATTTTAAAAAAAAAGGCTTTATCCAAGTTTGGTGAAGCATTTGTAAGGCTTGTTTCGAATGGAAAAGCATTGCCTATCGATCCAGATTACTCGTATCTGATCAGAAAGGACTTTATTAGGCTTGTAACGTAGACTTAGGTTGCTGGCTACGAAAAAAAAGATATTTGTAGGCTCAAAAGGTGTTTAATGGTTTTCTTATACTAAGATCACTAGTGCTTACTCTTAAAACTCTTTTTGGTCCTCAAAATTGATTTGCATAATGACCTGACATGCCCCCCAATATTTTGTTTGGGTTTTTGTCTTGATGTACCCTCCAGTAATTTGTTTGGGCTTTTATGTTGACATGCCCCCCAGTATTTTGTTTGGGCTTTTATGTTGGGTTTTCAATACTGCCAAAATGTTAAATTGATTTGCTTTAGTGTACTAAAACTATCTTATGTTTATGCCCCCCAGCTTTGTTTGGGCAACTTTTGTCATTGAGGACTACTTTATGTATTGAAAAAGTTTTTCCGCACATGCCCCCTAGTGTAGGGTGTGATCCTAGTTAAGGTTAATTATCAAGAAATAATTATTAGGCTCAAATAGGGACTACAAGGGATATTTGAGACTTTGTGAAGGCATATCAAAGATGGCCTCTCTTCATTCCAAAAACTTGCATCCAGGATCGATAAGCTTTGCTTTTCCATGCGAAACAAGTTTTTGCTTTTTTTTGGATTATTTGTTTGGCTAAGAGATTAGCTTTATTATGTGGGGCTTTGGGGTATGAGATCACTTTTCAATGAAATCCTTTGAATTCCCAGAACATTTTTGTTTAACAAACATCAATTTGACATTTCCTTTCGTACTAGACTTTGATTTGCCAAAAATCTTGATGAAATCATAAGATCATGTATAATTTGTGTTATATAAACAAAAAACAAGAGCATGCCATGAACACAAGAAAATACATGATGTTATTGGAGAGAAAAACTTGTTTAACAAAAGGTCTTGTGGCATTACGAGCAAAATGGTCGACAAGTCAAAATGGGAATATAATGTGCGAACATGACCAAAACAAAAGGTATTCATGGAAGCAGACTTCATCTTCCAATACCAGCGCGCTCCCTTTTTCTAAAGCTTCGGTCAGGATCATTTTAATGGTGCAAATACTCGGTACCTCATCTTCGTGAAGCTTAATTGGGCGCATGACCTGGATTTTCTTCGGATGTTATCCACCCTGCTTTGATCAATTGCACGATCCTCTTCTTGAAGGCACCACAAGTGTTAATGCTATGTCCCGCAGCACCAACATGCTATTCGCAGGTGAGGTCGGGTTTGTACCAAGCAGGGTAAGGTGGCTGCAAAGGTGTCTGAGGTTCAGGAGCTATGTTCCCAATGCTTATCAACTTTTGATACATCTCATTTAAGGGCAATGATAGCGGAGGTAGCTGTTCTTGAGTTTTCTGGTAATTTCTTTTAGGGAAATTTTTAGGTGGATCTTTGGCTTGAAGAATGATGTTAGCAATTTCGGATGAAGGGTTATGGTAGTTTCGGAATTGGTTATTCCTACCTTTGTAGTTGTCTTCAAAATGTTCAACATCTTTTCTTTTGCCTTCAAAGCCATTTTTCTCCACAGGCCCAAGAATTCTCCCACTTCGGATTCCTTGCTCTATTCTCTCTGCCACGGCTACAACATCTGTGAATTGTTGTGCTGAGCTGCCCCTTAAATGTTCATAATATGGGGCTCTTAACGTATTGGCGAATAATGTCACCATCTCTTTATCTAGAAGCGGAGGGTGTACCTGTGCAGCGAGATCTCTCCATCTTTGAGCATATTCCCTTATGCTTTCTTCGTTCATCTTCTCCAAGTTGGACAAACTTGTTTTGTCAGGAGCAATTTCCATGTTATACTTATATTTCTTAATGAAAGCATCTACCAGATCTTTCCAGCTATGAATCTTGGTGTTGTCTAGTCTCATGTACCAATTCAAAGCTTCCCCACTCAATCTGTCTTGGAAAAAATGCATAAGCAATTTTTCATCATGCACTAATTCTGCCATTTTGTTACATTATGATTTTAGGTGAGTGACAAGGCATTGTGTCGCAGTGTATTTGATAAATTCAAGAACATGAAATTTCTTAGGTATTACAACATCCGGGACTAGACACATTTCTGCAGCTTGTATTGGATTATATAAGTTTACCCCTTCGATGACTCTTATCCTGGCTTCCAGCATCGCCATCTTATCTTGGTTGATACCCTCTGATGTTGTTATAACTGCTGGGGTTGCGGCAGGTGCCGACGCTGCTGATTGTACAACTGCTGGATTTTGTTCTGGATCTTGAACCCTTTCTCCTATCACCTCTTTATGGTGATTCATTGCTTGTGCTTGAGCAGCCGCTGCGGGTCTAGTTGAAGGACCCTCGCCAGAGGTATTTCTCAATGCTTGCTCGAGTAAGCTAGTAAGAATAGCCACGCTAGCTTTCAAAGAATCCAATTCGTCTTGAAAATGAGCATTACTGTTTGCACGCTTTTTGTCCTCCATATTTCTCTGCTGGAGTTGAGTGGTAGGAGCTCTTCAGGGACCTATATTTTGACCTGCCGATAAAATGTTATGCACAGTGATGGATGCAAATGTATGTACACATCAGGTGAATTATTAGAGAGTTTGCACCTAAAGACAAGTTCTAAGTCATTACATGAGGGGTAAGCTTTCTACCTGGTCTCGAAGGTCTATGAACTGCCCAGTGACCGCCTTACATGAAGGTGGTGTAGGGGTTTACAGGAAATGGTTGGGGCACGATGTGACCGCCATTATTGAGTAAACACTCAGTTCATAGTTTGACGTTTCACGAATCTGAACCCCGACTGAAAGTCATGAGACAGACCGCTAATCCCCACCTAACCTAGAATTTGGCTTATTCACGAAATCAAAATGCATGATGAAATTAATTCAAACCAGATGTTATGCATGAATTGAAAGTAAAAATCCGTGTAAAAAAAGAGACTAAAGAATAAACAATCAAACAACAAAGCTTAGTCCAACTATGTCCCCAGTGGAGTCACCATCTGTCGCGATGATGATTTTTTACACGTTTCGCGCCCCACTGTCCCCCGGGTTGGAAGAGACAACGGCACGCGGTTAAATGGGGAGTTGATTTATAGCTGTTAAAATTACGACTACAAATATCAGGAGTCGCCACCTAGTAATAAGGTCACTAGGAACCCAATGGTCTGCGAGAGTCTTGGGTAAGGGGACTTGTTGTGCAAGGGAAAGACGCATCACACCTAGTGCACCCTACCTAAGGCAAACTGCATTGTTGTTTGATTGTTTTTCCTAAGTTTGATTTTTTTTTGTCTTTTCTAAAGTTCGACGTAGATCTCTCTTCGTGAGAGAATCTCTACCTCGTCAGGAGTTTGAAAGACTAATCAAAAGAATTTTACACTGCATTAAAAAAATATTTTTTTGTTTGCGGGTGTACTTTACAATGAATTTTACACAGCAATAAAAGAAAATCTTTTTTAGTATCTCCAAGTGTACTTTACAATGTAATTTTACACCGAGATAGCTAAAACATAAATATGTTTTATTTTTGATATTTTGGCTAAATTCCAAAGGATAATCATAAACCGGTTACAATATCCAATTTTCATTTTAAAATATGAGAAAGATGCAATATATTGATTTTTACTGAAAAAATAAATATGGGAAAATCTTGGAATTCATCTGTATGCACCAAAACAACATATTTTTATTTTATTTTTTTAACAATGCATTTTTTTTGTATTTTTTTTAAAAATATATATAAAAAACCGGGACTAGGTCCAGCCCGACCAACTTGGGCCAAGGACCCAACTATGAGACAACTAGGGTCTGGATCTGGACCCAGACCCTGACCAACTAGAGTCGGGCCGAGAGCGACTCAGACTCACCTACGCAGGGATATATATATATATATATATATATATATATATATATATATATATATATATATATATATATATATATATATATATATATATATATATCACACGCTGCATGAATTCATGCAGCATATACAGTAGAAATGGTGGTCGGCCGACCACCACGAGTGACTCACCTGCCACTGTCACCGGATAGAGGAGATCGAGGTGGTTCTCTCTGTCGTGGTGGCGTTGAAAATGGCAGCTTGTGGTGGTCGGGAGGAGCTCCTGAAGCTGCCAGACTGTGCTAGAACCGTTGCTGCTCTTCGTCCCTGTTGCTGCTGCTGCTCGCTGGAGCTGGAGAAGGAAGCTGGGGGGGGCTGTTGCCGGTGATGCCTCTGGCGTGGGGGAGGAGTTGCTGGTGTGGTGGTTGATGAGAGCTGAAAGAGCTGGAGCTGCAACTGGTGTTTTTTAGAGAGAGAACGTCGCTGTAGGAGGGAGAGAGGGAGGGAGGATGGTGGAGCTGTGATGGGCTATGAGGGAGGTGGTGCTGCCGGAGTGGCTTTGCCGGCAATGGAGATGACGGGCTGTTGTTTCTGAGGGAGGCGAGAGGGGGCTGTTTGTTTTTTTACGTGTGGGTTATCTGTGCCTTGTCACATAAAAAAAAACTTCCCTTGTTTTCACCTTGTTTCTGTGTTCAATTGTTCCCCGTCACTATGTACTATTTCCCTTGTTTTTCATCAGTTTTCAGCCTCGTTTTTCTCAGTTTCCCTAGTTTTCAGCCCCGTTTTCTCAGTTTTTTCCCTCAAGTTTTTCGTTTATCTTTCCCAAAAATTTTCTCCTCTATTTTTCCCATGACAGTCCCTCACTATGAAAATTTTCCTCTCCTCCTGTTACTGTCTGTCTCCCCCCTTTTTTCTGTGTAAATTTGCTTCCTTTTATAGGCAACCTGCAGCATGGTGAGGCATGGGAAGGGTGTCCAGAAATGGTGTTTAGGAATGGTGTGGCATGGTGGGAAGCATGGGCTGGGCATGACTGCTGGTATGGCCACCCATGGCTGTCGGGCAGAAATTTGGTTTTTTTTAAAAAAATTTTTTTTTTCAATAAATAGGTTGCGACAAAAAAAGAATTTTTCAATTTGAAAAACCAGGAAGAACGATGTTTTTTTGTTCAATTTTGGCTTCCGATTTCACCCGAAAAAGTCTCGTCACCGAAAATTCCGATATTCTCAATTTAACCCAAATTAGGCTTCCAAACTTAATTTCTCATCAATTAAGCCCTTAATAAAATTAATTTGACCATTTGAAGTATAATTAAGCTCTTACGCTTAATTAAATCCTTCAATTGGGCTCTTAATTGATCCCTAAACATAATTACACTTTAGATTGACCAACGATTAAATCGAATTGACCCATAAAGATATAATTATATCTTTCGACTTAACTTTTACGCAGATTTATCCAATAATAAATTATTTTAGCCTTAAATCTGCATTTTCCTTTATTTTTGGGGAAAAAAAGGTACGACCGGGCTTTCGAAAATGTCCAAAATTTCCACATTAAATTTTTGGTCGACACCAGTTCCTTTTATTTTATTTTTGTTATTTTTTGGTATATTTGGGGAATAACCCAGAAATTAGGTTATGACAGATATGAAACCATGAGAACAATAAAAAAAAGTTCAGTTCCTTTTTACTATGCAACAACAAACAAGAAGGTGCCAAATTAGGTATTAATTTTGAAGACAAAAGGGAAAAAAATGTTCATAGTGTATATAACAAAAATAAGAATCAAAATACCTTTAAAATAGATTTACAACATCATTACCTTGAAGAAACGTATCAAGAAGAAAAAAAAGAAGGAAATACAATTTTGACAACAAAGAAAAGAAAATGGTAGGAGAAAATAGATCTATGGAATTTTTTGGGAGAGGGATGAGTAATATGCCTAATCAAAATAAATGTAAGGTTTGTTTCATTTATTTTTGAGATGACAAATTATTGAGGTGATGAACCATTATAGAGTGGTATAATAAAACAAGGTTATATAGAAACTTTATTGTTCTAACGAGTTATTTCTCTCCTAATCTTTGTATATGTTTGTTTGTGGGTTTAGAAAAATAAGGTGAGAAGCTTTCACAGGGAATTTGTCTTGTTTTTGTTTAAATTAAGGTTTAACCTTAGTTTTTGACGGGTCCCACCAAAATAAAACAGAGTCTCAACCCTAACCAAACAAAAAATATACATGATCAATCTTAAAGATTTTAGAATCTTTATTTGGATTAAAAAGTTTTTTTTTTGTTTTTTAGTTTGAGAGAGCAGAGAGAAAGTCACCAAAAAACAATGAGAAATAGAGAGTTTGTCAATTGACCATATTTTAACAAACAAATGGTTGATCTTAGTGTCATAGGGCTCTGCTAATAAGAGGAAGTTCAATGTGGTAGTTGTTTTGCTATAAACATGACTGAAAAAGCAGATTGAGATTCATTTAGATGTTTTTATTTTTTTTCTGTTTTTTTATTTAAGTGATTTTTTTAGATGTTGTGTTTAAAATATTTTTTTTCATAATAATAAATTCAAATAATATATAATTTTAAATTTATTTTTAACTAGCATATCAAAAAAATCTATTTTCTTAAAATATTAAAAAATATAGTTCAATCGTAAAATACATAAATCGCAATGACAAGAGGAAACCAAAAAAAAAGAAGAACCTATGTTTACGATAAAGGTTGCGTTTTAAAAGTAACTCAAAATATATTAAAATAATATATATATATTTTTTAATAATTAACTTTAGAATATGAAAGTATCCATTTTTGTTTTTTGAAGTAAAACAGCAGTACAACACCGCAATAATTCAACCGTAACATACATTGCAGTGCGATGAGGAAACAGAAACGCAAGAACCTGCGTGTCCTCACGTGCAAACACCTGGACCCACATGCGACCCCTCCATCACTGCCCAGAAATCTGATCCAAAATCCCCTCGTCGTCATCGTCATCCTCTTTCCTCCAAAATCTGATCCAATTTTGTCTCTCGTTCTATATGGTTAACCCTTCACCCCTATTTTTTTTTTTTTAAATTATAAATTTTATATACAAATGTAAATGACTTTCCGATACATCCATCCATTTTCTAATCACAGTCATATACATTTTAAAAAAGGGTAACTGGTCACTTGCCTGTGATAAAAAAGATTACGGCTATTTATTTAATTCCAAATATATTTATAAAAAATATTAAATTTAAAATTTTATTTATGCATGGCTCTACTTTTTCTTCTTATATGTAATATGTAATATCATATTAAATCGACTGTGAAAAATGATATAATATTTCTTTGAATTTGGAAAATAAAAAATCAATATTAATGGAAGAAAAAAACAAAGGAAGAAAGAGAATCGAATTCTCCACCAACCTTGTTCTTCTCGTCTAGCAAGGAAGGCTCTTAGCATCAAGCAAATAACGGGATTTCCAAAGCCGTCCTCTCTCTTATTTTATTAATACACAGCAAAAAAGGGGAAGAAGAAGAGGAAGCAAACTGCTGGAGTCTTCACTCATCAGCGATCGGATCATAGCCTTAAAATGTACGTCTCTCTCTCACTCTCACTCTCTCACTGCATTTGCAGCTTCAGCTCCTTTTCAATTTGTTTTTATTGTTTTTTTAGTGTTTTTATTTATTGACTTCTGTGCGATTGAATTTTCAAATCCAGAATTAATTAATTAAAATGCAAGCAGCGGTAATGTATGGAGGAGTCGTCGTCAAAGGCAGCGTTAACAGCAACTCTACAAGACAAGTAGTTTGCTTTTCCAGAGCTCAAGAAGGCCGAAAGCAGAAGCAACTCTCATCCTCCATTGATTTCAGCAGCACACACTGTCAATTACTACCTTCTTCTTCTTGCATGCCTCGCCGCACCTCTTGTTTCGGATTGCGTCTCGATTCGTCCTCCTCTATGGGGACCGAACTCACTAGTTCCTCTTTCTTCCGCTCTCGCCCCATCGTCAAAGCTCTCGCTTCCGGTTCGTCCGGTTCATTTTTATTTATTTATTTATTTATTCGTGAAGTTGCGTGTTGAATTTTGATTTGAAGATTTTTAGGAGGAGGAGATGTGGAAGAAGGCAGGCCTATAAAATCGGACGAGGACGTTAATTATGTTGTACCGCCGCAGCAGCAGCAGGGGAAAGCTTCGACCGGAACGGTTTTGCCGTTTGTTGGAGTTGCTTGTTTAGGAGCTACTTTGTTTGGTTATCATTTAGGGTAATTGCTTGTTATTTTTTTTTTCAATTGCATTGTATTATTTATTTATTGGTTTTGGATGATGATATTGATGATTCAGGGTGGTGAATGGTGCTCTTGAGTATCTTGCTAAGGATCTTGGGATTGTCGAAAACACGGCCTTACAAGGCAAGGAATTGTTTGTTAATTCATCAATTGAATTTTGTTCGCTGGTAATTTGCCGGTAGAATGTGTTGATTACTTGACTTTAATTCAGGAAAACAGAGAATGTGTTGGTTACTTCAGTTTAATTTAATGAAACAGAGAATTTCATTTTCCGAATTAGTGTAAACAGAGATCTATGTGGTTCTTTGGTATGTGTATATTTTTCTTGGACTTATAGTGTTTTCATTAATTTAGTATTGCTGGGTAGTTTATAATCTTGGCATTCTAATGATTGAGTAGGATGGATTGTTAGCACTCTTCTTGCTGGTGCCACTGTTGGTTCATTTACTGGAGGAGCACTGGCTGATAAGTTTGGAAGAACAAGGACTTTTCAGCTGGATGCGATTCCACTTACAATTGGAGCATTGCTTTGGTTTGCCCTTTATCTTGTGTTTTCACCTTCTTTTTTCATTTTTATTATGCTTTTGCAAAAGCTAATGTTTTTTTTTTTTTTTTAAATTTCAGTGCTACTGCCCACAGCGTGCAGACTATGATAATTGGGCGTCTTCTTGCTGGTATAGGAATTGGCATTTCTTCTGCTATTGTGCCACTTTACATATCTGAGGTTGTTACTCATCTCATTTTAATAAGGTCACTGCAAGTGTGTATGGTTTTTCAAGAGCTAATCTGGTGGTGCTTATTTTTTTGGTCAGATCTCACCAACTGAAATCCGTGGTGCGCTGGGGTCTGTAAACCAGCTATTTATATGTATCGGGATCCTTTTGGCTTTGGTAGCTGGATTACCACTGGCAGGAAATTCTATATGGTATGTTTTATATGCTTTCTTTAATGAATGTGTATGTAATTGCTATGCTTAACCAACCTGAAGAAAGAATGAGCATTTTAAATAAACAATAGGGTAATTATATGCTGGCCATATAAGCAACAATGCTTTTGGCAATGCTGCTTCAAGAATATTTTCTTTCATGTCCACAAGAAAAGTTTTTGGATTACATGAGTGGAAGCTATTGTTGACAGACTTCAAAGATGGAGCAGCAAAACTTTTTCTGTATAGACATGTCTTACTGGTGCTAATCTGTAGCAGTAAATAATTATCTAGCATGCTTTTTGGTTTCTTTGTTTAGAGATGTTCATCAATTGTCTAGTTCTTAGGACTATCCATGCACGTGGTTTCGAAGAGGAACATAATTTAGATAAGGAGAGGAGAGATAATGCATTGATTTTGAATTTGACATTTCAAATTCTCTGATTGGCATGGCATGTGGCCTGGATAAAACCTGTCTTATGAGGAAAGTTTGATCAGTCAATGCATTTTATCCTTGTTTCTCTTCAATATCTTAATGGCTCAAAAATCAAGTTGTTGATTTAAGGAAATTGTATGTTTTAAAAATGATTGGCCTTCTGAATCGAAGTAAATACAAGTTCCAGTGAGATGATGGGTTTCTACATGCTTTTAAAATAGGAGGAGAACAGAACTAGTATATGAGGTTGAAAAATTATTAATGAGGCCAGCCCTCATGTGAGACAAGATTTTAATATGGTTGCAGTCACAAGCTATATGGGAATATAATGGATTGTTTGATTTATTTCACAAATAGTTGTAATTTAATGGATCTTCTAGCTTGTTAATCTGTGCAAGGATGGCAAGGTCCTGGAAAGTGACGTTACTAATGCTATGTACAGCTGAAAAGAGCAATGAAAGAATGTTAAAATCAGGAGAAAGAACATTAAAATCAGGAGAAAGCCCATGCATAATTTTTTTAATTGTTATTTTTATCTTATAACTCCTGGCAGCCCAATCCTTGATTGGGTTTTCTCATCTGTGCTGTTTAAGATAGTTCCTCTGTGAGTTGAGGTTGGAATATCCTTTGCATACTCCAACTTGTATTCATTTATTTATTAAATATTTTCATCAGTTATTGAAATTTGATCTAGGAAAATACGATTAGATAACTGCATCCAAAGTTATATAGAAATTGCTCACATTTTGTTTGAGTGTGCCTTTTACCTGTGCAACATGATTTCTTTTATTTTGTCAATGGGTGAAATTAATTGATATGAAAAGGATTGGATGCTGCAAAAGATGTGATACCGGGGCTTTTTGCTAATGAGAAAAAAGAGAACTTGGCAGTGCTGTAACAATAAAAGAGCTCAAGAAATGCTTTCAGCAAAAACAACATGCCCTAATGATTTGCATTGAAAATTCCTTGATCCTAGAAATTTAACATCGTGAAGACTTTCAAGTGAACACATTTTAAAGGTTATGATTTCTTTTAGTTTTATACTAGTTAAATTGCCCGCACTACGTTGTCGGGGCAGAGTAAACAATTTTTATAACTATTGGGATTGAAACACTTCATAGGTTATGCTAGTTCAAAAATAAAATATAACATCTCTACATGCAAGGTTTGATATAATGAAACATATCAACACACCCTACTATAACAACAATAATATCGAAGCCTTATCATCTAAAAATATCATTACTATTACTGCTAAAACAATAAAAATTATTAAATTACCCCGAGAAAAAAAACTCAAAAACATTAACAAAATAGAAAGCAAGAAAAAAAGCTAAAACTACCACTACTATTATTATTGCGATAATAATGGGAAAAAAATTTAAATCAAATAATAAAAAAAGCCTAAAAACTTTAACAAAAGAGCAAACAAAAAAAATAAAAAATAAAAAAAAAATTATTAGATAAAAAAATCATTTTTCGTGAAAAAAAAAAAAACTAATACAAAAACCAAAAGAAAGAACAAAGGAAAAAAAAAAAAAAAGAAATATCAATTTTCAAATGATCATAAACACAAACTAAAATTTATTTATTTTTTCTCAAAAAAATACTACCTCAACAAAAGAGAAAATAATAAAAATTAAAAACCAAAGCTAAGAGCACATATATAAACATGGACAAAAATAGGGACAATTTGAGAAATATAAAAATAATAAAGGAATTAAAATAAAATAAAATTAAAAGTATAAGGGCCGAAATGAAAACCAAATATATTATCAATTTCAATCAAAGTACAAAATTGAAAAAATCAATTTTAATCGAATCGAAACTTACATAACAGAAATAAGGACCATACAACACAATTAAACGATTAGGGACTAAAATAAAACAATCATAAATCGAGGGCTTGTCATGTAATTTATCGTGTAGGAGAGAGAAAAGGAGAAAAAAAAAGATCAACCAACCACCGTCATGTCTTCGGCTATCGTGTTCCGCCACGTGCCACACCATGAGGAAAAGGATATGACGGCGAATCCAATGAGACGCCTGATGGACATTTTTCGCCACCATAAAATGCCGAACACGCCACTTGAATGCAGCGTCACAAAGAAAATCTTCGGGGCATGTGTCAAACGTGTACGCAAGAAAATAATAATAATAAATAGTAAATTACCTAAAACCCATACAACCAACTCTTCCATTTTATCTTATTGGGGGATAGATAAATATTTAGAAATTTTCAAAAAAATATGAAATATCCGAAACACCTCCACGGACAACCCTTGGTTTTTGTCCTATTGGAGGGTAAAAGGGTTATATTTACTGTGCAATGGAATGTGAAATTACCATGACAGCCCCTCCGACAACTCTTGGTATTTTGTCTTATTGGAGGGTAGAATGGTTATTTGACTGTGCATAAAATATATAAAAAAACAAAATAACCCGTGACCCAGAAATGTGAAATTACCGTGACACCCCTTCCGACAACTCTTGGTTTTCGTCTTATTGGAGGGTATAATGGTTAATTTTCTGTGCAAAAATTATATAAAATAAAAAAAAACTAGTGACTCACACACTCGGTACCAAACCGATCCAAAAACACTACTATAATCCATAGTAAAAATACTCACAATGAACAATAACACCATGATCTCTTTTAGTATATGTTATAATTATGATGTTGTCTTAGTTAACTACAACTAGCCCTTCTAGCAATGCCCAATTGCACATCAGGTTTGCTCAGCTCTTTTTAAGAGCATTCGAGCATGGATAAATTTGGATGGAATCTTATCAGGAAGTCTTAAATTTTTTTCTTTAGTTTTGTATAGCATTGAGGAATATAATGTAACCAATCAAAATCAATGCTTCTGTGTTATTGCTAGAAAATGTAACTATAAGCTTTGATCTCATTAGCATTCCAGATAGAATAGTTCATCTACTGACACACTTTTGTCAAAATTGAAGTTTTCATGTCAAAAGAATACTTGATTTTTTCACAATTGATCAATTGAAATAAATCAAATGGCACTAAGTTAAAGTTTGATGTTCATTTTTTCTTGAATGGCTATTGAAAAGCTCTTTACTGGGAATCTTTTTTCCATGAATAATCTTTCCGTAGCCATTTACTCGAGTCCATTTATACAACTCCTTCAGGTGGAGGACAATGTTTGGCATTTCAGCTGTCCCTGCTGTTCTATTGGCTTTGGGAATGGCATTTTCTCCAGAAAGTCCGCGGTGGCTTTTTCAGGTTTAGTTGTATTTCAAGTCATTGAGGCCATTTGATATTTATTTATGTGGCGATATAGTTGTAACTGCTTATGTTTTTAATCGAAATTATTCATTCATTAAGAAGATATTGATAAACTTCTTTATTTTGCAGCAAGGAAAGTTTTCTGAAGCTGAAAAGTCCATAAAGACACTTTACGGAAAAGAAAGAGTTGCTGATGTCATGACCGACTTAACTGTGGCCAGTCAAGGTTCTGCTGAGCCAGAAGCTGGATGGTTTGATCTATTTAGCAGCCGCTATTGGAAAGGTACTTGGTTTTAAGATGAAAAATATAGATCTTTGGTTATTGGACTTGTAGGCAACAGTCTGAATCAGATGATATAATCTTTGTTTGATTTGCCAAAACTTTTGCCACTTTAAAAATTTCCAATGTTTCAAAATATTCTGAAGACCACACCTCTGCGTTTTAATTAGTTGCTGACACCTTCATTAAATCTACTAGTACAGGCTTTACTTCATAAAGGTTAATAGGCTCTTTGAGGAAAATCAAAGATAGTACTTCCCACAACCATCCAAGCTAATATTGCTTAAACAATGATTGGGATGAAAATCTGGGTTGTCACCTTGCATTCCTGCATTAAGAACTCATGTCTAAGCACGTTTAGTGACTGTGCCTTTGAAAATAGTTTTTGTCACGAGTTAAAGACCATCCTAAGATAATCTCCTATAGCTTATTGTTACTTCAACCTCTTGATATTGTAGTATGTGTATAACCAATAAGTTTTGATTTATCAGGGTAAATGATTTGTTTTACTTGCATGTATATTTATGCAGTTGTGAGCGTTGGTGTAGCACTTTTCTTTTTCCAACAGATGGCTGGGATAAATGCTGTGGTGTATTATTCAACTGCTGTGTTTCGTAGTGCTGGTATTGCATCAGATGTTGCTGCTAGTGCTCTTGTTGGGGCATCAAACGTCTTTGGTAAATTTTTGTATCTTTCTTTCTAAATCGGGTGCATAACTTTACAATTTGCAACCATGTTTTAATCTGACTGGCTTCTTCCAGGCACAACTATTGCATCTTCCTTAATGGACAGACAAGGAAGGAAGAGTCTTCTAATCACAAGCTTTTTTGGAATGGTAAGGTTACTTGTATTTTCAAACCATTCATTCTTCTTAATCAGATAAACATAATTTCCTGTTTCTTTTTTATGGTCATCAAGAACAGAGCTTAGAGCCCTCTTAAACTACCTCTTGCATTTGCATCTTGGTTTCAGATTATCCTTTTCTCTCTCTGTCAAGGTTCACTGCTGAACTGTATTTTATGTCATTAACTACTAATTTTTCTTACAAAAATAACTTGTAATCCTATTGTTTTCAATACCTAACTGGGGAATTATTGAATTAAGAAAACACAGAAAAATTAAAAGGAGACAAGGACCAATCTATTCCTGAAGAAATTATATTGACAAGGGTTTGGTGGTCTGGTCTGCTCATACCTACTTAATATGATGAAAATAAGAACGGGTTTTCCAATCTGTAAGTGTTAGTTTGTGATCTATTATCTCACATAGGTGACAGACTAGCGATGCAATAAGCCTCGCTTCTTTGTTTTCATCCAGTATTTTGACCTGAAATAATTTTTCAGATGCCTCAATGGATTCTCGAGTCCTGAGCTCTCTCTTTGTTTTGGCTGACTGGTGAATGGCTTTATCAGACATTTTGATGAGCTGATGGTTACTTGAGAATTATTGGTTTCCACATATCAATGGTGTAACTTCTTGAGAGAACATGACATCATTTAGCCTTTTGTATTCCCCAAAGAAAATATAACGAATATGTAGGACTAGGATAATCTTGTTTCTAACACACTTTGTTTTTTGTCATGAAGGCTGCCTCAATGCTGCTGCTTTCCTTGTCCTTCACTTGGAAGGTCCTGGCACCATATTCCGGAACCCTTGCAGTTCTAGGGACAGTTTGGTAAGTCAATTATTTTCCATGTGAGATAAGTCAAGCTCTTTTCTTCTCCCTTCTTGTTTCTGAGCGAGTGGGTGAGGGCTCTCTCCTTTTTCTTACGAGATTTAGTCGAGCTTCTCCTTTTTCTTACATCTGTTATTTTTATCCAAGTGGATATGAAATCTGAATCGGACTTCTCATCTCTTGATACAGCTATGTGTTGTCATTTTCACTTGGTGCTGGCCCTGTGCCAGCTCTTCTTCTTCCAGAGATATTTGCCTCCAGAATCAGAGCGAAAGCAGTTGCTTTATCCTTGGGCATGCACTGGGTAAGTCATGAAAGAAGAACATTTGTAAACTATGTTCTTACAACCGCGCAGATATTAGTGTTGCTAATCTGGAATGATTTGCATTTTGCCTTCGATTTTAAACACTGGCAAAAGCATATAAATAAGCAATTGATTTAGAGATAATAATACCAAGGGAGTGGCCTCCGTCCGTCAGGTGGAGTTCTGAGGGCGTATAGCTAACACATTTATTACTTTTTTTTTTTTAGTGTATAAATGTGAACGGAACTTACTTTTAATCTACTTGGTGTATATTTTGTTTTCCCGAGAATGTTTGATTACATGCTAATAAGGATTTGGTTTGGTATGGTAACAGGCTGCAAATTTTGTGATCGGCCTGTATTTCTTGAGCTTCGTGAACAAGTTTGGGATCAGCTCTGTGTATTTAGGATTTTCCGTCATCTGTCTTTCAGCGGTCCTGTACATAGCAGCTAATGTTGTGGAGACAAAGGGGCGATCGCTGGAGGAAATAGAGCGAGCTCTCAACGCAGCGGCAACCTGATCGGATCAGAATATGTCTTTTGCCCCGCATGTTCATATGCCGTATCTCTGCTGCTAATGTTGTGGAACAAACACCTGTGTCCTCAAAACTGAATGTTAAATATCACAAAGATTCCTCCCCCGCATGTGATTCCTGAATGAAATTCTACATGACCATTCCCGCCGACTGAATAAAAAAATCAACCCTCCTGAAACCGTAAATGATACGCATACTTGCTATGTTAAAAAAAATGCCGTTCTTAATCAGGTATTGTTTTTTAAAAATGTTTTTGAAAAAAAAATTGATTTTGATTTTTTACTTTAAATTTATTTGTTTAGTGTTTTTGGATTATTTTTATATATTATGTCAAAAATAATATTTTTTAAAATAAAATTAATATTATTTTGATGTGTTTTTAAATAAAATGTATTTTTTATAATAACTTTAACTATACTTTAAACAAGTACTAAATTTTTGAAGTACTCATGGTTGTCAAAATCGTAATTTTGACACGACACGGAAGGGGCTTCGGAAACTTGGATCGTAAGATCGTACCTGAATTTTTCTGTACAAAAATCATAAAATCACAGCTAAAATTGTGTAGGTAGAAAAATTGTAAAATCGTAAGTAAAATATTTTTGAATACAATATAACATAATTATAGTCATAAAACTTTATTAGTTAAGGTTCATACATGATTCAAAATAACTTAAAAATACATTACAAAACAATTATGTCCATAGAATTTCATTAGGTAAAAATTAACAAATTTAAAATAAATATTTTGTTGATGTGATATATAAATTAAAATCAGTTTCATGATTGTCATTTTTCTCGTTATTTTTAATACATTCATCAAAAGTATTATTATTGAAAGGATTATCAGTACTAATACTGGTACCAACACTGATATTGCTAGTACTAGCTCCAACTCCAACAAATTATTTCGACATCAGGACATGAAAATGATTTAAAAACATCAAAAATTTTTAATTTAAAGTAAAAAACTAATTTATTTATTTTTCAAAAATTTTAAGTATAAATTTTAAAGTTAATATTACTGATTTTCAAGAGTGATTCCATGATATATATAGTTAGTTAGTTAGTTAGTTAGTTAGGGCAAGTCCAATAGTAAGAGCCATTTTGGAGAGTTAAATCTTTAAAATGGCTCATTGAATAATGTATATATGGTTTTTTTGTTGATGAGTTCTCCAATGGTAAAAGCTATTTTAGAGAATCATTTTTTTTTATCTTATTTTAAATAAAATTCAATTATTTTATATATAGTTTAATTATGCAATTAATTATATAATTAATAAGAGTAAGTTATATAATTAAATAATTGCTTTTGAAAAACCCTTCAACAATAAAATTATTATTTTTAATTATATTTTAAAAAAATAAATTTAAATATAATTAAAAGACCCATAATATTTGAGATTTGAAATTTAAGCTACTTATTGTATGTTTTCAAGTAATTATATGTTTTTTTTTATGGTTTTTGTATTTAAAGTTAATTAATGTTATTTATTGTCTGAAATTAATAAGATTTTTTTAATATTATTTTTTTATACTAACTAATATTATTATTATTATTATTATTATTATTATTATTATTATTATTATTATTATTATTATTATTATTATTTACCCCCCATAGAAACCTACTTTATTATTATTAGTAGTAGTAGTATAAAAGGGCCCCCCATAGTAACCCCCCCCCCCCCCCCCCAACCCACCCTTGCTTTGTGCCACCGCCCACCCACCCACCTCCCATAATACTCTTTACCAGTATCATAACCGGAAATGAAACTTAGATCACGATGTGAGCCTACTTATGAGTGGAATTTCATTGATGAAGACATAGACGACAGTGATGATGGAGAGTTGGAGATGACGGCGACAACAAGACGACAATGATGAAGATAAAAGAGATGAACTGACAAACTGATGAACTGCTGATTTGGTGAGAGAAGGATGAGAAGTTGAGAACAGTCAAGGAGAAGATCACCTAGTGATTTCTTGTTAAGATCACGATGAACTGACAAAGACAAACAACTGATTTGGGGATGAGAAGAGAAGAGTACAATCAAGGTTTCAAGTTTGGGGAAAATGAAAGCGTAAAATCGATTTGGGGAAAACTTACGTAATTAACTTTGAACTGATGTCCGAACACCTGAGATCGTAAAATCAGACCGATCCAGTCTGATTTTCTGATTCTGTCTAAGTTTGACCCAAAACGATTTCCCCCGAGTTAACACTATTTGATGATTTTGCGAGTTAACTCGCGATTTTGACAACAGAGAAAGTACTTGTTTGACATTGTTTCAAGTGTTTTTTTTTAAATATTTCATTTTATATTTATTTTCAATTAAAGGTTTTTTTTTTGGTGTTTTTAGATTATATTTATTTAATAATATTGAAAATAATTTTTAAAAAATAAAAAAAAATATTATTTTAATATAATTCTGATTTGTTTTTTAAATAATTACAATAATACTTACAAGCATTAAATGACAGAGAGAGAACCTGAGAAGAGCTTGTTTGGTTGCTTTATTGGCCCATTGACAATATTCTGAAATCGAGGACATCACAGAGTTTACAAGAACGCCAGCATAAAAAAAAAATACGGGTGGTTTGTAGCTAGCATGGTTGTTTAATATTATGTTTTAAAAATGTTTTTGAATTTTTTTTATTTAAATTATTTTTTTTGTTGTTTTAAATTATTTTGATGTCAAAAATTTTATTTAAAAAATATAAAGTATTATTTTTGATATTTTTATGTTAAAAAACAATGTCAATCAAACTAAGCATCCGACTTTTATTTTTATTATTTTAAGATCAAACTTGTATTCCTGAGTGCCGTTGAACTAAAGACTTCAGAAACTTTCAGAGTCATGCTTACAGCAGGCTGATAAAAAAAGATGAGAGAAGAGAAAAGAAAAGAGTTATGTGTACAATACATAAATCTTTTCTGGTCTTATGAAAGAGAATAAAGGACACGGAAATCCCCGATTGAAGGCACAAGCAGTTGACCAAAAAATTGGTGCGTAACATTTATACTCGAACCAGAACCTTCCTCTTCCATCGTTTTTCATTATCCGCCACCCCTTGAAAACATAATTTCTCGTTCCATCATCAACACCTCTGCATGCCTGATTTTGTCTAAGCATGCAAATGAAATACAATAGAACTCGAGGTGCTTTTCCAGTCATTAAACTCAGCCCTGCATGGCCAGGTGGGTTAATTCAGAAACCGGTCTAGGTCGGGTTTTATTCCGAATTGGTTTAGAAATCGACTCGAATTAACATGATCGAAACTTGATGATCTAGTTGACCTGATCAGAACAGCTCTAATACAATATTTCATTTTTATAACTTTATTTAAGAGAACATCATTACATTCATTAAAGAAAACAATTTTGTTATGGTTGCTTCGACAAACCTGGAACTGGGTCTTGCAAAGGATAAATCCCCGTGACAACTAGATGACTACACTTTCAGCCTAGGAGAGGACCACTGCATCTCAAACCACCAATGATGTCTAAATGTTGCCTCTTTTTTCTTTTTTCTTTCATCTTTTCTTTTTGTCAAGTCTACAAACAAAGTTTTTTAAAGACGTGATATGGTGATAAATAGTTTCAAACCTGTTTTTCGGGTCTCGAGTTCGAGTTGAGACATGTTTATCTTGTAAAAATCTGAGATAACAAGAGTTTTATTCACTTAATCCAGACTCGCAAAAAATACCTAAAGTTTCAATGAATCTAAAAAAAAGTCTACAAACAAAATATCACACTGAATATCAATATGATAATATTAAATCGGTGATAATTTACTTTGCAACACATACATGTATAAATAATTGGTTTTTATTGGAACAAAAAAATATAAAAAGAATACAAATATTTTCAAGAAATCAAAACCCCCGATTCAACCCTAGTTAACCTGTGAACTTTATCACTATAGGTATAAAATTGAGATGATCCCATTGAAAAAAGGGACAGAAAAACAACATGAAGACCATTGAAAAAATATCAAATTTAATAAAAAAACCCGAATCAACTCATTTTAACATTCAAAACTTGTAATAAGTCTTAGATTAACCGTATAGAAAACAAACCCTACTAATAAACAACGGAGTCAATGTTCAATCACAAAATAATCAGGGATAAAATTGAATAAAAAAACAAAATAAATAAAATTAAAAAGAGCAGGAAATTCAGTGGAAATGGATGGTTTTAGTAGTTTCTAGGAAGTGGAAGCTAATTTGGCTAACAAGACATGTGAAAGGTCAGTTTTGAGTTGAATACATTATTTTAATAAAATGTCTTTTATGGGAAAAAAAGGTAGCTTAGTGATGAGTTGAAATAAAATAATTAAATATACAGCAACTTGTTGTATTTATACCCACCTTAAGCAGTAAAATAAGCCAAAAATATAATGTGAAGTCTTCCAATCATCAGCGTAGAAAAACAAAAACAAAAAAAAGAAATAAATAAGCACACATCCTCTCCTAAATAAAAGTTCTCAATCTCAATTCTCAACATTCAAACTTGACTTACACAAGCAATCGGTGCTCCTAAATGATTTTAAAGTGCTAATATAAGAAATAAAAAATATATTTTTAATTAAAAAAACACACAAAACTATAATATTAAAATTTGACTTTGTGGCTCACATGCATCAACATGGGCTATCGTTATTTTTACTATGCACAGCTTTTGACTGACGAACAGCAGCAAATTCCCTATCCCGCAGCTCATTTAGGGTCATCCGTTGCTTCCATCAAGTAAAATCTCAGCAAATAGCATGATCCAATAGTTATAGAATTAGGGCTCAAATACTATCCCTATCTTGATTTTATTGGATTGATATTGTTTTTTTATTTTTTTTTTTTTATTATTTTTAGGCAAGGGATGAAATTAGAAGAAGAAGGACCAAAATGAAAAGAGATCATGAGAATACACTTACGTCCTTAATCTTTAAAAATCACCCAATTTATACAATTTAGGTCCCTTCAAAACTCGCTTTTAGCACAAAATATTAATTTGTTTCGTTTCTCAATACCTAGTTATAGAGAGGGGAGAGATATGAGTCTGAGATTCCAGCGATGAGAGAAAAAACCATTGTTCTAGTACACTTCAGTCTTTAAGTTTTGAAAATAATGTAGTTTAGGTCCTTATGAATGTTAAGATTTGATTTCGATCCAGAACTTTATTTTTCTTATATTTTAGTCTGTAGTTCGAGAGACACTTGTTGAATTATAGTACCTTAGAGAGAGAAAATTGATATCTACAATGATTTCAGTCACCAAAATTGTCCAACTTTTTCAGCCATCACAATGGTCAAGATCTAGGTAATTCCATCTCATCAGACGATGAATCAGATTTTTTTTTAAAAATAAAATAAAATTAGAGAGGTTAAGAAAATTAAAGGCTTGCATGTAAACCCTTTTCTTATAGGTTACTAGGCCAACAGCACATGACTTGTTTTTTTTCTTCTACAAGTGGTGTTTTTTACATGTTATTTTTTAAATAATTTTGAAATTTATATTTTAAGTAATACACATTCTCTGTGATTTTCTGGCTTACTTATCTTTTTTAAATAGTGATTATTTTTAATTATATCGTGTATATTTAAGTTTCTAAGAGGTTAATATGATATATATATATGTAAAATTTTATATAGATTAATTTTATTTTTAAAATTAAGAAAATTATTTTTAGATAATATTTCTAATATGTGCAACCTTGCATGATATTTTTTTTTATCTTAACGAATTTTATGCGTGTGCTGATTTTTATCACCATTTGATTTAATTAAAAAATGACCGAATAAACCAAATTTATGAAGCATTAGATAAATGACCATGTTGCGAGATTAAATATTTTGATTTATATTTATCTTTCAATTGTGTTCAATTTTATTTTCATTATTGTTTTTTTTTCATTTACTTATACTAATGAATTCCAATTTATTAAATTAGATATGTGCAGAAGTTTTTGAATTTATATTTATAACTTTTTATATAAAAAATATGTTGTAAAGATACAAGAATTTAATAATTATGGTCTAGGCAAAGCTAAGTGGTGTCATTTGGCAGGAATCCAAAATGAAAAAGCCTATTGAAGCAATCGCGTTGACATTTAAGTGGGGTTTGACCAAGAAAATCTCGGGCGGGAATAGCCGGTTTCGATGTGCAGTCGTTTTTGTTTTTGTTTTTTGTTTTTTTTTATATTTTTTAAGAGTATACATTCTATTTAAAGCTAAATTAGTATTTTTTTTTGAAATATTTTTATGATTTTAATGTCCGAATACTAAGATTAAAAAAGAAACATTTTAATAGAAATAAATTAAAAAAAGTATTTTATATCACAAACACGCGTCTACCTCAATTCAAGCAATGGTTTAGTGCCGAATTTCCCAAGATGTGTTGTTGGCCATATATACATGAGTGCAAGAGGGCCTAAAAAGCTACAAGACAAGAACATCGAGTGCTCAAGCAATAGTTTTGCGTATAAATGTGGTTACGTGCCTAAATTTAAGCGAAGACCAGGATGTATTGTCAAAGGAGTTGTGCTGGCTATGATTATAGACCAAGACCAAATCGCAATTTCTCCATTAATTTCTCATCGGGCGATGGAATTAGACTTGTAGGAGGGGGGAGGTGAGAAGAAATAAACAAAACAAAACTGGTGCTAGTCTATTACTATGGGAGAAGCGAGTTAGATCTCATTGCAGCTTCCATTGTTTACGTTCCAAGTTTTCTCATCAACTAGCAGCCAGCTGGTTCTAGCCATTTAAAGTGAGAATATTTCTCCCCAGATTTCCAACATTTTCAGCAGAAATGGCCATCGAGCAATATCTGCTATCTGCATCAACTTTTAGCCCTTTCAAGTCCCATTCTCAGCTAGCCCATGTCTTCCATTACATGTTCTTCGTCGTCGGCCTGTCACTTGGAATGATAGTTTGTTTGTATCTCAGAAGCTTCTCCTTCAGTACTTTCCAGGCCACTATATTCTCACCAATGCCGTCGAAACCATTGCTTTTTGAAACAATTAACGGAGAGCCTGTTTACATCAGAGAGCAAGAGATCCTTGCCATGCACAATATGAGCGACGAGGAGCTGCTGAAGAGAGCATCTAGGGTTCCGATGGTTGAAGCATCTGCTCGCAAACATGCGCCGAAAGTGGCTTTTATGTTCTTGACGTATGGGCCACTTCCATTGTCTCCGATGTGGGAGAAGTTCTTTGAAGGGCATCGAGGTCTCTACTCCATTTACGTGCACCCACATCCTTCTCACAATGATTCTTGGCCTCCAAGTTCTGTCTTTTATGGTAGAAGAATTCCAAGCCAGGTTAGATATGAAATCCCTTGCTCATCAATGAATCCTTGTTTGAAACCTCTCTTCTCCTCCTCACAGTACATTAAACCGAACTATAATATTTTAAAAAGAGGTTTCTTTCATGCATTGTGCAAAAGAGTAATGCTTCCTAAAACCTAAATTTTCCCAACAGATATATAACGAATGGAGATATAAAAACAGAAGGTTAAAAAGGTAAATTACTGCTACTGTCACTACACTTATTCCTTTTATATTCTTTAAAATTTCTTCGTTAAAAATACCATTATTCATTTATAAATGTGTTTTTTGGGTTTCACAATATATGTATTTTTGGATTAATTTGCATATTTAGAGACTACCTTCTTATTGGACAATTTTAAAGATGCATAATTTATATTGGCTTTAAGTTTTTTTTTAAATATCTTTCCAAAATTTAAATACTGAAAATGAGAAAAGGAAAAACTTTTTCTTTAAATTCTGAAAATTTGATTTAGTCGAGGATAGTGCTAGTATCTTACATAAACTATGGGGTAGAGGTGAATATAATAATTAATTTTAATATATTTCACATAAATAAACACATCAATTCTTATGACTTTCTACTATTACATAAAAAACGAAACCGCGTGGCCTTTTCATTTTAGCTCATCCATAATGATTTTTTTTTGCTACAAAAAAATTACCTTTTAGCCATGGATTTTCAATTTGGTCCTAATCATTATTGAAATCAGAGTGAGATTGAAATAAGAGGATAAAATATGTTTGTTATTTTCCAACAATCTCATTCTAATTAAAAGACCAATTGATTTAATTTCTTAAGAAAGACTTAGATTGGAATAAGAGGGACCACAATGAAAAAGACATCAAATATGAGTGGCCATGAGTTCAAAACTATATATTTTAGTCCTCAAACTTTACAAATCACACACATTATACAATTTTGATACCTCAATATTTTTCAAATTCACTTTTGGTACATAATTTTTATTTTATTTTTATTTTTTTAGTCATTGGTTGAGAGAGGAGAGAGAAAGATCACTGGATTCCAACGATAAATAGAGAAATATATGGTTTACACCAATTTAGGCCACTAAAGTGAATGAAATTTATGTCAAATTATTTCATTGGATGAGAGCCTTTCATATTAGGTGTTTTTTTGAACCTTTAGAGTGTCAATAAATAGATATGAGCTCATGTTGAATTTTTCGATGATATTGATTTTAGGGAGGTTTTTTGGTGTCTTTTATAGGTTTGTCACTATTTTAAAGTATTTTTTAGGGTATTCTTAGGTCAAAATGGGTTGAAAAAGCATGTTCTTAGATCAAAAAAATTGTAAGCCTTGATATTTTTGGCCAATATTGTGACTGTAATCTAGGCAAGAACAGACGATACGTTGTCTGATAATTTTTTTTCAAAGAAAAGGGTGAATGCATATCATCCACCCCAAGTCTAATGAAAAGAAAAGGGCTCGATTATGCATGGCCAACCCGAAATAGGTCAGACCTAGAAGCATCTGACCCTTTCCCCTCTATTTTTTGAATTTTGTTTTATACAAAAATGTTATATTTAGATGAATACTCCTCACTTTTATTTTTTTTAGAGAGTCCATTTTGAATGGTGGTGATTTTTTGGTCATGCATTTAAGATTTGAAGAGTTTGTCTTTACTTGTAATTGTTTTTTTGTTTTGTTTTGTGTAGATAAACTATGTTATTGAAAATAAATAATTTTGATTTTTAGATAAAAAAATTTATATGTGTATCCATGCATAATATTTTCATTTTTATTTTATTTTATTTAGTCAATTAAATGTGTTTATCTTTTTTTATTATCGCATGAGTAACTAAGAAAAATAATAAACAAAGCGTAATAAGTTGCTTATTATATAAATAACGTCGCTCTTGTACTGTATATCCTCCTATTATTCACCCTCTCACAATTAAATATGGATTATGATAATGTTGTTTTGATAATTTTTTATTTTCGTCTTCAAACATTTCTTTGCACAATCAAGCCCTTGTAAGCACACAATTTCATGTTTCTTATAGGGAGGGTTGAATTGAAAAGTAAAGGATTGAAGTGAAAAAATTGGAATAGCATAGGTGGTTCTTAGAATTTATTAAAAAAATATAATTTTATACTTTAAGTTAAAAAATATGGGGAAAACATTGTTTCTTTGTATCCTATAATATTGTGGGTTACAATAATAATTCATATTTGTTTTCCCTGCTTTTTTTTTAATTTTGTGATACTATTATGTGTTTTGTTGGTATTTAAATTTGATAATGTGTTAAATTGCCTTTTATATTGGTTGGGAAATAGACAACATGATTTTATTCTTTAATTCTCATTTTAATCTACTTTGATTTGTTTTTATGTGATTTTTTTTTAATAATTGTTAGTCTATTTTTGTCATAGTATAGTTAAATAAATAATATTTTAGAAAAAAAAGTTATTAATCCAATATAGTCCGTTATCCAGTTTGTGGGTTTGAAGTTTTGACCCGGGTTATCCTATTTAAAAATTTGACGGGTTTACTCATCAAATCTAATATATATATTTTTTTAAAAAAAAAGTTATGTTATATTTTTATTGGTTAGAAGTTTTGACCTTCTTGTTGTCTCTTATAGAAAAAAACTCTAGTTATTTTAGTTTACCTGATAATTTGCTAGCTGTTTTTTTTTCTTTTTTCATGTAGCATTATTCTAAACTTTGTTTATATTCTGTGTTGCAGCCAGTCTACTGGGGAAGTGGATCAATGATGGAAGCCGAGAGACGCTTGCTAGCAAACGCCCTTCTTGACCACTCCAACCAAAGATTCGTCTTGCTCTCTGAATCTTGTATTCCATTGTTCAATTTCAAGACAACATACGACCACCTCATGAACTCAAATCTAAGCTTCTTAGGCTCATATGACGATCCGAGAAAACCAGGTCGTGGTCGGTACAACCCTAAAATGTGGCCGGCAATAAACATTACCAATTGGCGAAAAGGATCCCAGTGGTTTGCGGTGAACCGAGACCTTGCGTTCTACATTGTTTCCGATCAGAAATATTACCAGATCTTTGAAGAGCATTGTCGCATGCCATGTTACATGGACGAACATTATATTCCAACACTGGTGAACATACTTTACCCTGAGTCAAACTCGAATCGGAGCATCACCTGGGTGGATTGGTCGAGGGGCGGCCCTCATCCAGGGAAATTCAGGTGGGGTGATATTACAGACGAGTTCTTGAATCAGATTCGGCATGGCTCGGAATGTGTTTATAACGGGAACACAACCTCGATGTGTTTTCTGTTTGCCAGGAAATTCTTACCTGAAACATTAGAGCCTCTGTTAAGGATTGCTCCTTTGCTGCTTGTTTTTGATCCTTGAAATTCTTGTTGAAATATTCATTATTTCTCTCGATTTCAAGTTTCAAATTACGGGGGCGAAGTGCCATATATACCCTTTTTCAGCTTGAAATCGACCCGGGAGAGAAAGCAGAATGGCTTTCCCCGACTAAATATCAATTTTTTATTTATTTAAAGTACAAATAAAAATACTTTCGAAAGGCACCAAGATATTTGTTTGCATGCATGTGCATGCCCGGCACATGATCACAGGCGGGAAGTAGCCGTGGTGACCTTGTTTTATGGGTTGGCATTATTCCTTTCTTCTTTTTTACGACAAGAAACCTATGTTACATTCTTTGAACATGTCAACTCTTTCCCCATTAATACGTAGCTAATCTAATATGATTCTTAGTTAAAGCAAAGTTTTTGAATCCAATGCTTGCTGAAAATAGAGGAAGGGGATTCTAACGCATCATTACCTCTTTTCCCATTACAAGGATATAGTTTTTAGGGCAAGAAAAATTATATATAGAACAAAAAAATAGATAAAGCTGTGCAATTAGGCTCCATGTTCACTCTGATATATAAAAAAATAGCCCGAGATTGGGTATTAAGAGGATTGTTTCCTCCGTGATTCCAGGTTCAAGTCAGATGGTTGCGAATATAATGACAACTAGTAATTTACATGATTATTAATTTCAGAGCATGCAAAATTAATTGAGGTACATTGTAAAATGACCCAGATATTCATGTTAAAATAAAAAAATAAAATAAAATGTGGGGGGATAGTAACAAATCAAATCATCTAAGGCGGATTGATTCAATAATCTCTTCCTCAAGAACACAGTAAGGTTTTAATTCTTATGACTCCAAAATGTCCTTCTAGAAAAGAAAAGCATCGAGTTTATAAGATTTTTGAGATTTTTTTTTCCAAAAACAATAATAATCACTGCATTACGCAATGAGATATTTTATAATTTTATGTCTGTCAAAGCCAAATTGAAATGCTGGCACTTTCTAAGGTATCTTTAAAGGAATCCAAAGATATCCGGTGAGCATCTGATTTGATATCTACGGCCATGACCGCCCCTTGTATTATGGCACACAAAACCCTTAATTTGAACGTGCTTCCAATTTTTTTTATATCTGTTTTTCTAAAAGCAACTAAGATGACATCGTAAATTCATGGAGTGAAAGAGAAACATCATCAAGTTTACTCTAAATATGTTTACTCTAAATAGCAACAACTTTTTATTTGAACTAGAGTTTTTCAGTTTCGTTTTGGTTGGTATTTTATTTTTTTTATTAGAACGAAATATATTAGTTTCGGAGTGTTTCAGCACGCCGTTTTAAAATTATACTTTTCATATATAATTAATTGATTATATATATGAAAAAAATTAAAAAAACAAAAAAAATTTAAATATAATTTTTATTTTTTTTATAAAATTAAAGTTGACACAACAATTTTAATTGTTTTTATAATATATATTTTTTAAATTTTATTGTTTTAATTTTGATTCTCGTATTTTCAATATTTCTCATAAACAATAATATATATATATATATAAAAATCAAGTATTATTAAATCAATTTGATGCTCCATGGAAAAAAAAATCAGGTCATATCAGTGACCCACAACAATTTGTCCAGGTTGGAGATGGGGCGACAAGGGAGAATTTTTTTTTCTGTAGTTGAAACGACATAGACGAAAGTAATATTGACATGTTTTGGCTGATATTTGACCGAAAAATCCGGAATGGATAAAAATTTAAACTAAGATAAAATGACTATGTTTTGTCTTATTTTTTTAACTAGTATGAAACTGCCAAAACAAAAACTGACAACTATGATTTGAACAATAAAATACCATTCTTCTTCAAGTATTGATTAATATTTTATAAGTTTGAAAACTATACGAGACCCTTTTTTTTCCGTTTCCATTTGAGCGTTTTGCCTAACTTGTATAGCTGTCATTTTCCTCTACTTTATTCATCGAGTGATTCAAAAATATATAATATGTATATAAAATTGGGTTCAGTTTCCTGAATAGTTTCTGTAGTTGTTCTGAGGATTAATCGACTTGTTTAACTCAACATTACAAGCCAACAAACTGTATTTGGCCAAAACGTTTTACAATTATTTTATATTAATTACCCAGTTGTTTTGATTGGGTGTCCTTCTCGCCAAATTTGTCCGAGAATAAACAACAGAACGCAAAAAGTACAAAAAAAGACAATGCTAACTCCGAAGTCGAAAGTACAGCTTTACTCTTAACCACTACTGTCTACACAACCTTTTAGTTCCTTGTTTTATCAGACAGCCAAGAATCTCTCGCCCACCGAATTACACCTCAATCTCCGTACCTCTCCCTCTCTCTCTCTCTCACAAACACACACACACGCACACTCTGATATCGCCGCTGGCGTCGTGCCATTGGTGAATCTGAAAGACCAGGAATCAGGAAGACAATAGCAATGGAGGGAGACAAGTACTTGCAGCAATTCTTGGGCGAGACGTCAATGTTCAACAGCATTGTTTTGGGTCATTTGTTGCCGTCCAGTTGGTGGGTCACACTGCCTCATTTCTTGCAGACTTGGCTTCGTAACTACATTGCTGGAACTCTCCTTTACCTCATCTCTGGTTTCCTCTGGTGCTTCTATATTTATTACTTGAAACGCAACGTTTATGTCCCTAAAGGTAGAACACATTTATTATTATGTTTTTCTTGATTTCAGATTGGTTCTGTTGGGTTCTAGAATCTTTGAATCTGTTTTTTTTTCCCGACTTCTGGGTTCATAAGTTTTTCTTGAGTTTGTATCAATTTATTTTTTGGTTCTATACTTTGATCTAGTATAGATGTCAATTAACAGATATGATTTGAGTTTTCTTTCTGTTTGTTTCGAAAGCTTTTCTTTTGTGATGTTAATGCGTGATGGGATGGATCTAGTTATTGATTTTCAATCCGAGTCTTTCCTTTCCTTTGTTTTTTCCTTCCGGATTCTTAGCTGTTTAGTTTTTTCTTCTGAAGTTTTGCATGTTAAATATGAGATGATAGATTTGTGGCTGGCAGCTCTAATGAGTTGGTGTTTAGTTGAACCATTGATTCTGCAATTGTTTATTTTGTCTACTCTAAAGTGCATGTCTAGTTATAAAGTTTGAATCTTTTGTCTGCTTATAGTCCATTCACGACATTATTATCAGCTGCTTTTGCATGTGTTCTTATGAATGGTATCTGCTTTGCTGTCAAGTCTGATTCATTCTAAACTTTTTCAAGAATATTTTCATGTGGATTTTGATTGCTTATCAATTATGTAAATGTTTATGTCTGAGTTGATGATTTTCCAGTTTACTTGTCAGACCTGAGAGTATAACCTCTTTTTTTTTATCTCTTGCAGATGCCATACCTTCAAACAGAGCCATGCTCTTACAGATATATGTTGCTATGAAGGCTATGCCATGGTACACTCTTCTTCCAGCAGTTTCTGAGTACATGATTGAAAATGGCTGGACAAAGTGTTTCTCTAGCATATCTGAAATTGGTTGGTTTGCCTACATCATATATTTGCCAATGTATCTTGTTATTGTGGAGTTTGGGATTTACTGGATGCACAGAGAATTGCATGATATAAAACCTCTATACAAGTATCTCCATGCAACCCACCATATCTACAACAAACAGAACACTCTATCTCCATTTGCTGGTATGTTCTCGATCCAACTCTATTATGTTCGTTGTTTTTCCTGTGATTGGCCAGTTGAGCATTTATAGCATTATTCCTGCAGGCAAAGATAAACTTTTTGGCCCTTTTTTATTAAGAAGATTGCTGATGACAGGGAAATATAGTCCTCAGGCCCTTGCTCTCCACATAGAATGTGTATATATACTATATATAATTGTGGAAGTTGTCTTGTACCAAGAAGTGGGAGACCATCAATTGGTGGTTGTGAAAGACTGGACTAAGTGGTCTCGGGCTTATTATTTTTAATTTCCTGTTACGAAAATTCTACAATTGCAGAATGAAGTGCAAACAATTGTGGATGAAGTGCGGTGTTTTTGGAGAAGGCATGCAGGTTGCAGTGAAAGTTGATGTAGCTTCTTGGCTGAAAATCTCGAAAGTTTATCCGAATTTCTTAGAGAACTGGATTAGCTAGCTGAAAATACTAGTTTGTTGTCTGCTTACCTTTTTTTTTTTCTCTGTTGCTCTATTCACGTTTCAAAATGCACTTAATTTGAAGCAAATTTCACAAAAACACCACACTGAATTCCAGAATTTGGTAATACCAGATCCCAATAAAACTCACCTTGTTTGACCAAGTCACTCAATGTGTGGGTGTGGGACACGAATCCACATTGTATGATTTAGTAAATGAATGTTGGATCCAAGTTCCAAAACACTAGTGTAAATGTAGTGATGAATTTGAAGAAACTTTGTTGATAGTTGCAGCCACATCAGGTGGCCTCTACATTATAGGAAGACACTATGTTTTGGGGACTTTTTTTATCTTACACATTCTCTGACTTGGTGGATTTTTTTCTTGCACATCTCGTGACTTGGTCACGGAATGTAGGATTCATACAGTAATGGTATTTCTGAATTTTAGAATTCATCGTGGTGCTTTTGAGGAATTCATGGAAAAGATTTGTCCAAAACTCGTTAAACTCTGACCTTTCCCTGTAGGGGAAAGTGTTGCAGACTTCGCATTTCGGCATTGCTTTTATTTGAACCAAAGCATATCTACTTGCTAGATATGGTAGAACTAATATGGTAGAACTTACTGGAAGTTACTGGCCTATTTCAGGTTTGGCATTTCACCCGCTAGATGGGATTCTACAAGCTGTGCCTCATGTTATAGCTCTCTTTCTTGTACCAACGCATTTCAGATCGCACATAGCCCTGTTATTCATCGAGGCCATATGGACAGCGAACATCCATGATTGCATCCATGCCAACCTATGGTCCGTGATGGGTGCTGGGTACCACACCATTCACCACACCACATACAAGCATAATTACGGCCATTACACTATATGGATGGATTGGATGCTGGGAACCCTTCTTCACCCGGAGGATGATCATTCATGCCAGAGAGCGCAGAAGCTGCGGTGACGCATTTGCTTGTCTTCGTGAAGTTGCTCATGCAATTTTCGGTACTTTGCTGGGTAGACTTGCGTTTTGGTTGGACTTGCATGTAAATTTTTGTTTATTTTTTTTTCATGATTTCTAGTTTCCGCAGGCTCAATGTTTGAGAGCTCGAGGATGTTTTCAGCTTGCTTAACCTGCGATTGAGTCCTCTATAAGCAAAATTACACTTTGCGTCTGTTTGATGTTGCTGTCTCTGTCCCTGGTACCGAGCTAGTTTTCTTTTCTTTTTTCTTTTTTTGAAGAAAGCAGCAAGAGATGCCCAGAAATCTAGGGGTGTTTGTCTGTCTTTCATGGCAGATTTGTCATCAAAGTGCGACCAATAGTGGTGCCGGAGCAGATCTTCAGCAACTTCTATGGTACCACCGTGGGCATGCATGTGCTTGATATACTATAATTTTGTCCCCACCGGAGGTGTTTAATCAATAAACTGTGCCTCGGAAGCGTAAACTTTTCCTGCCCTTTCCTGCTTGTGGTTTATATATAAAGTTGAGTTTGTCATGTAAGCATAGATTACATTTTTTTAGAATATAGCTATTTGCCCGCAGCGTTGGCGCGAGTATTTTTTGTGTATAATTTAACACAATTAAATCTACAACGATCAACAAACTTATCAAATTATCGGGAGGGAAAAAAAAACAAAAGAGCAAGAATGAAAAAATAATTAAATCATGATTATTATTATTATTATTATTATTACTAAAATATAGGAATTGCGTTATAAACGATAACAAAAGAGCGCACACTAACATTAGAAAAAAAGAGCAAAATATTTGAATAAAAAAAACAACACATTACTTGAAATCATTATTGTGCGAGATAAGAAAATTATAAAAAATTAATTAATAGAAATAACAAATAAAAAAAGCAACAGGGGAAAAAGGAAGCAATATTCATTTAAAATATTATAACAATAGCAACATCGAGTCTTAATATCTAAAATTATTATTGCTGCTAGAATAAAAACAACAAAAATTATTAAATTCTACCGAGGGAAAAAAATAAAAAGTATGAACAAAACAGCAAGTAAGAAAAACCAATTAAAAATTATTATTATTATTATTTTTATTATGAAAGAATAGATAATCACTATTATTATAATAATAGAATACATACGAATTATTCTTATAATAATAATAATAATAATCACTATTATTATTATTCTTATGATAATTATTATTATTATGTTAATAATGAAAGAAACAAAAGTAAATGAAAGATTAAAAATATCCTAGAAACTTTCACAAAAGATAAAAAAAAAAATTTTTACCATGGCTATTACTGGAAAAAAAAAATTATTAAATTATCGAGAGGGAAAAAAAATAACAAAAGAGTAAGAATGAAAAATCATTAAATCATGATTATTATTATTATTATTATTATTATTATTATTATTATTATTATTATTATTATTATTATTATTATTGTGTTAAATACACTTATATATACATGGACAAAAGTAGGGATAAAAAAAAATCAAAGTATAAGGGCTGAATTGGAAATGATATATAAGGGCTTAAATTAAAAAAGTAAAAGTCAAAGGGTTGAAATGCAACTTACATTTATTGTCAATTGAAATCAGAGGACAAAATTGCAAAAATCAGAACTTTCGTACCGAATTGATTGAGTTATATAAAGCCAACCCGGAAATTGAAAGTAGAAGGACCAAAGTGAAACTTTGACACTGCGGAGAGAGAGAAACGTGGCCGGCGGCTTTAACCGGCCTCCGACGCGTCCACGGACTCTTTTAGGTAACACGCGCCACCGCGGGAGGAAGAACACGCTGCGGCGCATCGTTACGTCCACTTAGCCACTAGATCTTGTGGGAACTATATTTTTTTAAACATAAAAAATATTAAATATGTGAGCTTTTTTTATTATAATATAAATTTAAATAAAATAATAAATTGGTATAGATTTTTTTGATGAAATGCAAGTTTCTTATAAAATATATGAATTTTAAATCGATATAAATTTAACTGATTTGTAGGTTTCAACGAAATCATCAACATAAAATTATCATCACCATTAAAAAAAATAAAATCGGATGCTTGAATTATTGAATTCATTGTATTATGATTAGTTCATTTTATGATCCAATTTAAATTAAACACAACAAACAAAATATAAATTGAAATACTATAATTCTGTAAACTGCGTCTCAGAAGCGTTAATTTTTCCTATCTTTTCCTTGCTTGTGGTTTATATATAAATGTTGAAACCATTGAGTTTTAAACCATTTCTTAAATATTGTGACATTAAAATATTATTGGAAAAAAACGTGCTAATTATATTGATAACTAGATTTTTATTACTTTCTCAATACTTGTATTATTCAACTATTGAATAAAATATTTGTCATATATAATCAAGTGAAGAGATATAGAGATGAGATGGAAGAAACATGTGTGGTAAAAAGTATCTTATGCTCATTGCAAAAAAAAATCCATAATGAGATGGTAGTGATAAAAAAGTGATAATTGTTTTTTGACAATTCAGTGATTGATGAGAAAACAGTAAGTCCATGAAGAAAGAAACAATTCTATATATAAAATAGGCAAAATGTATTTGGATATACTTAAAAAGGCAGAGGATATGGGCAAACAACAGAAAGAGAAGGAAAAGAAAAATTTAGATGGGGAGGTCAATACAACCTCAACAAGTTAACTGAATATAGTAAATCGATTGATCAGTTCCATTAGCATTGGAAATCCAAGACCCAAGTTTGGCAAAATAAGAGTTAGTGTTGTAATTCTTGGAAAAGAAGTCATTATGCTAAAGATTATTGAATCCAACCAAAAATGTTAGAGATCATGCCAATGTTGTAGTAGAATAAGAGAAAAAAGTCATTGTATTACTAGTCCATGATGAATAAATACAAAATAAAGGAAACATGTGGTATTTTTATAATAGTGCCGGCAATCACTTGTGTAGATATAAATACAAGTTTATGGATCTTGATGAATCAATAAAAGATAATGTCACTTTTATGGCTCATTCAAAGGTTTACATAAAAGGAAAATGCGTGATTTTTATTAGATTGAAATATGGCAGTCATCAATTCATTTATTATATCACACTATAAAAAGGAATATATTGACTTTGGAAAAATTATTGGAAAAGAAATTTATAAACTTAAGATGAAAGATCATAAGTTGACATTACTTGATACTCATGGAAATATGATTGCGAAGGTAACCACGAAAAAAACAGATGTTTTTTTAAAACATGGAAACATATATGTATAAATGTCTAAAGACATATGTGAAAGATGAGACTTGACTTTGACATATGAGAATTGTTCATTTAAACTTTGATAACTTAACGATAATGATGCAAAAGAAGATGTTGAAGGGTATATCATCCATTAAACATCCAAATCAGTTCTGGAAGGGATTTTTAGGGGGCAAACAATCATGCAAGAGCTTTCAAATGAGATTACGTCTAGAGCAAGTCAACCGCTATAAGAGACTCATGCATATGTATATGGTTCTATTAAACCATACTTATTTGAGTAAAAAATATATTTTTCTAATTTTTATTGATGATTATAGTATAAAACATGGGCATACTTCTTAAAACAAAAGTTTAAGGTGTTTAATTGTTTTATAAAGTCTAAGACATTAGTTGAAAAAATAATAATTATATTATAAAACCACAAGGAACAGATAGAGACTAATTTTTGTTCTAATGAGTTTTGTGAACCTATAATGTTTGAAGAAGTAATAAATGATGAAAAATTGATAACTATAATGGGTAAATAGATTGCATCAATTGAGAAGAATCATACAAGAAAATTAGTTTCTAGACAAAAAAGAAGAAGCTAATAGGTGTCAAGTAGATTTACATATAATGCCTAAGGAGAACTAAAGAGAAACAAAACAAGATTGATGTCAAAAGAAAGAGATTGATTATAATATAATATTTGCTTTAATTGCTATATCAGAAACCATTCGATTTTTCATTTGTTACATCTGCCCAAAATTGATGGAAAATTTACCAAATAAATGTCAAATCAACTTTTCTAATTGACTTTCTTGAAGACGAGGTCTCCATCTATAAGAATTAAAAAAAAAGTTTTAACCCTATGAATCATATTGTCAAGTGAAGGGACATAAATAAAAGGTTTTAATGTTTAACAAAGTCGTGTATAAATTAAAGCAAGCCCTAAGAGCTTAGTATAATTAAATTCATAATTATTTCTTAAAAAATAAATTTGTAAAATGCCCCATTGAATATATTTTACTTTTTAAAAATTAGATGTATTAGAAGGAAGAAAGGGTACAATTCTACTATTTTACCTCTCGGTCTACACAATCAGGGCATAGGAGGCAACTTTATAACAATATAAAAAAGAGAGAGACTATAATGAGCCCATCCTCGTGCCTTTGAGTTGTTACAATAATGAAACTAATGAAAATAAACCTTGACAAAAACAGATTAGCCAACATTGCTTGCTGTACTATGATTATTGATTCCAGATGGTTCTTATTTTCTCTAGGGTTCTTTATCTATAATTTAGTAGAAGTCTGATTTGCATGGATGCATCATTGTAGAGTAACCCAGCTGATTTATGTTGTTGTTTAAACACTCTATTATTTCGCTCATACCATATGAAGTACACTGTCGTGGATATCATGTATCGTGCTAGTAAATTCTTGAGCCCTTTCCTATTATTGAACTTGGTGCAGTCCATTGAAGAAGGTTATTCCATCTGAGGTGAGGCCACTATATATTGGTTTTTTTTGTGAGTTTCTTCCAAGACAATAGCTGCATATAAGCATTGAGAGAACAAGAGCTCATGTGCTTCTGTGCAGGTGCCACACAAAACACAACTGTTGTTGTTGTTGTTGTTGTTGTTGTTCATTCTCATTTGAGGCTTATCCATCATCAACAATCTTCCCATAGAGGTCAATAATAGTGTGAATGAGTATCTTGGGACATGGATAAGGTACCATAATAGGTCATGGAAGGGATGTGTTGCTCTTTGTCTTCTGACATCATCCTATACAGAAGCAATGGTGATATTTCCTGAATGATGGCCCTTCCATACACTTTGGTCTTGAACCTGCGTGTTTAGCTAAAATTGATGGAGTTCCATAATTAATCCCTAGAGATCCTGGTGGCTTGCTGGTAAACACCACTCCCTATTTCTTATAATGCTTGCAACTGTTGCATTCCATGGAAGAGCAGTTGTTGCTATACTTCTTGTTGCATGGGTTCTATAGATCTTGTTATCATCGAGGAACTAGTAGTCAAACCATCATTGCCCACTTGAATATAAACATGTCCTTACACCATAGTCTACTCTTTATGATCTTTCTTCATGCCCATGATGTTTTTTGCATAGGAATTCTAGTTTCCATAAACATTTTCCTTTATATAGCACTGACTTAACCCATGAGGACCATATTGAATTGGCATTCCTGCTTTTTTCCAGTCTTTATATATTTGATTCCCAAACCTCTTTTCTTTAAAGGGTAACAAATGTTATTACAACTGACTTTTGCTTCTTTCTTATCCATAAATGATCCTTGCCATAAGAATATAGTCATGGTGCTCTCAATACTCCTTGTTATTGTTGGAAGTTAAGATGCTTACTTGGCTTAACAAAACAAGTGCAGAAGACTTGATGAAAATACATTGATAGTAAAGAAGAAGAAGAGGCAGTTAATAGTTCATGTATAACATGTAATTGTTAGTTATATTTTCTATTATTTGTAGCTAATTGTAGAGCTAAATAAGAGAAAATGAAATTGAATTCTCTTCTATTGAAAGCATGACAGTTACAAGTTGTTGAAAGCATGACAGTTACAAGTTGTTGAAAGCATGCATTTCATGTGTTCTACCCCAAGACTATATAAGGGGCATTTTATCAAACACTTTGTAAGCAATAAGAAATACTTACTCTCTTCTACAATTACTTCTCCTTTCTTCTTCGATTCTCTTGGTAATTTTTTCTTCTCAAAATCAATCAAACTCACCTGCAAATCAAAACAAATCATACTTAAACATAAACAGTTATTGAGGTAGGGAGGAGTAGACTTGCACTAATAAGAGTATGGATTTGATGAGCTATAGTTTACTTGCATAGTTGAGCTAGCGTGGCTAATGTCCACAACTTGATATGAGTTGTTATTTTCTCTAACAAAAGGTTGCAATCTCCTTTAGTTAGTCTCTTAGTGATCAATAGGACGCCCAGGTAAGTTACTGGAGGGATCTTCAGTTAGAACCTTATTAGACTCTAAATGTCTATTTGCTCATCTTGTTTCTATGCATGAGAGGACAAAGAGCTTTGTGTTTGGTTAATACTAAGCCTTAACTAGTTCATGAAGTTGTCGAGAGCTTGCTTGAGTATCTTAATCAAAATCAACTATAGGTCTGCATGACAAAACATTAGAGGATCATCTACAAAACAAATATGAATCATCTTGTTATCTTTGCATTTTTAATGATATTGAGATATAGGGTTTGTGGTTGCCTCTTTGACCTACCCATTGAGCCTCTCTATTACAAGGATAAAGATATATGGATTATGGACCCCCCCTGCCGAATTCCTGTTGTGGATTTGAACCATCCTTGTGGCTCTCCATTAATATTTATGGAGAAATAAGGCGTGGTGATACATGTCTTCATTTAATCTACCATTCTAATTGGAATGCCAATCTTATGCAAGCCCTCGAGAATGTAACCTGAATTGATGCTGTTAAAGGCTTTCCTCATGTTTATTTTCATTGCACATTTTAGGGAGCGATGCTTCAAATGGTATTTATGTAGTAACTCTTGGGAAAGCCAAATGGCATGAAATTTGCCTGCCAAGAATTAAAGTTGTTTGGGTTGGCCCTACAACTTTCTTCAGCCGATAGATAATAATTTAAGAGATGGTCTTATAAATTAAATTGCAACACGACATTGGTCTATAATCATCCATAGAGCAAGGGTTTTCAACTTTAGGGATTAAGGCAATTGCTGTTGCATTATCACATTTTGAAAAAATGTTGGTGTTGAAGAAATACCTGATGACTTCCATGTAATCATCTCCCACTATGCTCCAACAATGTTTGAAGAAAAGGGGCAGAGAATCCATTAGGCTTTAGAGCTTTGTTTTCTGGCATTGAGAACAGGGTTGATCTAATCTCTTCATTTTTTTTTATAGAAATTGAGAGCTCTTGCTACATGTCTGGCGAGATTGATGGGGAAGCAAGTTGATCTAATAGAGGCTTCTACATTTTCTGAAGAGTTTATGATGTCCTTATAGTATGCAACTACAACCTCCTTCATACCTTGTTGATCGTGGATAAGGTTTCCATTTACATCATTCAAGTAATGGATTTTATTCCTCAACTGCCTATGAAACATGGATCTATGAAAACTTCATGTTCTTATCCCTAAATGTGAACCACTAAATTCTGGATTTTTGTTTGTAAAAGGTTTCCTCATCCTTACATAGTTGATGATATTTGGATGTTGCTTGCCTTTCTTCTACTCTAACCATCTCAGATTGAGGATTATCATCCAATAACCCTGAGCTTGGGACCATTCCTTCATTGTTGGCATTACTCTACTAGATATGTGGCTACATGTGATGGTTGTGTCAATTCTTTAGACTAATTTTGACCAATTTGAGCTTTGTAGTGACCTGATACATTGGTGAATCATTCACTGGAAACTGCCATAATGAGGATATTCATGGGATAAAGTCATCTCGCTCTATTTATAAGCTTAGAAACTTGAACAACGAAGGTGGAGTTGTTTATGATCCAGTCAAGCTTTTAACAATCATGTTCTCCTTCTCAACCATTATGCCAAGTGTATTTGGTTCCCCTGTATAGAATTGGATGCAACTCCGATCGATGAAAACACTTCCCAAAATCTTGTTTGTGACATTCCAATTGGTATCTCCTCCTTGATTGTCCATTGCATTCAGCATGACATTGAAATCCCCCATCATGATCCATAATTGAGAGAGTTGACAATCACTTTGCATATGAATATAATCCCACAATCCCTATATAGTTGCTAGCATATTAAGGCCATATACAAAGGATATTGTTATGGAGATTTTTAACTACAGGGAATTAACTCTACAGGTCATCTATTGCTAAGATTGATGGAAACAATGTATGTCATAAACGATGTCAAGGTCCGAACCTAACATGATTCTTACAACTTCATTATTAGTGCCATTTGATATAAATCTCCAGTTAGGCAACTCAAGCCTATTCTCTACTATCTTTATATTGGTTGTATGAACTTTGGATTTTATCAAACTAATTAAATTTAATTTATTTTTTATTATCGATTCACGAATAAGTTTTTGTTTTTGGAAGCCATGGAGGCCTCTTATATCCCAACTTCCTATAATAACCATTTATTGAGTAAGGGATATGAAATAAACAACCTTCAAAGGCAGTGTGCCTCTTTGCTTTTCTTTCATCTTTTCTTCTTCCTGACTTTTATGTAGGTTGTTGGAGAGATGTCTGTATCATCTTGGCTACAATAATTTGTTATTGTTGCTTCACTAGTTCCTTCATCCTTAACATATAGAGGTTTATTCTGGATTTTAAGAGATGTTTCTCATTGACTTTGCATAGGAGGAACTCATCTCCCTTCATCTTGCCATTTTCTACCATAACATCTTTTTCCTGATGTCGATGCTTCTCCTAACTTGTCTTTTGAAAGTTGTTTCCCTTGCTTGTTAAGGTAGTGTCCTTTCTAGTTTAAGAGTACCCTGATTCCTCTATAATCTCATGACTGAGGGGAGGGTATGGGTTGTACTGGCTAAGCTCTATAGTTTATGTCCGAGTTTTATGAAACAAGGAGAAAAAAGTCATGTCCCTGCCGGTTCCTGCGCTTCAATACATTGGGCTTTCATGCTGGATTTTCTTTCTCGTGCAGTTCTATTTGTTGTTTTCTTATTTTCTTTGGTCGTAGGTGCAAGGGAACTGAATTGCAAAGGATCGATGTTGGTTGTCAACTCTTGACATATTATGATGAACTTGTTTGTGGGTGTGGAACTTGTACATGTTGCCCATGTTGTTGGGTTCATTGGTTGTTATTCGAGCACATAGCTAACGCATCTTGGAGGTTTTCATTCAAACTCAACTTCAATGTGCAACAGTTCCTTTGATAAAGGGGCGATAATATCAAAACCATGTGTGAATGGTAGTGCGAGATCTATCTCCATATAGAGCCTAGCATAATCCAATCTTGTACAACAAAAAGTTTGCTCATCGTAGGATAATAGCCTTCGAACCATGCTGGCTACCAGGTCGAGCCCCTTCCTCGACCATAGAGGGAATGGTAATCCATGTATCCTGATCCAGTTTATCTTCCCCATCCAAATCATTTGTTCTAAACCAAATACTACTAGCTCCTGATATTAAAAAAGTATTCTTTCAGTCCACCGTTTCTATCAAGATAATAACTTTTACTTTGAGTTACATACCTCTTTTTTCTTGTGAAGGACTATTTGGGGAATATCCTGCATTAGGGACCATTTCATAACGACCTTTATAATTTTTCAGTGTCGCTTGCTTGTCTTTAGCCACAAGCTCTTTTTAGTATTTAAATCTTTGCCACTTTATGGCATCAACACCTAGGCCATGCTTCCTTATTGGTTATTAATAAAGTTATTTCCTTGCCCATTACTAGTAATAAAACATCTATTTGATCTCACTATCAAATGGCCAAAAGCCATGCTTTGCCTTTTTCTCATTCACATATCTATGTTTCAAAACCATTAGAATTATTATATTCGGATGTTTGGGTGTCAGCACCCATCTTGTCAACTACAGGTGCACGTTACTATATAAGTTTTTTAGATGACTTGACCAAGTTTTTGTGGCTCTTCCTATTAAAACTCAAATCTGATGCAATGTAACGTCAATTTAATACCACAATTAAATCCATTCAAACTAACTAGGGGTGGTGAATATCGCAACTTAAATCAATTTTTAAACTCAAGGATTATTCATCGAGTAACATGCCCTTATATGCATCAACAAGCTGGTGCCATTGAAAGGCGTCATTGCCAAATTATGAAGATTGACCTTGCCTTACTTGCTCACTCAATTTACCAAATATTTTTTAGGGAAGATGTCTTCTTAATGTTTGCTTATATCATTAATCATTTACCCACTTCGATTTTACAACACAAATCACCTTATGAAATGGTCAATAATTCAAAACCAGATTTCAATTTCTTACGAGTTTTTGGTTGCTGGCCTTACTTGCATCCGTATAATAAACATAAAATTGATTTTCGATCCAAAACATGTGTCTTCATCGACAATAGCATTGGTCATAGGGGTATAAATGCTTAGATGTCACCACTAGTAAAATATATGTTTCCCGTCATATTGCTTTTGATGAGTCTCTTTTTCCCTACAAACCACTACCAACTATTGTTCCTCTCATTCATGAAACTTTTGTTATTCTTCCTTCTAATCTCTAATTATCATCATCTCGCTCAATTTTTTCTATAGGTTATAATCTTCACACTACAGCACCACTGGCACCAAATATGACAACACCACCACAACCTCATTTTGAAGATAATGTTATAGCAACTTTTGTTCGTGATCTCACTCAAACTCACCATGCAAATGACATACCCTTCCCCTTTAATCTCTATTCCTCCATCTCAACCTCAAAATACCCACCCTATGACTACTCACAGCAAAAATAATATCCACAAACCCAAACTACCCTTTAAAATCCCATATCAGGTACCCTCTCCCAACTCTTATGGCCACTATCACCACCAATAAACTTGAACCAACATGTTTTTCTAAGGCCATTAAACATCCCAATTGGAGAGCTGCTGTGAATAATAAGTTCGATGCTTTATTGCAAAATGGTTCTAGGGACTTTAATTGCTTCTCCTCGTATTGTTAATATTATTGGTTCCAAGTGGATGTACCACATAAAAGAGAAAAGATGATGGTAGTATTGAGTATTTCAAAGCTCGTCTCGTCACTAAAAGCTTTCATCAACAAGAGGGTGTTGATTTTTTGGAAACCTTCAGTCTTGTTGTCAAACCTACAACAGTCTATATGGTGTTATCAATTGTTATATCTCGTGGTTGGCATCGTTGTCAAATCGATGTTCAAACTACATTTTTACATGGTTTTTTGAATGAGGATGTTTATATGGCTCAACCTCCCGGTTTTCTTCATCGTCAATAACCCACAAATGTGTGTAAACTTCATAAATCTATATATGGTCTTTGTCAAGCACCACGGGAGTGGTTCTCTCGCCTAACAGACAAATTGCAAACAATTGGTTTTAAAGGTAGTCAAACTGATCACTCCTTTTATATTTATCAACATGGTTCTCTTCTTCTTTATTTTCTCATATATGTTGATGACATTATATTAGCAGGTGTTAATCTCAATTTCATCAATCATGTGATAAGTCTATTGCAATATGACTTTCCAATAAAAAAATTTGGGTGAACTCAGTTTCTTTCTTGGCGTAGAAGCTATGAGAAGTGATGAAGGCCTTTATTTGTCTCAACACCACTATATACTTGATCTTCTTCTTCGCAGCAAAGTGGATAAATCCAGACCTTCTATTACACATATGTCCACGTCCCAAATCTTGAACAAATTAGATGGTGCCCCTCTTTCATGATCCACATTTGTATAGAAGTATTGTTGGAGGACTTCAATATCTCTCTTTCACCAGGCCCGAACTTGTATTTTCTATTCATAAAGTCAATAAATATATGCATGACTCGAAAAGAACCTCATTGGGTGGTAGTTAAAAGAATCTTGAGATACTTAGAAGAAACTATCTCCCATACTTTTTTAATTCAACTCGATCCTCTTCTTCAAATTCAAACTTTTAGTGATGCAAATTGGGCATCAGATCAGGATGGTAGAAGATTAATTAGTGCTTATTGTGTGTATCTTGGCAAAAAATTAATTTCATGGAGCTGTAAATAGCAACCAACTGTTGCCCGTAACAACACCGAGGCGGAGTATAAAGCTTTAGCAAATGCAACTGTGGAAATTCAATGGCTCAAAACTCTACTTTTTTGATCTTCATGTCTCGACTATACACCCTCCCATTCTTTGGTGTGACAACATTGAAGCCACATAGCTCACAAGTAATCCTCTGTTCCGTGCACGTACAAAATATATTGAAATAGATTTTTATTATGTCTGTGATCAAGTTCTCAATGGTCAATTACTTGTTCGGCTCATCTCTACAAAAGATCAATATGCAGATGCCATTACAAAGCCCTTGTTCTCTGCGTTTTAAACTTCTATGTGACAATCTAAGGGTACACTCTAACATGTGAAAGAGCAAATCAACATGAAATTTGCAACAAATCTCTTATCTGTAAAATCTATTAGTTAGGCATGTAATCTATTTTTGAATTCAAATCAGATGATGTATAAGAAAGTTAGTTATTCTATAGCCTTGTAATCATGGTTGTCAAAATCGTGATTTTGACACGACATGGAAGGAGCTTCGAAAACTCGGATCGTAGAAATCATAAAATCGTACCTGAATTTTTCCGTACAAAAATCGTAAAATCACAACTAAAATCGTGTAGGTAGAAAAATCATAAAATCATAAGTAAATATATTTCCGAAATACAATATAATATAATTATGGCCATAAAACTTCATTAGTTAAGGTTGGTACATGATTCAAAATAACTTAAAAATACATTACAAAACAATTATGTCCATAGAATTTCATTCGGTAAAAACTAACAATTTTAAAATAAATATTTTGCTGATGAGCTATATAAATTAAAATCAGTCTCATGATTGTCATTTTTCTCGTTATTTTTAATATTTCATCAAAAGCATTATTATTTACAAGATTATCAGTACTAATACCGGTACTGACACCGATATTGTTAGTACTAGCTCCAATCTCAACAAATTATTTTGACTCAGGACATGAAAATAATTTAAAAGCATCAAAAAAATTTAATTGAAAATAAAAATATAAAAATAAGTTTTCAAAAAAATCAATTTGAAACACAAAGGGTTATTCCAAACAGAGTTGTTATTCTATATATATAAAGCAACAACGTGCCATGAGATTAGATATCCATATGTAGTGTATTAACAGTGGTCAGGGGCTCTCTCGGTTTTTCCATCTTTTTTGGCACAATGTGCAGACAAAAATGGGCACAGAAAACGACACAATAGCTAACAGGAGACGGAGGCAGGGGCGTCCTTTCCCCTCAGGTATTTTCGTAAATACCCGAGGGAGGCAGGGGTGTATAGGTCATTGCCCTATTATTTTAATATTTTTTACCGAAGACAGTTGGCGCGTTGCACGGGCGCGCCAACGGCGTTCCACGCTGACGCGCCTCTGTGGAGGCGCGTGCGATGTCGTAACGCCGTCAAAAAATTACCGTCCACCGTGACCGCCGATCCGCCGGGAGGTCCTCTTTCTTCCGTCACGGCGCGTTCCGGTCATAGATATCCTGATAGGCGGCGGAGGACGGCTTTTTCCTCGGCCGTCCGTTTTCTCTCTCCTGCCACCCCCAAAGTTAGCTCCGGTCCCTGATGTTTGTGTTAAATTTATTTTGGTCCCTAAGGTTTTGATTTCGTTTTAATTACTGATTTATGTAAATTAAAGTTTTATTGTTTTCAATTGTGCCCTTCAATTAAAACTAATTATATAAGAAGATTTTTATTTTAGTCCTTATACTTTTGATTTTGTATTTGTTTCTTATTCCTTCAATTTTTTATGGTACATATGTTTTGATTTCTTTAATTTGGTCCTCCAATTGAAATTGATAATATATACAAAGTTTGATTTCAGTCCCTCTTCTTCTGATTTTTTTTAAAAAATGGCACCAGTTTTCATTATTTATTTTTGGTCCTCCAAATGTTTTTTTTTTCCGTTAATTTTATCCTTCAATTGGAATTAATTTAATATATGTTATTTTTCATTTCGGTCCTTATTCTTTTAATTTTTTATTTGTTATTAATTCATTTTTTTTAGTGTTTATTTTGTCAAATTTTTAATATATGTTGTTAATTCATTTTTTTTAGTGTTTATTTTGTCAAATTTTTAATATATGTTATTAATTCATTTCAGTACTTTTTTTTATAAATCTTTTGGGTTTTTTATAATTTTTCAAGGCAATTAAATTCTTTTTCAAGCCAATTAATTTATATTCATGTCAAATTTATATATTTTATACAAAACTTGCACTTCATAAAAATTATATACAAATTTATTATTTTTGCTAAATTTATGCTATGATAAAAAAAATTCATACATAATAAATATTTTTTTACATTCAAAAAAATATGATTCCGCCCACGACAAGGCGTGGGTGCCATGGCTAGATGTTTTCTTTTATTTCTATTTAGTCTTTGGATTAGATCATTGTTATAATTTTATTATTTGCGTAATAATAATGATAATTTTAGTGGTTATTTTTCTAATAAAAATCTTTTCATTTTTTTTAAGATTTTCCTGAAATTTTAATTTATATCGGTGATCATTTTAAAAGTAATATTACTCTATTTTTCCCTTTATTTGTTTTTCTTTTGTTCTCTGTTTCTTTATTTGTTCTTTAGATTATATTATTTTTTATAATTTTATTATTTATGCAATAATAATGATAATTTTGGTTATTATTTTTTTATTGTTTTCTTTATAAAAATCTTTTGCTTTGTTTTTTTTTTTTATTTTTCAGGGCAATTTAATTATTTCAATTCCTCTGATAGTAATGTTAGTAATAATTTGAGCTTTTATAGCAATGATAATGGCAATAACGTCAGGATGAATTTTCAATCTATGTTGTCGTCTTTTTATTGATAGAAAATTAAGAACTTATTTTTTAAAATTTTATTATTGTGGTTATTTTCACACTTTTTTTTTGTTTTATTTAAATTGAATTAAGAAATGAACTAATCTTAATATAGTGAACTGAATAATTCAGATATCCGAGTTTTCTTGCTTTTTTATGATGATGATAAATTCATGCTGGTTATTTCGTTTGAAATTACTAAACAGATAAATTTATATCGATTTTAAATTATTATATTTTATAGAAAACTTGCACTTGACATGAATTCTGCACAGATTTATTATTTTAGCTAAATTTATATTATAATAAAAAAAATACACATAATTAATATTTTTTACATTGAAATAAAATTTATGCCGCCCGCGGCGAAGCGCGGGGACATTGTCTAGTATATATATATAGGTCAGAGCTTGGTATTGTTTATAATATTTAACCCTCCCCGGTGTGTTTGCTTGATAAGATGGCCCTGAAAAAACTTACCTTACCATGTTTGGAGTTATAATCTATCAAAAGCCCTGAAATATGTATGTGCTTTCTATGTTCTGGAGCATGGAATAATAAATAGTCCGTTGAGAAAGGTCGATTGTGAATTTACATGAAGCAAAATAATAAATAACTATTTATTATGTTTTTAATTTTTTTATTGGAACTTTATTTTTCAATTTCATCCTTTTACATTTCATTGATAGTCTTTTTTTTTATAAATAATTTTTGCTTATATCATCTTTTGATAAGATTATCATGATTCATATGTAAGGTCATGAATTTCACCATTTATAGGAATAGCAATTTTTGACACTAATTCTTAACTTTGATTGATACTCAGATATTAAACAGTCACAAGACGACAATTTTTTAATATCCTACCTATATTTTCAATATAAAACATGTTCTTACACCTATAAACCACTCATTATCTCCTCACAAAGCATCAAACTTGTAAAGTATATTCTAAAATGATCCATGACTTTTATGTGATGATTTGAGTGATTGCAACTTTGGATTTCTGACACGAGGCATTTTTTTTTTTTGAGGCAGCTACTTCTGAAACAGGTAATGTGAATATAGTCTCGTCTCAATCGAGATTGAGAGAGAGAGAGAGAGACATAAGTCAGAATCTAGATTACTCAGGACTGAGGTAGAATGCATTTAAGATAATGAGGATCAAATATTTAATTTCTAAGGTAACAAGGAGTGATAAATTAATTACTTCAAACTATAGGGACTAAGTTATAGTTTACTCTCTTGTCAGTCAGTGCCAAAAGTCCTCTTCCTGAGTGACTATGTAGGGAGGGAGGGAGGGAGAGAGAGAAGACTGACTTTTTTTAACGAGTACTTTTTAACTCACTAGAGGTTTTCAGTTTCTTGCCATGGATGATGATTCAAAACCCTCATCAACTAACGCACCACCTCCACCACCACCTCCACCAATATCGTCAAGACCCAAATGGGTGCTTCCATACAAAACCCAGAACTTAAGAGATCATTACAACATAGGGAGGAAGCTTGGTCAAGGTCAGTTTGGTACAACTTTTCTTTGTACAAATAAGACTTCAGGCAAAGAGTATGCTTGCAAGTCCATACCAAAAAGAAAGCTTCTTTGTAAAGAAGATTACGAGGATGTGTGGAGAGAAATCCAGATAATGCACCATTTGTCAGAGCACCCACATGTGGTTAGGATTAGTGGGGCTTATGAGGATATTGCTTGTGTTCACTTGGTGATGGAGCTTTGTGAAGGAGGTGAACTTTTTGATAGGATTGTTAAGAAAGGGCATTATAGTGAAAGAGAGGCTGCTAAGTTGATCAAGACTATTGTTGGGGTTGTTGAGGCTTGTCATTCACTTGGAGTCATGCATAGAGATCTTAAGCCTGAGAACTTTTTGTTTCATAGTGTTGAGGAAGATGCTCCTCTTAAGGCCACTGATTTTGGGTTATCTGTGTTTTACAAGCCAGGTTTGGTTCCTTCACTTATTGGGTGTTGCTTTTCTTTCTTTCTTAATGTTTTGCTTGTGTTTCCTTTTGATGGGTTTTCGTTTTCTTCAGATTTAATGTTTGTTTTGGCGCTACTGATAAAGGATTTTGATTTGCGGGTTTCACGATTTCTTGACTGTTCGAAGACTGACTTATTTAAGATTTTGATCTGGGTTTATTATGTGTGTGTTCAATTCAGTGTGTTTCTTTCATTTTGTCTCCGTGTCTTGTTATCAATATATTTATTAACTTGGCTGGGAATGATTTCTGATAATTGGGATTTTACCAATACGATTGAACATCACTAAGACACCAAAGAGTCCCATGTCTCATAATGTCTTGAATTTGAGTTGAATACCAAATGTTGTATGAGTTGTTGGAAGCCTTGGGCATTGACCATTCAAATTGAGCCTGCACCATTTTTTTCTGATCAAGCATGTTCCTGCATTTAATAAGGGCTCTAAATACTTCGTTGCTTGAAATAGTTTAGTTTCTCTGGAAGTGGGAGGACCCAATTTGGGCCATCGCATGTGTGGACAAAAATCATCTCTACTAACCTTCTGTGCTGGCTCCCGGCAATCATTGTTTGAATAATTAACCAAGAAATACTAAGCTAAAATGTTGAGGTGCTTGAGGGATTTTGTTTTCTTCCCATGGTTGAAGTTTTTTTTATCTTAATAACTTTAGGTGACTCCATGTCAGAGTACTCTAAGATGAGATAATTGCTTAAAATTGCTCGCATAGTCACTTGCCAGTGCATGAAGTTGATTTTTTTTGGTAGCTATTCTGCTATAATGTGTTATTTTGTGTGTTTAATGAATTGAATTTGATTTTTTTGTTAGAGCTTCTAGCAGTACACACTTCACCCCTCTTCTCCCAAAGCCATTCAAGTTATTCTTCAAGTTTCCTTTTCTTTTCCTCTTGTTGAAATACTGAATGCTCTCATCTTAAAGTTTCATCAAATCTGATTATTAAAATGGTGCTCTCTCTCCTTGCATCTCCTAGATTGACTTGAAACAATATAAGAAATCATCAAATTCTCAGTTAGGTCATCTATACCTGGACATATTGGCTCCTTATAGGTATTTCAGATTCTCATCCATATGTCAATTATACATTTCATTTGGGAAGAAAAATCCCCTTTTTTTATGGTAAGCTTCTGCAACCTGGACAACAATATCTGTCCTATGATTTCAATATGTGTGTTTGCCTGCATATCTATAAACTTAGCTAGTATGAATCTGAATAAATAGAAATCTTCAAAGTGGATTTGCAGTCAATTAATGCCTTTCGTTTCAGAATTGTTGACCTATGAGATTTTTGTCCCCTTTGTTCCAAAAACCATTGCTATTTAAGTGAACCCTACCATCATTTAATCATGCAGTTGGCCTCTGTCTGAGTGTCCTTTATTTTGTGGATTTTCAGGTGAAACCTTTTTTGATGTTGTTGGGAGTCCGTACTATGTTGCACCAGAGGTTTTATGCAAACATTATGGACCTGAAGCAGATGTATGGAGTGTTGGAATTATTTTGTACATACTTTTAAGTGGTGTGCCGCCTTTTTGGGCAGGTAATAATTTTTGTGCTCTTCAGTCTTCGCTGATGATGAATCAAGGACTAGATAGGGATCGTGTTATTGACTTTTAATGACAATATTTCCTTTCTTCTTTCACTTCTCTACAAATGCCAGAAACTGAAAAAGGGATCTTCAAGCAGATATTGCAAGGAAAATTAGATTTTGCATCTGAACCATGGCCTAGCATTTCAGGCAGTGCCAAGGACCTCATCAGAAAAATGCTTGAACGGAATCCAAAGAAAAGGATAACTGCTCATGAAGTACTTTGTAAGTCACTTAAATTTTCTGTAAAAAAGGAAGGATGTAGGAGTATTAGGCCTAAACAAGTCCTGTAATGTGATTTCTGGTGTATTTTACAACATCAAGTCACCTATGTGACCATTTTTGTGTCAGGCCACCCATGGATTGTGGATGACAGAATTGCCCCTGATAAACCTCTTGACTCCGCTGTTTTATCGCGCCTGAAGCAGTTCTCTGCAATGAACAAACTCAAGAAGATGGCTTTGCATGTAAGATTCTTGTGGATGTGTTGTAGTTTCATTATTGGCTCCATTGGAGAAACTATGAGTTTATTAACTAGGTTGATTGTTAAGTGAACTGATTATGTTACCTGTATGAAACTAAGGTATGACAATGCTAATAGTACTTGGTTTTCCTGGAAATGCATGATAATGCTAATCGGACCTGGTTTTCCTACAAACACATATGAACATACTTGCATGCACATGTGATACATCTCTGTGCGTATCTTGTGTTATATATTGTAATATTGACCTCAAGTGATGATGCATACTGATTCTCAAAAATAAATTTTAGGTCATAGCAGAGAGGCTTTCTGAAGAAGAGATTGGTGGTTTGAAAGAGTTGTTCAAAATGATAGACACAGACAACAGTGGAACGATAACGTTTGATGAATTGAAAGAAGGCTTAAAGCGAGTAGGCTCTGAACTAATGGAGTCTGAGATAAAGGATCTGATGGATGCCGTAAGTAAACTTGCTCTAATCCACTGTTTTGTTTTCCCAACTAATCAGTTGAGTTGAATAAAAATAAATGCATGCTTTGTGGTCTTTTTTTGTAGGCTGATATTGACAACAGTGGAACAATTGATTACGGTGAATTTCTTGCTGCCACTGTGCACTTGAATAAGTTGGAGAGGGAGGAAAATTTAGCGTCTGCTTTCTCATTTTTCGACAAGGATGGTAGTGGTTACATAACCATTGACGAGCTTCAACAAGCCTGCAAACAGTTTGGCTTAAGTGAACTCCACCTTGATGAGATGATTAAAGAAATCGATCAAGATAATGTAAGTCCATTCTTTATTGTCTTTTCAATTTCATTTAAGTTTTGCAGAAAATAAAGAACCTTGGACCTTCACTCTGATAAATCACTCAAAAGCACGTCCTGTTAGTGTTGAAAGTTATAGGAGCTTATGAAAATCGTTGCAGGATGGACAAATTGACTATGGCGAATTCGCTGCAATGATGAGGAGGGGCAATGGAGGGATCGGGAGGAGAACAATGAGAAGCACATTTAATTTGGGAGATGCTCTAGGACTGTCCACCAACGGATCTAAAGATTCCGACTGATTCTCACATGAACTTGTTTTAACCCTGTATATCTTAATCTTCATGAATGGCCTTGCCAAATTTTGCTTTCCTGTATTTGAATGTTTATTTGAAAATATTAAAGCAATTTGATTCTCCACTTTAATCTAGTCTGCATTCCATGCTCATTGAACTAGTCTTCATGCATGAAACCCCTCACAGTCTCCATTGAGTGGCCACGACCTGACCTGCCCTGCCCTGCCCTTAACAGCTTGTTGAATCACCTCGACTTGAAAATCAAGCAAATTAACTTGGTATGTGTGTATAAATATTTAATTTTATTAAAATATATGATTATATACAATTTTCATTTAAAGTATTTTAAAAAAAGAGCAAGACAATCCTCGATTCTCCCCTTAAATTTGATTTGCTAAGATTTGTATTTGTTTGCATTAATTTAAATTTAAATGTGTACTATGGAGCAAGATTTGATGCTTTAAATCAATCAATGATGTCAATTTCATTTTGTTCGATGTTTTGTATTTTCTATTATATAGAATTTTTTGGTTTTGACACGCTGTTTTGAAATTATATATATATAAAATTAAAATATTAATTTAATAAATATAATTAAAATTCAAGATAAATTAACTTTAAATTATATAATATAGATATAAAATTAAATTAACATAATTTTAAAATTATAAAAATCTCTAAAATTCTAAAATACTGTAAAAGTAAAATATTGTAAAATAAATGAAAAAAAATCAAATATATTATACATCATTAATATAATATTATCGAAATAATATTCCCAGCACTTCACAGTTCACATCAACGGAGAGCGCATTACTTTACATAACATATCAAAGCATCCAAATGCCTTTTCCACTCTTCACCTTTTGTTGCTTTTTGTCTTTCCAGTCTTTCTTTCTTTAGCTCTCCTCTTCTTTTTTCTTTTTTTGCTCTCATTTTCTCACCTGGGTTCCTGATTCTCTTCACCAGCAACCTTAGAGAAGCAAGTGATTGTGGTTGGGATTGATGATAGCGAACACAGCACATACGCTTTGGAGTGGACTTTGGATCACTTCTTCACTCCCTTTCCAAGCTAGCTGTTGTTTATGCCAAACCTTCTGCTTCCTTGGCCGTCGGTATTAGGGATTTGAATTTTTGACTGAAATTGATTTGGGGGAATGGAATGGAGGGGGTGCGGGCCGTCTATTTAATTCCTTTTTTTAATGGCTGAAACGACGCACCGGGCACCATCCAAATCACCACGAGATTGACAACCTTATTTTAAATTATAAATTTATTCTCTCCTTAAATTGCCGCTGAAAAGCTATTACTATGCATTTAGATTTAATCCCTAGAAGAATTATTTTTCGTGTTTAGGTGAGACTATTTATAAAAATTTCTTGTATGTCCTCTTCCTGTATCATTTTAATGAATGATTTTTTTGATAAGATCTTGTTTTTTTGATAAAATGCTTAAAATATTTTATCTCGTGTCAATCTTTCATTGGTCAAAAAATATACAAGGATAAATTAATTTCTCTCATCACTTTTACATCATATCCATTGATTCAACTACGAGGCAATTTAACATATATATATAAGATTGCCATGCGTGATTACCCTTTCACCCTCATTACAACACATATATAAGTATGTTTACCTTGTGCACCTATTAATGTATCATTGCCCTTATTCGTGACAATCTTTAATGTACCCCTACCAAACTTTTTTTTTATTTTTCTCCTTGTCCTTTTTCTTATACTTGGATAGTTGGTAATTATGTTAAAGTTTATATAATTATTTTACTTATTATAGTTTCATATCATGATTATGAGTTTTTTTGCAAATGAATATCAAAGTTGTATTCTTGAATGGAAAATTTTTAAATAGATATGTATATAATACAACCTTAAAGTTTTGAATCTAAAGAATTTGCTAATAGATTGTGTAAGTTATAAAAATCCATTTATAGATTTAATTAAGTTTTTAAAAGTTGGAATATCCAATTTGTTGAGATAATCAAACAATTTGATTTCATTAGAAAATAAAAAAAAGAGTTGTATTTCTAAAAAGATTAGTGAGTTGTTTTCCTAATATTACATGTAATCGACATAATATTAGTATAAAATAAGATTTCTTTACTCTAGTTAGTAAAGAGTTGGTTGTGCAATGAGAAAATCAACTTATATCATTGGAATAAAGATATATAGATATAGATTTAAAAGATTACTTGGATTGTTCCGATCCATTTATATAGACAAGATGCTAAAACAATTTAGTATATAAGAATATGAAAGAAGTATACTTACATATTTCCTCATAGATTCATTTTTAGTAAGGACATGTTCCTTAAAACAAAATTTTGAGAGCGATAAGATGCTTATAATTTCATGTACTTTGGGTATAGGATCCTCAATATATATGATGCTAGACTACTAGACATATATTATGCTTTGAGCATAACAAGTAAAGATCGTTCTATTACAGGTGAAAGTCATTAAAAATTAGTTTAAAACAATTTTTAAATACGTAAAAAATCTAAGAATTGTTTTTCTAGTTTATAGAGGAGATGAACTAAATAGTTAATGGTTATTTGGATAGAGGAGATGAACAATCAAATATTGAAAATATAAACTAATTTTTTTCTAGTTTATAAAGGAGATGAACAATCAGATATTGAAAATATAAAATTTACTATGATTATATTTTACTTTAAATATAAAATTTACTATGATTATATTTTACTTTAAATAATAATGAAGTGAGTTGGAAGAGATCAAAACATATTTTACAACTAAATTTGAGTACACCAATGTGTTTGAGGGCATAAAAGAGGTTGAATGAAGTAGACTAAATGTGATCCTAGCATTGTTGATTTAGTAGCCCTATAGTGTGATAACAATAAAACGCTTTGTACAAACAAAGAAAAGAAGGTTTCATCAATGATCCAAAAATTATATTTGAATAATTCCATTTAATTATAAAATAATAGAAAGAAAATATATAAAGATAAAATAGGTATCAACTAAAAAGAATATCATAGATCCTCTTACTAAGCCACTATCCTAGTAAACACGAGCGATATGCCCACACGATGTGCTGAGTTTTTTTTTTTATGTATGTAAAAAATTGATTGATTTTATGTGTATTGTATTTTGTTATTTTAATATTGAATCAGTAAAATTACAATTGATAAAATATGTTAGAAACAGATTTTTTTCTCATCAAAAAGTGATGAATGTTGCTATTGCCAAAACTCTTTTGATTAAATCTGTTAATTTTTTTTTCTATGTAGAAAACTGATTGTAAAATTTATTGCTCATATTATTATATTAAAAATATTTTAGAATAATAATAAATAGGTCATATATATATATATATATATATATATATATATATATATATATATATATATATATATATGAAGGTGTTGATATTAAATAAATATCAAAATATATAATTAATCTCACATATTGATAAGGAAAAACATATTACAAATAATCATTATCATTATTTTGAATGTCTTATCTATAATAATAAGAAATTTTAAAGACCTAACAATATTAAAAAAAAAAGGAACTAAAAAACTAAATAAATGACCAAATAAAAAAATATTATTAGATATTTAAAAATTATTTGAATGGAAGAATAAAAAAAAATCATTTTTGAAATGATCACAAACAACAATTAAAAAGTAAACATTAAAAAAAATAATCTTAATAATAGTGAAAATAATAAAAATTGGTGAGACCATAATTATTGTTAGAAGAAAAAAAATCCATATTTTTTTTTACTTTCATATTATTATATTAAAAGTATTTCAGAACAATGATATTTGTTTTTTTTCAAAAAAACTTAGGTCATTTATATATATTAAAGCTCTAATATTAAATAAATACCAAAATATATAATTAGTCTGATATATTTAAAAGAAAATAAAGCTTACAAATAATCATTATTATTATTTTGAATGTTTTATCTGTAATAATTACAAAATTCAATACCTAACAATATTAACAAAATTAAATATTATTATATTTAAAGAAATTACTTAACTTGAAAAGAAAAAAAAGAGAAATAATAACAAACATTATTTCATTAAAATTTGGACATTAAATAGAAAAACTTAATAACATTGGAAATAAAGAAAAATTGGAAAGAAAAACTAAGAGCATATATATATAAACATGGACAAAAATAGGAACTATGTAAGAAATATGTATAAAAAATAAAGGAATTAAAATAAAATCCAAGATTAAAAGTATAAGGGATAAAATAAAATAAAAACATATGTAATAAATTTAATTTAAAGGAAAAAACTGAAATAAATCCAAACATTGAAATTAAATAATTTTAAAACAAAACCATAAATCAAAAGAATTAGGATGAAATGAAACTGAAATCCATAATTAATTTGCATTGAAGGATAAAATTGAAAGAAATCAAACTTTGATACCAAAAATATTAAGGATTTATAATAAATTTGCATGGAAGGATGAAATTGAAATCAATGAAAACTTTGATACCACAAATATTAAGGATTCCAGACCAATCCGCAAAATTTTAAAAAGAATAAGGACCGAATGGAAACTACAATATATAATCAATTTCAATTGAAGGACGAAATTGAAATAAATCAAAAACCTATATAATAGGAATAAGGGCTAGAAAAACAAATTCAATGTTCAGGGACTGAAATGAAATTTGACAAAAATAAGTTGCACTGACGTCATCTTGTGCAGGCAAGAGAGAGAAATGGGGTGAAAAATTCAAACGACTATGGACACGTCTCCTTTCACTACATAGTCACACGCGCCGCACCCGGTGGAAGATAACATGTCTAGAAATCATACTAGATGCCAGTGGGCATTTTTGGACGCCGGAGTAAGCAACACGCACCGTCCGAAACACGCTTGAGTGCGCAAACGGACGACGCGTGCGGGGACGCGCCAACAGTATACCGACGATAAAAGGAATAAAAAATTGGTTAATTATTAGATCGCCCCTCCCTCCCAAGCATGATTTTTGTCCTTTTCGAGGGACAAAACGATTATTGCACTGTTCAATGAAATATTAAAAAAAAACGGTCAAACAAACCGGACCGGACCAAAACATGCAATTACAGTGGAGCCCCTCAACCCAGGCGCTGTTTTTTGTCCTTTTCGAGGGACAAAATCATTAATCCACTGTTCATCAACAGAAAAAAAAGAGACTCACATAGGCGCGAAGCAGCAGGGCAAATATGGGTGTAGATGCATAGGGATTGAGCGACCTGATTTAGCTTTTTTTGTAATTACAGTCAAGTAAAGCGATATTATATTTGATAAAATAGGCTTCTGCTTTCACCTGAATATTGAAACCTTTCTTGAATAACTCTATTAAGCTCCTAATGACCAATAATGTTCAAGAAAATTGCCAGCTGCTCATCTATCATAACACCAGCAGTATCACGAAGCATGCCTCTGTCTGAAAATGCCACAGGGATTGTGGAAAACATGCCTATACATACAAAACAAAATATTTCCCGGCATCCAGTACTTCAGACATAAAGCTACTTCCATCAGGTGATGAACTATGTCGAGGTTGCCGTGTCACACTATTATAATAGTTATAGCCCTTGGCGGCAACAACTAATTCCATCTTGTCAAGTTCTAAGTTGGTCTTCCGTATTTGGATTATAATTCAGAATACACAACACGATGCTTGAGGTCAAATATATAGATAAAGAAATGTAGTTTCTCTTGTTCTTCCATGCTAACTCGAGTATCTGTACAAATTGGATTAAAACACAGAATATACAACACAATGCAAGAGGTTAAGTATATAGATGAAGAAATGAAATTTCTCCTGAATGTGTTTCTACTTCACTTATTGGCCTTCAAAAGACAAACAAGAATCTCTATAGACTAGTGTTGATGAGGCCAAACAGTGGAAAGTCACTAAGCTGGCAAAACAGCCAGTACTCATGAAGTCAAACTAGTTACATCTGTACGAGGTTTCTTGAGTACTTAATTCATACACAGCAACACAGCAAAACCATTATTAGTTTCTACGAAAAATACACAACAGCTTAAAGAGTCAATCGAAACTAATTCAGCTAGGGGCAGCACTACATTTTCCCTGCAACCATGGAAACCTTTTATCACTTTTTAGTGAGATAAATATCTCCCTGGCATTGGGGTTCTCAAATAAATCCAAGGCAAGAAAATAAATCCGTTGGTCAACACCTTGCATCTCATCCAATACTTTGATGCATTTGCTGATAGAAAACCGATCCTCATTCTTCATAATAGCAGCTGCCCTCATTTTGGAAGCAGCAGCAATTTCAAGCATGGCATCCACGATGGCATCACCAGTAGCTTTACGACTCCTCTTCGCACGACCAGAACCTCCCGGCGTCACAGATTGACGCTTGTTGTGTCCATCCAGCATGTTGACATCATCTCCAGAGCCCGACGAACCATCATCATCCACATAAGCCATAAGTACACTAGAATGAGCAAACACGCCTTTAAATTCTCAGTACACGTATAATCAACAATTTCTCAAATTGAATAAAACGAAATTATGGACAATAAATGATAATTCTAAGCATTTTCTCAAAATGCCCTCAATAAATCCAGGAAGAAAAAAGAACTCTTAAAATTTAATTTTCTAACCTACGTTCAAGGAATTGAAAATAACTAAACAAAGTAAACTACAAAAAGGGATCATCTTTTTGCTCTATCTTTTTTTAAGAAAATTCTTTTACACTGGTTTCATACATCCAACAAAAAGTGATATTTGATCAAATTTCAGAGAAAAAAAATGTAAAACCCATCACTATTTCCCCATTTCTGATACTGGGTCGATGCCAAATTTATCACTTTCCAGTCTTTTCTTAGTAACCAAACAAAGCATTCAGGGAAAGTTCACAAAAATAAAAAAAAAAAAAAAAACAAAGAGGACATAGTATTTCATTCAGAAAAAGCATGAACTGAAGAATTACACAAAAAAGGGAGAGTAAAGAATTCACCTTTGCAGTGATTATGAATTTGTATGTGCGTTTCGATCAGAGAGCCAGTAGGTGAAAAAGCAATCTCAAGAGTTTACACAAAAAGAAGAAATATAAAGCAGGCTAAGCTTCCAGGCCTGCTATCCTCTGACAAAGCCCAATCCTGCTCTCAAATGTACAATATTTTGTTAGCCCAAGTTTGTATTTTTCGTACATAATTTTTTAAAAACAAATTAATTTTAGAAATGTAATAGATAAAAAAAAAGAATCCATTCGAATCTATTTTTTAGAATGGCTACTGGCTGCATATATGAAGGGTTTTGTTGCTCATCAATTGGCTGCAATTGAACGAACAACGTCAAGACCATGAGCAAAACGAAAGCTTTACAGTTTGTAAAAAGAGCTGGGTATAATTTAATCCCTATATTATTGATTGTTTTGCAGGTCAATCCTTTTAAGAAAACAACTTTTAATTAATAAATTATCCTTTTTAAATATAATTTTTTTTTCAAATGAATTAGGAATTTAATTCAAAAATAAAAAACAACTCGACTTAAGAAAGAATAACAATGTCCATGAAAGTATAGAAATATCTCATCTATTTTTTGTCTTACACCTTATATCAACTTTTAGATCACTTTAGGCATCTCTCCACATCAAATAAGAAATATTATACATATAATAAATAAATAAATAAATAAATAAATAAATAAGAGCACAAATTACACTAATAACTTCAATAGTATAATAATTTTTTTTTGGATTCGAGGAAACACTAAATACATTTTGTGGGTCCAGGTGAGTGAGCAAAACCCTGACTATCCCAAGCTCTTACAAGAGGTGCACACCCTAACTCGAACTCGAGACTTGCTGTGCAGATCTCAAATCCTTTGCTATCATGCCACGCTTATTAGGGACATAATAATAGTTAATGATCATCAACATAAGTATTTTTATAAAAGAAAAATAAAGCAAAGCTATTATGGTGTTAATTATACGAAATTAAGGTAATTTATAATTAAGTGAGATTATCCAAAAACAAATAAAAATAGTTAGTGTTAGCTATTTTGAAGTGAGACCATCCCTCCTCCTACAGTCCACCTGCAAGAAGCTGTTAGTGTAATAGGAAGATGTGAAGGAAAAGCTCTTGACTGAAATCCTACGTCGACTTCCGACTTCAAAATCTGTTGTTGGTTTCAAGGTGGTCTTCTCTAATCTCCACTCCTTATTTTCGTTCCCAATTCATAACTCACCATATTAATATTGTTACACATTATGGGAAGTTGCATTGAATATTGTTCTTTTTGGATAAGGTAACAATATTAATAATAATAATAATAATAATAATAATAATAATAATAATAATAATAATAATAATAAAAACAATGTCCACCAAAGGGCCAAAACCCTTCAAGAAGGGGAAGGTAGACAAACACGTTTACCTTAAAAACAACAAAACAAAGAAAAATTAGAGCAAACCCCAGGGACAACTAAAAGGATATGCCCTCAAAATCTATATAAAAATATATATAAAAAATCAATAAAAACTGAAAATATCATTAAGAAAATCCTCAAATAGTATGAAGTCTTTTATTAGTAATTGAAGATGCTACATTACAAAATAAGTGGTCAACATCTTTTCTATCACCTCCACATAAAAGACAACAAATAACCTGAATAAGAACATAGGACGTAAATTTATCCTAAGTATAAAGGGTTTCACGAATAAGAATCTATAAGATAAATAAGAATTATGGAATAACATGTTTATGTCAAACAAACTCTCACCATTCAATTTTGTCCTGAACAAATAACTTCCAAATGTAGTCAAAACGCAGTCAAAGATTAACTTCCGAACGACACTACTACGTAGTCAAAGAATCTTCCTCCAACTCTAGAAACAGTTTCTCAAATACTCCTACCTCAAAACAAATAAAACGATATCCAGGATGACCAAATAATGTTGCCTGGATTATATATAGTCCACAAGTGTCGAACCACGGTTGCTTAACTGTGCACCTTTAAACTTTTTAACTCCCAAATCTCCCTTCTTTTTAGGCAGACAAACTTCATTGCAAGTGATTTTTGCATTAGAAAAATTAAGATAACTACCCTTTCATAAAAAAGACCTCAACAAAGAGGTGAGTTTTATAATAACAGCTTTTAGAAGATTAAATAAAAAAGATCAATATACTTGAATGGAGAAATGGATGGAATTGAGAAGTTGAAGTATACCTGCATATGAAAAATTTTTGTTCATCAACTCAACAATTTGCTTACCCGACTGTTGTTCTGAAAGTTTATTATCTTAGACACTGACCATATGACTAGCATTAATTGCTTGCCCCAACATGTCCAGCAGGTGCACTTGGGGTCTTGGCCTAATGAAGGAAGGACCCTTCCCCTGCACCAAGGGATCGAGTCTCTATGTGAAACGTCTATTACTCTCATGGTGTCTTATCTGTCCACTGGCTTGCAGGATTTTCAGTGGGTTCAGAAATTAGTTGTAGAGCGCGTAAGCTGACCCGGACACCCGGTTATAAAAAAAAGAGTCCAACATGCACTTTCAAATCATTGTCTTCATCTAGATCGATAATATTTCTAGTATTCATCAACTGGAAGGCCTTTTCAGTAGCATTCTTGTTCATATTAGAATAATGAGAAAATATGGCATCATGACCATACAACATCTCTTAGAGTTGTATTCTTAGGTTTCGCCATGTCAGAAGTTGCCCATCCATTGTTTCATCTCGAGTAGCTTTGTTGTCGAGGGAGTGGGTAACACCATTTGGTAAATCAATTTTAGAAGGAGGTTGATAGTCCAAAACCACATCTATCTTCCTCATCTCCCTCGTTTCAACTTCCATGCAAAAACATAATCGAATACTAATAAAAGTTAAAGAAGTTAAAATAGAGAAGCCAAGCTTGGTTGAAACCAAGGGAGCCAAACTACTCTAAAAGAAAAGAAACAAAAGAAAGTTAAAACATAGTCAAATGGAAAGGAAACAAATATGATCATGTAGGGAGAAAAAAAAAGAATGAGAAAGGCGAGAACATTTTGAACCCTAATTACAATACAAACTGTTTTTTTTTTAACTCTATTCTTATTGAGTCTCGAAGATTTTGTAATATTGCTGCTTATGATCCCTTTAATAATGAAGCAATTTCATTGGATTTATTTGATTCTCAATCCAATGTTAATTGTGGTCTAGAAATGGTGAGTTCTTACAAGTCATGGAGTTGGTAGAATATATTGATAGAAAAAATGTCGACTCTTACTTGGATGTTTGGGAGCTCAAGGATCATGAAGCTTCAGCTTGAAGAATAGGATTTTCTTCAGCATTTACAAAATTTTCGATCCTTATACTTTTTGTTTACTTTGTTTATAATCTCGTTCCGTTGAGGAATAATATCCCTCCTAGTTTATCTTATCCATTTTTCACTTTTTTTTATTTATCATTTTAATGCTACTTTTGGTGTCTTATTACATTACCTTTGCAACCAAAATACTTTTCTCAATATGATCGTAGTATTCAAATTACTTAAGAATTCTATTTAAATGATGATTTTGAGCTCCTAATTGTTCCTATGACTTTGTTTTTGTTTTACCGAATGTTTAATGTCATTGCATAAACTAATACTGGAAGAGGTATTATTCACCAAAAAAATATGTTTTGGTGTGCAATGAGTGCTCTTAATATATACTAGGCAATTAATTCTATTTTTTCATATAGTATGCGTAACAATAAAAATAATAAATTAACCAAAATGTCATTGTGTTTTTTAGGAGAAAACAAGTTTCTCTATCACAATGAAAATAATAATAATAGAATAACATGGTGTAAATAAATAGAAAATAACACAATTTAGAGACTTGAAAATGACATTTGCACGAGTTGCAAACATGGTCTATGAACTCTCTCATATACTAAATTTGATAAACATAACATTGATAAGGAGAGAGAAAAAATTCTTGAGGTCACACTCAAACTCTGATGATGATACCATAGATATCGTTGAAAAGATCTTGATGATATGAATCTAATGACTCTAAGAAAGGTCTCATACAGTGAATGAAGTGGGATAAACAAGCCAACCAAATATGTCGGGGCTCACTTGCCTTTAAGTCGCTCGTGTGACCTACTCCCTCACCATTGGTGATTATCCTTGGTGTTATTGGATTCGTATCGTGAAGTTATTTTCAATTATATAAGTGATGTTATTATTGGAGTTTTGATGTGATTATAGAATTTTTGTTTTCTATTTTTATTTTTTTCTCTCGCATGTCCTTTCTCTTTAAATAATCATTTTCTTTCTTTCTCTATTAATCAAATTTACAATTTGAATTACTCTTATATAATATTTGTGATTTGAGAATTGTAAATATCATCTGTAACCTTTTAAACTGTATTGATTTAAAAAAAAATATTATTTTTCTAAATATTTTTTGTAGTGTATTATTTTCTTGTTATTTTTATGATGCTAAAAAACAAAAACACTGAGAAAATAGCTATAAGGGTTGCAACTTATAGGTTCCTAAGTTAGACTCTATCTCGAGGAAATTATGGTTGCACAGTCTTACTCAACCTAATTAGTATTGTCCCAAAATTTATTTATTAATTATTTTGGAGATAAATCTTGATAAGAAACTTAGTTTATGAGAAACCCTAATGCAAAGTACAGTTTTTATCATTTTATAGCTGTTGAGTTCACAAATCTCTTATACGTCTTCTTGTCAAGTTTGGAGTGACACAATTTGGTAGGTTTCAATATGAGCATAATTCTATCAGAGGTAGAATTTGGTGGGTTTCAATTTGAGTTCACAAGCGATTTTTTTCTTGAGACGAAAATCTTGATGCCAGGACTCACAGTGGGGCAAGGAGCACAATGAAGACCTATTGGGTTTTCAACAAAAATACTATGATGTCTGGTCCCTTGTTAGAATTCCTCAATACTGCTTACAAGATCTTCAAAATGTGTGTCCTACATTCAACGACCAGTTCCTATCTTTTCATTTAGGAAATGTAGCCTTTTTTTTCTACTTCGAGGTTTCTCATCAAAATTTGTTATTTTTGTTTTTATCTTCTTATTTTTTTTCTCTTTTTTTCTTTGTGATTTATTGGTAATTGAGGTATTATAATAGTAACATGAATGAAACAATGACAACAACTAGAATTACAACAACAAAATCAATTAGAGGAAATTATCTAGCAGTTAAGGATTATGACAGCAAGATGGACCAGTTATCTAAGGATCAAGGAAAAAGACCCATGAACTTCCAACCAAATTCTCCAGAAGGTCTATCAACGCTAACCAGGGACACAAGGTGGGTCCCTCAAGATGAACCTCATCCAGTTCAACTTAAGTCAATTCATTTGGAATTTTCCTGTTTTTAATGGAGATGATCCTATCTATTGGTGGGTATAGATGGCTAACCAGTTCTTCAGCTTCCACAACATGGGCTATTTTTAAAGTAGTTTTCATATAGAAGAAAAGACTATATATAATATGGTGTCTAGAAGCAAAGGAAAAAATGCGTTCACATAAGTTAGGAGGCTTTTATAAAAGCTCTCTAGATTTGTTTTGGAGCAACATTTTACGATGACCCAACATAAACCCTCATTAGTACATCAAGAAGACATTATCAATAGAGATCTATAAAACCTAATTTGAGATTCTTTCAAATTAGGTAAGAGGATTTTCTAATTCTCATCGACTCAGTTGTTGTTTTTGGGAGGACTGAACAAGGAGATTAAGCTCTGAGTATGATAGGTCCCAACAACATGTCATCAAAGTGTTTGTTTTCTCTTCTAATGAGAAAGCACCATAAAGTTTAGATAGTGATTGATTGATACCCCCGTGATAACTTTCGACTGCTTTAAATAAGCAAAGCTGGTACAGGAAACTGGAATAAAGAAAAAGTTGGTAACCCATGATTTGAGGTTACCCATGAAAAAACTAAAATGCAACATGTACGAAACATTAAGCATAACATTACACAAGTGAAATAAAAGTGATGAAAAGTTCACAACTGCTCATGTATTTAACAAATCACATCTGCATGTCACATGCGGTTTAATAAATCACATTCAACTTCAACACATGTATATGGGATTTGGCTTAAGGGCCTTGTTGATCGACTTGGCTTATCATTACCCCCCTCCCCCCCAATTTTGTGGACCTTATCCCCAAGGTTCACGTCTAGAAACAATTCCAAGAGTTGTTTGGTGGATACCCATGTCGCCTCCTCTATTAGCAGAGAATTCCATTGAACTAAACTCTCTTCGACAATTTGAGCGCCTTGTTTGATCCAACAATGATCGATAATAGCCTGTGTAGTCAGTAGGACTTCCCTATCTTCACTGAACGGTGGTATCTCTGTACTGGGTTCATCCTCGACGATCGTGTGAGTGTTGTACCATTTGAGTAGGGAAACATGGAATATCGAGTGAATGTGCGAATCTGCTGGTAATTGGAGTTTGTAAGCTACGAGGGCCAATTTTTTCCAGAATGACATAAGGTCCATAGAAGCGATTGGCAACTTTTTTGGACTCTCTTTTAAAAACCGTTTGCTGGCGATAAGAATGTAATTTCAGAAGCACTAAATCACCGATGTCAAATGACACATCGCTATGTTTTTTATCTGCGATTTGTTTCATCCAATTAACTGAGCGTGCAAGGTTGATCTTGAGTTGTTGGAGTAATTCATCACGGTCCTATAATTGTTGATCCACTCCATGCACTGGGGGTTGTCCTGCATTGTATGATGGAATAGTGGGTGGTAGCCTACCATACAGTGCTTGAAAAGGGGTCACGCTGGTTGATACATGGTACATACTATTATACCAGTATTCTACCCAAGGTAAGTAGAAGCTCTATTTTTATGGCCATTGGTGTACAAAACATCTGAGATATTGTTCAACGCATCAATTCACAACTTTTGTTTGGCTATCGATCTGTGGGTGATACGCGAAGCTGAGCTGTAACTTAGTAACATACATCTTGAAGAACTCTTGCCAGAACTAACTCACAAACATTGGATCACAATCACTAACAATAGACTTTAGCTGATGATGTGAACCAACCCAAAAACATCAGTAAGGACTTACGGGCTACCTTTTCCTTTTATTTCTAGAATTAAGGGAGTTGGTTGATATGTGGTACGTACTATTATACCAGTATTCTACCCAAGGTAAGTAGACGCTCCATTTTTGTGGCCATTGGTGTACAAAACATTTGAGATATTATTCAACAAATCAATTCACAACTTCTGTTTGGCTATCAATTTGTGGGTGATACGAGGAGGTGAGCTGTAACTTAGTACCAGACATCTTGAAACCAGAACTAACTCACAAACATTGGATCACGATCACTAACAATAGACTTTAGCTGATGATGCGAACCAACCTAGAAACACCAGTATGGACTTATAGACTACCTTTTCCTTTTATTTCTAGGATTAAAGGGCTGGATGGAAGGCTATAAATAAGACTTATGAGATTTATTTAGTTTTGTTAGCTATAGCCTAAGGCTTGTTTGGGCTTAATTAAAACTTTTTTTTTAGCTAGGATCCAAGGCTTGTTTGGATTAAGTCATGGGCTTTCCAACTTAAGGTTTTGGGTCAGTTTTGAGTGGACCTTATTTAAGTCCATATAAGGGGTCCATTAGGGTTAGTTTTTAAAAGACTATTTAAACTTATGTTAGCTAAATTTCAGCAGCCATTGATTAATTTTAATTTTGAACTTTTCAGTTGTGAGAGTGATTCTTGCATTCTTTAGTTCTTGAACGAACTGAATCCAACTTATCGAAGATTAAATGGCTTAGTGGTATCATTCTACTCATTCCAATAGTGCTGGTGCCTTGGGGCAGGTTTCCATTGTGTCACACTCCTATCAGACCTATTTCGGCTTCCGGGATCAGATCTCATTCTTGGTTGTGGGTTGCGTGACCACGTGATCAAGAGATTCGCATCAGGTGGTATCAGAGCTAGGTTCGAAACAAGGTCATAACATTCTGTTATTTTCATGTTTTTTTAGTATTCCTTAAACTTTCCAGTGTTTGTGTCCATCTCCTTGATCTTTGTGTCAACGTCATCGAATAAAAAAGAGAGGTTATATTACATCATTTTTTTGTCTCTTCATTTCAGTATATTAAAAAAAAAGATAAAACAGAAAAAAAAAGGAGATAGAGGTATTAGTTAAAATTTGAAGAATCATTGAAATTTTATTGCAGAAAACACTACTCTTGGGAAACATAAGCAAAACACATCAGAATCAATTAAAAATTTCATATTCCATCCATTGGGGTTGATATAGAATCATATGTCAAATTTCTTATTCTAATATTTATTTCTTGAGGTTTTATTTCGAGATTCACTTTTGCCGCATAAAACACTACCTTAGTGAACCCTTAGAAAAATACATTAAAATCAATTAAAACTTTACATTCTGTGTCTTGGAGTTGTTATCGCATGATATATTATATTTGGGCTTATTTGGATATCATATACTAGAGTTTTCAATTGGAGGTTCATTTCAGTCGCAAATTGATCACAAAAGGGGTTGAGTACCTAGAAGTACGAGAACGACCTATAATTTGAGTGTTGTTTTTAGTTTATAATTACAATACTAAATATTGAATATGAGGTCATTTCGAGGTCGTTTGATCTAGGTTTCAATTCTTTTATGTAAAAATTGCGTAAAAGGTTAAATTCTACTCAAGTCTCAAAAAGTGATCCGTATTGTTTAGTCTTGTCCAATTCTCTTTTTTTATTCTATTTTTGGGTTATGTAGGAGTCAAGCAATTATTTTCGCGAGTATTTTCTTCTGTTTTATTTCGTGTCTTCGTATCATCCACAAATCGTACGAATTTGCATTGCTATTCGTGAAATCATAATCGCAGTTTTGTTTTGCTTTGTTTTCAATATTTTTATTGCTTCTTGGGTCTGAAAATCATAATTAGAGTGCGCTGTGAAGGCTACTAACTTTGATTTGTTGATTTTAGTTCGAAAGAACCAAAAGAAAGCAAGTTGTGAGATAAAAGGCGTAGTGAGCTTATTAGAGTGAAAAACCTTGATTTTTTTTGTTTGTGATACACGAGAGTTGTGAGGATATATTTTTTTTGCTACTAACCAAATTTTGCAGATTCAAAGGATGTCTAAAAACAACAAATCGATGACATAAAATGCTGACGTAGCGTTCCAATTACGAGCCATTGGTCAGCAACTTGTGGTTGTCTAGGATATACAAAGATCTGAAAGATGAGGTGAATTTCGATAAAGCAACAAAATAGTGGGGCTGATCGCCGAGGAAATACGGTCCGTATGGCCGTACTGAAATAACAAATCTGATTTTGAAGAGTATGTTGATGAAAACACAGATGTGGGTGAAGATGACTATGATTTTGCATCTGTTGGCCAAAGAATCAGGTCTGGACCGAACAAAACTAGGAGAAATGTGAATTTTCATGGCATGGGGAATTATGAAGATATGGATGGGGACACCATCAAACTGAAAATTCCTAACTTTCAAGGTAAAAATGATCCCGAGGCTTATTTGGAGTGAGAGAAAAAGGTAGATTGTATTTTTGATTGTCATGGCTATTCTGAACAAAAAAAATCAAATTGGTGATGATTGAGTTTATAGAGTATGCAATGATTTGGTGGGATCAAATTGTAATCAGTAGGAGGAGAAATAGGGAGCGACCCATTCAAACTTGAGGGGAGATGAGGAGACAATTTGTGCCTAACCACTATCATAGAGACTTATACCTGAAGCTCCAAGGTCTGAATTAAGGCTACAAGATAATAGATGAATATCACAAAGAGATAGAGATAGCAATGATTCGGGCCAATGTTGATGAGGATAGAGAGAAGTCACGATGACTAGATTTCTCAATGGGTTGAATCGGGACATTTCCAATGTGGTAGAGATACAACACTATATGGAGTTAGAGGACATGGTGCATATGGCTACGAAGGTGGAGAGACAACTTAGGAAAGGACATGTTCGGCCAGGGTTTAATTTGGGTTCTTCATCATCATGAAAGTCAAGTCTAAAGAGAAGGGGTACTGTCCAACCAAGTTCCTTTGATTCCTTCAACAAATGAACAACCAAAGGTTAAAGTTGATGTCTCTAGTGGTGCTAAAGGTAAATTTGAAACTCAACCTAAACGTACTCGTGATGTTAAATGTTTTAGGTGTCAAGGGCACAAACATTATGCTTTGAAATGTCCAAACAAGAGAATAATGATGATTAAAGATGATGGTGATATGGAATCGAAAAGTGACAAATTTAATTGCGAAGGCATGCCACCATTAGAGGATAGTGATGGGATGACTTAGCATTACTGGTTGTGGAGTCCTTGGTTATAAGACCTACACTTCAGGTCCATGTCAAGGAAGATGAATCTAATTAACAAAGAGAGAATACCTTCCAGACGCGTTGTTACATACAAAGCAAGGTATGTGGTTTAGTGGGTGTTTGGGGTCACGGTTCAACCTGTGTTTGCGTTTAACCGTGGCTCTAACAACACTTGCTACCAAATAGGACCCCAGCGTTTGGCTGTGGGTCCCACTGAGAAAATGAAAAACACGTCGTGCCTACAAAAGCAACTGAGAGCTGCTTTTGCAGCTGCGGCATGAATGACAATACACTGCGGTGTAGAAATCACGTGGAATCCACAACGGGCAAAATTGCAGATCATCCTTCTCCCTCATATTTGCCTCTCGTCTCCCTCTCTGCCTCTCGTCTCCCTCATCTCTCATCTCTGCAAACGCCGTTCGTCTCCCTCAGCTCCCTCGTCTCCCACACACACAAAGGCAAGTCTTCTCCCTCCCTTACCTCCCCCCCACACACTAGCATCGTCTTCTCCCTCACAGATCTCTCCCTCATAGATCAACGCCTGCACGGAGTCCAGCCTTCTCCCTCAGATCCACATTGACGACAAAACGGAGGCACCAATTACTGCACATCGAAGGTATGTGTATTTTGTTTTGATTCGAAGTTTTCTCCTTCCATAAATTGAGTTGTAGATATGGCCGAATTAAGTTTTCTCCTTACTGCATATCAGTAGCTCGGTCCAATTTTCGCATTGCTGCACCGCCACCGCGCCATTGAAGTAGACAAAGAGTTTCATTGACCAAACACCAGGTGCTCTCTCTGTTGTAGATTTATTCCCCTTTATTCATTTGTATCTACTTGATTCTGATCTTATTATCTTCTAAAATTTTTTGGAAGGATAAGTTTTCGAGTTTGTCAAAAATTGTCACTCGTGTTGTACTTTTTGCTTCTTTCTTTTATATGATTTCCTAAGTGCTTTGTAGAATCTGCTTGCTGTTAATCTTAAAGTGAAAATGAATGAAGTACTCGTTGTTGGTAGAATTAGGAGCGATCATAACTACTTATACATCAGATGGTCTGGTTTTGGCTATTGTTTGTGCTTGTTTTATTATTGTTGTTAATGGTGTTGGTGAGGAAGGTAGTGAAAGAGAGGGCGATGACATTAATTTGAGTGGTAGAGAAAGGCCCAGGAAGAGGGGGCTGAGGCAAATGATAGCCTCACTTCCTTATGCTTTTATGGTTTTCTTGTTGGGTGTGATTTTGGCATTTATAAGACACGATCTCTGCCTTCTCAGGCTCTGGGATTTGTTTCATTGCATGTATAAATCTGGATGTGTTGATGAGTTGCATGTATAAATCTGCAAAATGAATGTGTTGTCGAATAAATGAATGTGTTGCCTGAGTTAAAGATGAATTTTTTTTGCCCGAAAATTTCTATCACTTGAGTGTTTGTGGTCAATTTCTGGGATCTTTTGTATATATTTCCTAGGTTTCAATGAATGTGGATTTGTTCTTATGTGTATCCTTTTGTTTGTATGAATATTCTTTGCATTTCCTTTGGGGTTTAAAATTTGCAAAATCTGAGAATAAAATATTTGAGGAATCCATATTTGAATATGAATGCCCTTTATAGGATGTGGTAATTTTTGAATTCTAAAGAATGCAATATGATTCTTTTACATTGAAGCTGAGTTGCAACAATGATGTTATGTATTGTTGTAAGTTATGTCCAATGCATCTGCGTTGTAGCTGATTTCTTATTTTTTGTTTATGAAATTAGACCCAAAATTGTGATGAGCCTTAAAATTAATGGCCAACCTGCATTGCATTAAAATATGCCTTTCCTAGTAATTATGGAAAGACTGCTATGGAGGATGTTGTAAGCCTTGTTCAGAAGAGATGTAAATAGGTAATACTAAACAATCACGTTTATAATGAATGTCTTAACTTGCTATGTAGTGTGTTCTGAAGTTTGCAAAAAATTGAGTTGCAAATTATGTTCTAGTTATAATTCCTATTTTCTTGTTGGATTTTGATTTTTCATCACCAGATTATTTGAGATGATGTAGTGTGTGCATGCCTAGAAAAATCTTTCTTATCTACATTATTTTTTTTTATTTTCAAAAGAAGCAACTAGATATGTCTAATCTTATTCATTGATAAAGGATGTGCATGCAATAGGCAAAAAAGAGACGTTTGACGTATAAATGTGGGTTGAAGTTTTGTAATTTTGTTAATTAATTTCTGTTGTGAAAATTTTGTTGATTAAGGTTTTTTTAGGTTAGTTTATTTAATTAGCGAGTATAATTAGAAAGTATAATTCCTGAATTTATTGTTGTTATACAAATTGTTAATTGTTAGAAACTAATTTAAATTATAGAATGGAAGGTGGTGACAATATGGATAAGGTTTTCTAGACAAAGGAAATGTTGCATGTTTTTTGCGACATATGTATCACGACAATTGAGTTGAGAATGCGACCTACAATGCATTTTGATAAGACATGATGAAAATTTTGATCACGTCATTTAAGGAATGAGCTGGTCAATCATTTGACCACATCACAATTAAAAACACAAGTGGGATTGCTGCAAAAAAGACTAGAAAATATGGGTGAAGCTTGTCGCACCCCATCGCGAGAGCGGCATCGTGATGACCCTCCCCGTGAGTGGGGGAATTCATGTTTTCGGGGTCTAATCTTTATTTCTGTGGAAAAGGGAGTCGCCATATAGTATTATGGTTACTAGAAAACCTTGACTGGTCATTCAAAGATTCTAGGGTAAGGGACTGGTTGCGTAAAGGAAAGGTTTTAGCATCCCTAATACGCCCTACCTAAGGTAAGCTGTTTGACGTTTTGGTTTCTTTATGATTTGTTATGATTTTAATCTTTCAAAGAATATGTTGGTTAAATGATGAATGTATTACCCCACCGAATATTTTGGATATTAACCCCTTATGATTTATTTATCCAAACACCAAACAATGAATAATAGCATACTATCCCCGTCGAATATTTTGGATATTGACCCCTCAGGATTTATTTATCCAAACACCGAATAGTGAATAATAGCATACTATCCCCGTCGAATATTTTGGATATTGACCCTTTAGGATTTATTTATCCAAACACCGAACAGTGAATAATAGCATACTATCCCCGCCGAATATTTTGGATATTGACCCCATTAGGATTTATTTATCCAAACACCGACAGTGAATAATAAATTCCCAAAAATAAGATTTTAATATTTTTGAAATATTGGCCAATAACCCTTTGGATTCTTAGAAACATGTTGTAAGATTCTCAAGATGCAAGAAATGATTTTTCATTTGCGAAATCCATGCTAAAACACATTTTTTCTTCAAACTCATAGATAAAATATATATTTTTTGAAAGAAAACAAAATTTTAAAATATGCTAGTGTATTGGCCGTATGCATGAAAACAAAACATTTTATATTTTTGTTTTAAAACAAAAATCTGTTTTTTTTTATTTGCAATTTTCTGTATTTTTATTATTTTTTTATTTGTTTATTATTTATTTATTTATTTGATGGTGGGCTGGCTGCCAAGCCCGCCCCAGTGGGACTGGGCTCGCATCCCGTCATTGTGGGACTAGGCTCGCAGCCCACATAACTTGAGACTGGGCCTCGGCCCGCTTATTCTGAGGACGGGCTTCGACCCATTGTATTCTTGGACTAGGGCTTTCGGTCTAGATGGGCTGGAAGCCTGTCTTTCCCTCGGGCTCGGCTTCCAGCCTAGACGGCTGGAAGCCTGTCTCATTTAGTGGTCGGTCCGGGCACAAAGACCAGGCCGACCCGGTTACTGTTCACAATGAACAGTAAATTGGGGTTGCATGTAGGAGACGATGAACAGTAAAAATGGGAGATTTTCGAGTGTGACGAATGGCGTACCTGTTAACAGTGTTGTATAGAGGACGTTGAGATGGTTCTTTTGGTCGTGGTGGCGTCAGAAATGGAGGCCTGTGGTGGCCGGAATGGGCACCGGAAAGTGCACGGGTTGGTTTGCTGTCGTCAGAACTGTCACCGTTTCTTCAACAGAGAAGATGACTGAGCTGTTGGAGTTGAGGGGAGGCTGCCGGTGGTGATGAGGAGGGATATGGGTGATTGAACTGTGGCTTGAGTTGGCTGGTCGAGAGGGAGAAGAGACAGAGGCTCCTCTAGTTTTAGAGAGAGAAGACGGTCGACTGACCGAGAGAGAAGAGAGGAAAAAGAAAAGAAAAGAAAGAAACTGGTGATACTGGGCTGGTGTAAAAAAAACTGGAGTTTTTTTACGTGAATTCTTCCCTCTTTCTCCTCTGTTTCTCTTCTATTTTGCTTCCCCTATCTGTTCTTTTTTTTCCCTCTCTGCATGCATGGGCATGCCTTTTATAGGCCGGAGGCAACCCTTCGGCTGCTCCTGGCGTGCACCGATGGGTTGCCGCCGCCTGAAATTGCAGAGGCGTGCCCTGCACTATTCAGGTGACTGAACAATGCAGGCATGCTTGCCAATTTTGAAAGATTCAGAGGGTGAAAGTACGATTTGGTCCCTCAATTTGTAGTTGTCTTAATTTCACCCCCAATTGGATTTAAACTTATGAATTTTATGCACTTGCATCCCCGTTAAAATTTTGAGAGTAACCTTAGCTTTGCGTGCCTTTTTTATTCTGGTCCTTGGTTTCTGATTTGCACGATTTAACCCCCAATTAACCATTAGACTCTCAATTCATTCAATTTGGCCCCCGGTTTCGCATAATTGGCTTGAAAAAACATTCAAATCGATCTCCGAAAATTCCAACCTCATCAATTGAATCCGAATTAAATTCAAGAACTTGATTTCTCATCGATTAAGCCCTTAATAAAATTAATTTGGCTAATTTAAAATATAATCAAATCCTTGCACTTAATTAAATCTTTTCGATCGAACCCTAAATTAATTCTCAAACATAATTATACTTTTAAATCGACCAACGATTAAATCAAACTTACCATAAAAAATATAATCATATATGTCAACTTAATTTTTAGGCATATTTATCCGATAATAAATTATTTTAGCCTTGAATCTGCGATTTCCTTCATTTTGGGCACAAAAAAAAAGTACGATCGAACTCTCGAAAACATCCAAAATTTCACCTTGATTTTCCTACCGACACCAACCCCTTTTATTTTATTTTTTAGTTATTTTTGGTAGTTTTGGGGAATAACCCAAAATTGGGTTATGACAGTTGTCCCTTTCTTTACAGTGCTTATGACTAAAGTCTTGTACAAGACTTTAACTAGTAAGTGTTGTAAAAAAAAATGATGAAGTTGGTCTCATTGTGATGGGTGACCTACCCGAGTTAGAATGGTCTCATTTTTCTAGGTGACCTACCCGGGTTAGATATGTTATAAGGGTCTCATTGTTCTGGGTGACCTACCCAAGTTAGAATGGACTCATTGTTCTAGGTGACCTACCCAAGTTAGATATGTATCTCATTGTTCGGGGTGACCTACCAAGTTAAAATGGTCTCATTGTTCTGGGTGACCTACCCAAGTTAGATATAGGGTCTCATTGTTCTAGGTGACCTACCCAAGTTAGAATGGTCTCATTGTTCTGGGTGACCTACCCAAGTTAGATATGGATGAAGAGGTCTCATTATTACGGGTGACCTACCCGGATGGAAAATGGCGAGGAGGGTCTCATTATTACGGGTGATCTACCAGGGTGGAAGATGGAGATGGTGAAGGGTGGTTTCATTATACTGGATGACCTACCCATCTCGAGGAACGAAGCAGCACCGATCATCTTCCGTGATTTTGTTGACCTGAGATTTTGTTTCTCCATATTTTCCAAAACTCTGAATTACATCGACTTTCGCCACACCTTTCCTGTTAGGTTAGTGTTAGGATAATATAAGATGCATGTTTTTGTTACCTCTTTTAGAAACATAGGTCCCCCTGTCCGTTGTAGTCTTCCTTGACTCTTTTGTTCGACTGATAGAATGTGCTCCCCGTGCTATATTTTCACACTCGGTGAAGAGATTTTTGGTTCCACATAGGGCCCTTTCTTGCTCCATTAAAGTTCCCTTTTATTATACTTTTATCGATGTTTAAAAACTCAATAAGATATTTTTAAAAGAATAACTCAAAATATGGTTTTGTTTATGTAAATTGACACTTTTAAAGCAAATCGCCATTTTTAAACAATGCAAGAAGATGATTTTTTTTTGCCCCCAGCATGGTGTACAAAACATGTCAAGTTCAAGTAACATAAAATAAATAAAAATAAATGTTATGAGATCATGCACTTTGTGAAGAAAAAAAAAGTTTCTTGTAATGAGAATTCATGGCCAAATTTTATCTTAGTGAACGGGAGGTTACAAAATATCATGCATAATATTTCTTTACAGAGTCAGAATTCACAGGCCTAACTAGATCCTCTCCATCCATTCTAGATAATAGCAAAGCTCTTCCCGAGAAAGATTTCTTCACCACATAAGGGCCTTCATAGTTTAGGGACCATTTACTCTGATCTTGTCCAGGTACAGGCAATATTTTCTTTAGTACCAGATCTCCTTCTTGAAATTTTCGAGGTCATACTTTCTTGTCATATGATTTAGCCATCCTCCTTTGGTATAATTGATGATGAAAGATTGCAGCTAACCTCTTTTCGTTGATCAAATTCAATTGTTCATATCTGATTTTTGTCCATTCTGCTTCTTCTAGTTCCGAGTCTATCAATACTCTTAACGATGGGATTTCCACCTCTAAAGGCATTACTGCCTCCATTCCATACACCAACATGTATAGGGGTGGCTCCTATTGAGGTCCGAACTGCGGTACGATATGCATGAAGAGCAAATGGCAATATCTCATGCCAGTCCTTATAGGTAACTACCATCTTCTGAATAATCTTCTTGACATTCTTATTAGCAGCTTCTACCGCACCATTCATCTTTGGTCTATAAGGCGAGGAATTTGAGTGCTTGATCTTCCATTTAGCGTAGAGTTCTATTATTAATTTCCCGTTGAAGTTATGTGTATTACCAGTTATAATCTTTTCCGGTGGTCCGTACCTGACATATCAAATCTCTCTCAATAAATTTCTTCACCACTTTTTGTGTTACATGAGCAAATGACCCGGCTTCTACCCATTTTTTAAAGTAGTCGATAGCCACGAGAATAAATCTATGACCATTGCTGGCTTTTGGGTTGATAGGCCCAATCACATCAATTCCCCACATTGCAAAAGGCCATGGAGATAATAAGTTAAATAGAGGGGCCGGAGGGAGCATTCATTTTGTCACCGTGGATCTGACACTTATGACACTTGCGGACATAGTCAATGCAATCCTTCTCTAATGTCATCCAAAAGTACCCAACTCTTTGTATTTTCCTAGCCATCATATGTCCACTAGCTTGGGTCGAGCAGATGCCCTTCATGGACTTCTCGTAACGCGTTCCTGGCTTCAGCTCCATCTAGGCATCTCAGCAAAGTCCCGTTAGATGACCTCTTATACAAGACTTCTCCATCAAGATAAAAATCCCTTGCCAGTCTCCTTAAGGTCTTCTTTTCTATGTTGGATGCCCCCATGGGATAAGTCTGGTTTCGGATGAAGTTCTTGATATCGTGGTACCAAGGATTTCCATCTATTTCTCCTTCAACTGAGCAACAATAAGCTGGGTTATTTCTGATATCAATGTGTATTGGCTGTAAGTTTTGCCCGAAGTCTATTCTAGCCATAGAAAGCTAGTGTGGCCAAAGCATCTGCAAACTGATTTTCCTCCCTTCCTAGATGCGTGAACTCTATTTCCTCAAATTCTGCAGCCAGTTTTGATAGGTATTCTTGGTAAGGTATTAGTTTTTCTTCCTTAGTTTGCCATTCCCTTTTTACCTGACAAATAATTAGCATTGAGTCCCCATACACATCTGTCTTTTTTACGTTCAACTCCAATGCAGTCTCTAAACCAAGAATACAGGCCTCATACTCAGCAGTGTTGTTAGTGCAACCGAATTGCAACTTAGTTGAGACTGGATATTGTTTCTTGTCAGGAGATATTATTATTGCTCCTGCTCCGTTACCGCATATGTTTACAGCACCGTCAAAGTACATAGTCCACCATTCTGGTTTCCCTTTCTCAACTGAAAGCACATCTTCATCAGGAAAATCAAAGTCTAACGGCTCATAATCTTCCATAGCATGGTCAGCCAGGTGATCAGCAATAACACTCCCTTTTATAGCTTTCCTTGTCATATACACCATGTTATACTCGGCTAGTAGAACCTGCCACTTGGCAATTTGGTTGGATAGGTAGGGCTTTTCACAGATGTACTTCAACGGGTCTAATTTGGAAATTAACCATGTGGTATGGTACAACATATATTGTCGTAACCTCTTTGCAGCCCATGCTAGCGCGTAACACAACTTCTCAATCATAGTATACCTAGACTCACACTCCATGAACTTCTTGCTTAGGTAATAAATGGCCCTTTCCTTCCTTTCGGATTCATCCTGAGCACACATCCCATCGCTGTTTCAGTCATCGTTAAGTACAATATCAATGGCCTTTTTGGTACAGGAGAAGTAAGTAGAGGTGGATTTAGCAAGTACTGCTTGATTTTTTCAAAAGCCTTTTCGCACTCTGCATTCCAAATCCCAGGATTCTTCTTCCTTAACAAACGAAAGATTGGGTCACAGGTTGTGGTTAATGGGGATATGAATCGAGCAATGTAATTTAACCTTCCTAAGAACCCTCTTACTTCTTTCTCAGTCTTCGGAGATGGCATGGCTTGAATAGCTTTTACGTTTTTAGGATCCACTTCTATCCCTTTGTCACTCACCACAAATCCTAACAACTTACCATATTTCACCCCGAATGAACACTTTGCAGGGTTTAAGCCTCAACTTATATTTCCTTAACCTTTCAAATAATTTCTTCAATATCTGGACATCATTCTCTCCTTCTCCAGATTTAGCGATCATGTCATCCACGTATACTTCAATCTCCTTGTGCATCATATCGTGAAATAAAGTTACCATAGCCCTTTGGTAAGTGGCACCAACATTCTTTAACCCAAATGGCATGACTTTATAGCAGAAGGTCCCCCTATGGTGTAACAAAGGTTGTCTTCTCCTTATCTTCTTGCGCCATTTTTATCTGATTATAGCCTGAAAACTCAGTCCATAAAAGGAATATGTGGAGCTACGAGCTGCATTGTCAACTAACATGTCTATATGTGGTAGAGGAAAATTATCTTTAGGACTAACACGATTTAAATCCCTAAATTCCACATAGACTCTAATCTTGCCCTCCTTCTTGGGTACCACCACTATGTTGGACACCCATTGTGGATATTAACCACCTCTAAGAAACCAACATTTCATAGTTTTTCAATTTCCGCCTTTACTTTGATCAAAACTTCTGGATGCATTCTTCTTAGCTTTTGCTTAATCGGTCTGCAACCTTCTTCCAATGGTACCCTATGTACTAAGATATTTGTATCTAATCCGGGCATATCCTCATAAGACCAAGCAAAAACATCCACATAATCTCGAAGCAGTGTAATCAAGTCTTCTCTTTCCTTCTGTGTGACCAAAGTTCCTAACTTAAGCTCTCTCTGGCTCTCTTCATTACCCATATTTATGGTTTCAAGTTCCTCTTTAGCGGGTTTCCAAACCTGTTCATGTTGTTCTATTAATTTTGTGAATTCCCTAATGCTATTTTCATTTCTTTCTTCCTCTTCTATAGCTATTATATATTCTTTAAAATTCGGCCATTCATTCTCAGTGTAAAGTGCAGGTGGTGTTGTGGAAGTTTCCGCTTTCAGGGTTCCTGAAAGCGAAAAATGAGTGTAAATGCACATAACAAAAATAAAAAAAAAAATAAAAAGAGAGATGAACTAAAAATGCATGATCTCATAAAAAAAATTTGTTCACAACAAAAACAAAGATAAAATTTGATTGGCCTGTTGAGCCTTGAACAAAACAAAACAACAAAATAGACATTGTTTCATTACATTCTGAAAACCAATGGAGCTTCTTGGGTCTCCCAATTCTGAAAACTTCTCTCCCTCGGCTAGCTTCCGAATGCATGTATGGGCAATGACTTCCTCCAAAGCATAGATGGTTAATTATGGTAGCTCTTCATCCCTTCTTACAGATTGAGTCTTCCCGACAATGCCCTTGACTTCCTCCTCTTCCACAATGTTTATGCTCATAGATGAGAGCTTCTGAAGAGATCTTTCATGTCCTAGGTCAGGTTGTATTACATATGTTGCTTTTGGGAATGAAACTTTGATCGGAGGAATGACTAAGTTTTCTTCTTCAGGCTTCCTTCCTTCAATCCTCGCCATTCTCTTCTCTTTTCTTGCAACAACAGCTCGCTTGTAATCCTCTTTTCTAGGCTTATACCCTAGCCCAAACCTTTGTTCTACGACTTTCAACTTTGTTACACCGATCCACTCGACCTTTCTTTTTCCTGCATCAAATCGGACAAGAATCTCGTGCTTTAACAATTTTTTAACAGCCATTTTGGTGGCCTCTGAGATCTCTGGTTTTCTTATTATAGTGCTCTCAGGCATCCATTAAGTATTCACAACCTCGAACGCATGCAAGTTTCCATCCATACAATCTTCAGCTTCAATGAAAGGGACCGCCATGTTTTTCATCATCGATATAGTTTCTTCGGCCTTAATTGTAACTAGGACACCATTGGCAATGTACTTCAAACATTGATGCAGCAAGGAGGTAACTGCTCCTGCAGCGTGTATCCATGGTCTTCCTAACCACATACTATAGAAAGGGTGGATGTCCATCACCTGAAGGGTTACTAGAAAAACTTGTGGACCTACAACTAGTTCAACTTTCGATTGACCCTAACACTTGCCTTGGTGAACCATCATATGCTCTGGCCATCATCAAACTTGGCTGTATATGGGAGGGATCCACCGGCATCTCATTCAGCATATGTCTTGGCAACACATTAAGAGCTGAGCCATTATCAATAAGAACTTTACCAATGAGGCAATCCTTGCATCGGACTGTGATATACAGAGGCTTGTTGTGCCCAGTTCCTTCAGCGTCAAGTTCATCTTCAGTGAAATATAAGTAATTTGAAGCATGAATTCTCCCTACTAGATGCTCCATAGTCTTTTGTTCAATATCTTGAGATACGTAAGCCTCATTCAGTACCTTCTGTAAGGCATTACGATGCGGCTCAGAACTGAGTATTAATGACATGATGAAGATCTTGGTGGGGGTCTTTTTCAATTAGTCCACCACACAGTACTCACTATGCTTCATCAGCTTCAGGAACTCGTTCCTTTCTTCCTCTGTCACAGGTTTGTTTACCTCCAACTCTTTTTCAAAACCCATTGCCTCTTTACCCTTAGCCTTTCTTTGTTTTTCCAGCTCCTCAGGCGTGAAACAACAACCGCTTCGAGTCAAACCACCTATCTCAACTTGGAAAAAATGAGCTTTGACATTTGAGGTAGAAACATAATTGCCTGGCATCGCCCTATATTCTGCCTCCTTTGCATACGAGGGCTTATATAATACCAACCTCTAGAGCCCACTAGCTGTTGATTGGATCCTACACTTCTCTATCCCTGCTATCTCTCCATTACCTTCCATATTCTCGATCCTTAGCTCCCCCTAGAGTCAGCATCCTCGTGACCTTTTGATGAAACTCGATACATTCATCAATGTGATGCCCTTTCTTGTTATGGAATGGGCAAAAGTCATTTTTGCCCATGTCGTGCTCGGTTGATTCTTCCAAGTGTCCGGACTGCACCAACATATCATAGACTTCCCCATTCTTCTTCTTCCACTATCTCCAAAGGTTTTTGGTTAAACCACCAAAAATTATTAAAAACAAGTTTTTTCATTTCAATATGGCTAACCATCCAGATATACAACAACTGCATGCAACATCTCATTGCTCCTTTCCCAGCTCTTCGACAGTGGCTAAGTGTTATGATGGTTTCAACCAAAATAGAGGCCACTGGGTTTGATTTGAGTATTCTCATATTCTACATAAGCAGCAGCGGCTTCTAAGCTTATTATACCTATTTGACTTTGGAACAACACAAGGCCAAATATGCCTAAGGCAATCAATCTCTCCTTTTCCACCGCGGACTTCTTTTCTAGTTCAAATTCTAACATCTTCCATTTTAGACCCACATCATTCTTCTCTAAAAATCTTTCCAAGTCAGAGATTCTGAGCAGCTTTGACAATTTAGGGATGATCTTTTTTAGATCTCAAAGGAAAATAAATTCTATACAGATCATTTGGAAATTTGGTCAACATCACGTATTCTTCCATGGTAGGACATAGATCTATGCTCCCAAAAGATAATCGACGGTAGTCTGGGTCCCAAAAGTGAACTAGAGCTCGCACCACTGGGCTTAAAACTTCTACCTTTGCGATCTCCATCAGGCGTCCGATACTTTCCAAAGAATGCATTCTTATCCACATTCTAAAAATGAGTTGTTAACTTGTTCACCTTATTCATGCTGCAATTCAGATTCTTGATTGGTAATAGCCTTTCAGCATCACTCTTAATACAGTTCTCCTTCAGACAATTGTGACAACTCAGAATTTTTCTCATATTCCATGACAGAAAGTTTAGTAGTGGTTGCCATTTTGTTCACAAGACCTTTAGGTTAAAATGCTATTTAGACCTTTTCTTTATATGTAAAAAAAATATTATGGAGCATACACCCTAATGATAGGTTCTAGTTCCTTTATTTGAGACATAGGGTAAGTTTACTACTTGGTCTCTAAAGAGGGTCTCTTGTTGTCCCAGTGATCACCTTCGTAAAGGCGATATGGGGGTTTAGCAGGTAGCGGGATGGTACGTATACCAATCACTACCAGTCTAAACACTCGAGCAAAGAGTTGGGGTTTACACAAACTTCAACCTTGACTCAAGTCATAGGTAAGCTGCTAGTCCCCCTACTTAACTTAAAGTTTAGTGTGTGCTCTCAAAATAAGAAAAGTGATGCATGACAAGGCATTATGATGACAAGATGTAAAGATGCATGCTAAAGACTTTGAAAAAAATAAACCATTCATAGCAAAAAACAAATTCAACAATATAAAGTGTAAACAAACAAATTGTCAAGCCTAGTCCAAATGTCCCCAGTGGAGTCGCCATCCTTTTGCACCCCATCGCGAGAGCGCGACATTGCGGCGACCCTCCCCGTGAGTGGGGGAATTCATGTGTCGGGGTCTAATCTTTATTTCTGTAGAAAAGGGAGTCGCCACCTAGTATTATGATTACTAGGAAACCTAGACTAGTCTTTCAAAGATTTCTAGGGTAAGGGACTGGTTGCGTAAAGGGAAGGTTTTAGCACTCCTAATACGCCCTACCTAAGGTTAGTTGCTTGACGTTTTGGTTTGTTTATGATTTGTTATGATTTTAATCTTTCAAAGAATATGTTAGTTAAATGATGAATGTATTAACCCGCCGAATATTTTGGATATTAACCCCTTATGTATTTATTTATCCAAACACCGAACAAAGAATAATAGCATACTATCCCCGTCGAATATTTTGGATATTGACCCCTCAGGATTTATTTATCCAAACACCGAACAGTGAATAATAGCATATTATCCCCGCCGAATATTTTGGATATTGACCCCTTAGGATTTATTTATCAAAACACCAAACAGTGAATAATAGCATACTATCCCCGCCGAATATTTTGGATATTGACCCATTAGGATTTATTTATCCAAACACCGACAGTGAATAATAAATTCCAAAAAATAAGATTTTAATATTTTTGAAATATTAGCCAATACCCTTTGGATTTTTACAAACATGTAAAATCTCAAGATGCAAGAAATGATTTTCTTTGCGAGATCCATGCTAAAACACATTTTTTCTTCAAACTCATAGATAATATATATATTTTTTGAAAGAAAACAAAATTTTAAAATATGCTAGTGTATTGGCTGTATGCACGAAATACAAAACATTTTTATATTTTTTTTAAAAACAAAAATCATTTTTCTTATTTGCAATTTTTCTATATTTTTTTGTATTTATTTTTATTTGTTTATTATTTATTTATTTATTTGATGGTGGGCTGGCTGCCACGCCCTGATGGGCCAGGCTGCTAGCCCGCCCCCTGGGCTGGGCTTCCAGCCCGCCACTATGGGTCTGGGCTCCAACCCACATAACATGAGACTGGGTCTCGGCCCATTGTATTCTTGGACTGGGCTTTCGGTCGAGATGGGCCGGAAGCCTGTCTTTCCCTCGGGCTCGGCTTCCAGCCCAGACGGCTGGAAGCCTGTCTCATTTAGTGGTCGGTCCGGGGCACCAAGCCCGGCCCGACCCGACCCGGTTACTATTCACAATGAACAGTAAATCGAGGGCTGCATGTAGGAGACGATGAACAGTAAAAATGGGAGATTTTCGAGTGTGACGAATGGCGTACCTATTAACACCGTTGTATAGAGGACGTTGAGGTGGTTCTTCTGGTCGTGGTGGCGTCGGAAATGGGGGCCTGTGGTGGCCGGAATGGGCACCGAAAAGTGCACGGGTTGGTTTGTTGTAGTTGGGATTGTCACCATTTCTTCAACGGAGAAGATGACTGAGCTGCTGGAGTTGAGGGGAGGTTGCCGGTGGTGATGAGGAGGGATATGGGTGATTGAACTGTGGCCTGAGTTGGCTGGCCGAGAGGGAGAAGAGACAGAGGCTCCTCTAGTTTTAGAGAGAGAAGACGGTTGACTGACCGAGAGAGAAAGAGAGGAAAAAGAAAAGAAAAGAAAGAAACTGGTGATACTGGGGTGGTGTAAAAAAAACTGGAGTTTTTTTACGTGAATTCTTCCCTCTTTCTCCTCTGTTTCTCTTCTGTTTCACTGCCCCTATCTGTTCTTTTTTTTCCCCTCTTTGCATGCTTGGGCATGCCTTTTATAGGCCGGAGGCAACCCTTCGGCTGCCCCTGGCGTGCACTGATGGGTTGCCGCCGCCTGAAATTGCAGAGGCGTGCCCTTCACTGTTCAGGTGACTGAACAGTGCAGGCACGCTTGCTAATTTCGAAAGATTCAGAGGGTGAAAGTACGATTTGGTCCCTCAATTTGTAATTGTCTTAATTTCACCCCCAATTGGATTTAAACTTATGAATTTTGTGCAATTGCATCCCCGTTAAAATTTTGAGAGTAACCTTAGCTTTGCGTGCCTTTTTTATTCTGGTCCTTGGTTTCGATTTCGCACGATTTAACCCCCAATTAACCATTAGACTCTCAATTCATTCAATTTGGCCTCGGATTTCGCATAATTGGCTTGAAAAAAATTCAAATCGGGTCTCCGAAAATTCCAACCTCATCAATTGAATCCGAATTAAATTCAAGAACTTGATTTCTCATCGATTAAGCCCTTAATAAAAGTAATTTGGCTAATTTAAAATATAATCAAATCCTTGCACTTAATTAAATCTTTCGATCGGACCCTAAATTAATTCTCAAACATAATTATACTTTTAAATTGACCAACGATTAAATCAAACTGACCCATAAAAAAATATAATCATATCTAATTTTTATGCATATTTATCCGATAATAAATTACTTTAGCCTTGAATCTGCGATTTTCTTCATTTTGGGCACAAAAAAAAAGTATGATCGAACTCTCGAAAACATCCAAAATTTCACCTTGATTTTTCCTACCGACACCAACCCCTTTTATTTTATTTTTTTGTTATTTTTCGGGTAGTTTTGGGGAATAACCCAAAATTGGGTTATGACAAAGCTCATATCTGAAACTGGGGTGGGTTGGGATAGTGAATTAGGGATGATCTCAGCAACAAATGAGTGGTGGAAACCTAAAATTCAAGTTAAGTTTCATTATGTAATATATTTAAATTTATTTTTCATGTTTCTGAATATCTTTATAACAGAATATTTGTATGAATTTTGTGTTTATGTAGGAAGTTAAAGGAGTCAGAAAATTTAGGCTTGCTGGAATTAGGGCTTGCATTAAAGTTCAAATATGACAGAATGTATTCCAGCATCGTGGCTACCGGAGAGTATGCGTGGGCACCATCATCAGGAGTACAATACGGTGGTAATTGTTCTCAGCCTAGCACAAATGACGCGGTTGACCTGGAGGAAGGAAGTGGTGATTCGGAAGAGGATAGAAATCCCGCGTCTGACCCAGACATTGCTCGGTTAGTTGGAGGGGTGAACATCTCAAGTAGCAACAACACACGGAGCAGTGGAAAAAGAAAAGAGATGGAAGCTAATGAGGGTCGCACGAAGAAGAAGAAGAAGAAGACAGTTAGAATTGGTGTTCAGCTCATGTCAAGGTGGGACCAACTAGTTGACAGTATGTCTAGTAGGAGCGATTCAACCTCTTTGAATATGGATAAACAAGGGTGTAGCATTAATGAGGTGATGACTAAGATCCATTCTATTCCTGGAATCCGTGATGACCATGATTTCCATGACTTCGTAGTAGAAATTATGCTCCAATGTGGGCTGCTATGGGAACTTTTGAAGAAAAATACGATTGGTTGAAAAGGATATATGCACGTACTAAAAAAAATTAACCTAAGGTATGATTATTTTTAACACTGTAAATCCTTTTTTCCCCGCAATGTTAATTGAATGCAATGTGTGATATTATTGTAATAATTGCTTGATAATTGATGTATACTTTTACATTGGCAGATTTATTGCACGGATAGTTTTGGTAAAATTAGTTTGCAATCCGCCCATCGTTGAAGATGAGTTTCGTTGTTGTATTATTACTCGGTATGTTATAATCATTGGTTTCGATGAGTTCTCTTTAGTTGAAACTGTATTTGTATTTCATTTGTTATTTGAAAGTTTGTATTTGAAATTTAATTCCCTCGTTACTAGTACGAGATACATAAATCAGTTATATTGTTGTATCAATGCATGAGTAGGATAATTTTTTAATCGATAATTTTTTTTCTAATGATGTTAAAAAATTTAATTGTGTTCTTAATATTTTAACTATTTTATGCTCTTGTTCACTCACATGTTTTGCTTAAATGAAATGGTATAAATGTGCAAAAAATTTTGAATTATTGTTTGGGTAAATGACAAGAAAATAATGCATTTCAATGGATTCTACAATTATGACAAAATGAGACTATTTACTCACATGTTTTACTTAAATGGAATTGTACAAATGTGCAGAAAATTTGAATTAATGTTGAGTAAATGACAATAACATAATGCATTTCAACGCCAAAAATTGCATAACCACATGTTTTGAATTACATATTTCTTCAATCACTATAAGAGTGATTTCCATAACATTTACACTCCCACATATATACATTTGCAAAAACATCTTTTGAAGAGTAACTTTGAAGAGCAACTTCACAAGAGAAACATCATTAACAATTTACAGGTTTATCTTAACTTCTTATACTCTTAATTAATTTTTCTGCAACCTTATAAGTTGTTTTTGTTTAAGGTGTATTTAAAGTTTTTCTTTTCTTTTCATGGAATTTGAAGATATGAATGATCCTTGGTATAACAATATAGTTAACGAAGATTTTGATGCCGATTATGAAAATGTAATGAACTGCGTAGAAAAACAAATTAATTACCAAGCTTCTGAAGGTGCTAGTACATCGATGGGTGGCGGTAATGATGGGGGTACCGATGATGGAAACGACGATAGTAACGATGATGACAGTAACAATGATGATGACGACACCGACAATGAAATGGAATTTTATAGGAGACAATTTGAGAAGGAAAAATTAATTATATGTACAACTGGAGCTATAGACTTGTATTACATAAATTACATGTATAAGGAACCATGTATGGTTTCATACAACACAGGTATGCGCTGGCTGACGGAATTATTAAATGGTCATTAGAAATGATGTGTAAACATGTTTAGGATGGACGCAAACACTTTGACGAGTTTGTGTGTAGATTTAGAAACACAATATGGTTTGAAACCTTCAAGCCGCATGCCCGTGATGGAAAAGCTTGCAATGTTTCTATTTCCAATAGCCGTTGGCGCGTCTAACAAGGAAGTGCAAGAGAGATTTCAACATTCGGGCAAAACAGTTAGTAGATGCATAAATGAAGTCCTTGAAGCATTATGTTTGTTCATTGTGGACGTCATAAAACCAACAGATCCAGATTTTACGAGCATTCCAAGAGAAATTGCAACGAATCAAAGATATATGCCAATTTCAAGGTCAGGTTTTTTTATTTTAATCATGTGAAAATCAATTTCTATTCTTTTATTCATGGACAAAATAATATGATTTTTTTGTCTTTTTCATGCAGAATTGTGTCGGTGCAATTGATGGAACACATGTTCGTGCTTGCGTATCAGCCGAAAATCAAGTTCCATTTATTGGAAGAAAAGGCATCCCAACCCAAAATATTATTGCTGCTTGTAGTTTCAATATGCAATTTACCTTTGTATGGGCAGGATGGGAAGGCAGTGCACATGAAGCACGTATTTTTCTGGAGGCTATTAACAATAATAATATCAAATTTCCCAAACCACCAGAAGATTGACATTTCATATATTTTTTAGAGTTGGTCAATTAGATTAATAATATTCATCTTTTGTTTCTTAATATATACTGGTGTTTTCCTTTTTACGCAGGCAAGTATTACTTGGTTGATGCTGAATATCCCAATGAGTATGGGTACTTAGGCCCTTATAAAGGTCACAGGTATCATTTCCAAGAGTTTAGGCGTCGTGCACAGCCAAGTGGTCGTGAGGAAGTTTTCAATCGTGCACATTTATCATTACATAACGTGATAGAACGCTCATTTGGTCTATGGAAACAGAGGTGGCAAATTCTACAAAACATGCCTGCTTTATCCATATAAAACACAGGTGAAGATTGTGGTTGCATCAATGGCATTGCATAACTACATTAGAAGAAGATCACAAGATGATATTACTTTTGCCGAATATGATCGCAATCCTAATTTTGTTCCTGAAGATATTTTACCAGATGTTGTTCCTCGATCAAATAGTCAGGGGTCACAGACACGTTCACGTATGGATTTAGTTTGTGATGGAATTGCAAGTAGTTTAATGAGAGAATAAAAACAAGTGTTGAATTTATGTCAATTATTTCAAACATTTTGTTACTATAATTATTAATAAATATAAAAAATTATTCCAACAAAATATTTATATAAATGTGTGTGTGTGTGTGTCTATACATGTGTATTTTTAATTAATTTCACAAGTTGACAGCAATATGAAAAGCATGGTAACCAAACACACAAAACTGCTTTTTCATTAAACTCAACATCAACCACAGTTTTAACCAAACACAAATTTCAGTTACGAACCACAGCTAAAAGCGCTTTTCATAAACCTGTTTTTTTTCAATCTCAACCACAATAGCAACAAGTGTGCCAAACAGGCCCTTAATTATTGATAGTGAAAATTGTGTTTTATGTTTGCAGTACAACCATTGTTAGTAAACTGAATTTTAGTACTATTAGGCATGCTAAACCATATAGATTGCAATGACTGAATGATAGTGGTGAAGTGAAAGTGACTAAACAGGTTGTGGTTTCATTCTCAATTGGGAAATATGTTGACGAAGTTCTATGTGACGTTGTACATAATGCAAGCAAGCCACATCTTGTTGGGGAGACCATGACAATATGATAGGAAGATAATTCATGATGAGGTTATAAATAGGTATACCATTGTAAAAAATGATAAAACCATCACTCTTGTACCTCTTACACCCAAACAGGTGTATGATCAAATAAAGATAAAACATGAGCATAAGGCAATGGGAGAGAAAATCAAGGTAAGGATCAAGGGGAGAAAAGACCATCAAATTCGGCCAGAACCCAAACCACTACAACCCATTCAGACATTCATGCAAACGCAAACAAATCAAGACTATTCAACCACAACTCAAAAATAACCAAACCTGGTCGAGAGTGTAGGTAAGACAAAAGGAGTGAAGAAAGTCAGGAAGAGTGATGAAAATTATGTGGAAAAAACTAAAGAAACAACAAAGTTTTTATGCTAGAAAGGGTGAGGTCAGATCTGCATATCTCACTAACAAGCCAATTATTTTATTTTTGTACAAAGAGGCTTACTTTAATACTAATGATCTTGATCATATGGTTCCTAGTGTTGCTATTTCATTTGTTGTAGGAGTTTGATGATTTGTTCCCTGACGATACTCCAAGCGGTTTACCACCATTGCGGGGGAAAGAGCATCAAATTGATTTTGTACATGGAGCTTCAATTCCTAACCACCTATCCTATAGAAGCAATCCAGAGGAGATGATGGGGCTTCAAAGACAAGTTTATGAGCTTTATTGATAAGGGATATATTCTTGAGAGTATAAGTCTGTGTGTTGTACCCGTGCTACTCATGCCTAAGAAGGATGGAACATGAAGAAATGTGTGTTGATTGTCGAGCCATGAACAACATAACGATTTTTGATTCAAGATCAAAACCTTTCAAGGAGAGAGGGGATGATGCAAACTAGCCCAGAAACACCATCAAGGACTTATAGGCTACCGTTTCCTTTTGTTTCTAGGATTAAGGGGCTAGATGGAAGGCTATCAAATACGACTTATGGGATTTATTTAATTTTGTTAGCTAGAGCCCAAGGCTTGTTTGGGCTTAATTAAAACTTTGTTTTCAGCTAGGATCTAAGACTTGTTTGGATTAAATCATGGGCTTTCCAACTTAGGGTTTTGGGTCAGTTTTGAGTGGAACTCATTTAAGTCCACATAAAGGGGTCCATTAGGGTTAGTTTTTAAAAGACTATTTAAACTCATGTTAGCTAAATTTTGGCAGCCATTGATTAATTTTAATTATGAAATTTTTCAGTTTATTTGTGAGAGTGATTCTTGCATTCTCTAGTTCTTGAACAAACTGAATCCGACTTATCAAAGATTTAATGGCTTCGTGGCGTCATTCTACTCATTCCAATAGTGTTGGTGCCTTGGGAGTAGGTTTCAATTGTGTCACACTCCTATCAAACCTACTTTTGGCTTCCGGGATCAAATCTCATTCTTGGATGTGGGTTGCGTAACCACGTGATCACGAGGTTCGCATCACTTTAGCTTACTATGGAGCTTAATAACTCCTTCCACAAATTTCTCTACAATGCTTTTAATTGTAAAAAGGATGTTTTAAGGGGAAGAACATGAGTTGATTTATTGAGCCTATCAACAACTACCATGATGGTATCCTTACCCTGCGAGGTGGGTAATCTCTCAATAAAATCCATTGTGATGTCCTCCCACACTTGGCAAGGAATAGGTAGTGGTTGGAGGAGACCTGCGGGTGCCAATGACTCCTACTTGGTTTTTTGGCACACCATACAGTTCTTGATGTAATCTTGTACTGAGTTATGCATCCTTAGCCAATAAATTGTTGTCCCAATTTTTTGTATGTGCGCAATACACTTGAGTGGCCACCTATCTTGGTTTCATGCATTTCATGAGTTTTGCACATAGGGTAGAATCAATTGGGACAACAACCTATTCTTTGTGACAAAGTAAGCCATTGTGCCACACATAATGGCTTATAGTTGGTCTATGGTTGCTTGGCTCATGGACTATATGTACACACTTGTCTTTGCTGCTTGCTTAATTTCTTACCCATATGGTAACCCGAGGAGCAAAAAGATGGTGAAGAACAGGGCTACCTTGTTTGCAAGAAAGAGCATCGACTGCAAAATTTTCACGGTCAGGATGATATGTTATCTCGTAGTCATAGCCTAAGAGCTTGGCTACCCATTTTTGCTACTCTGGTATGGTGATATGTTGCTCTAACAAATACTTTAGGCTTTGTTGATCCATCTGAATATAAAACTTTTGGCCTAGCAGGTATGGACACCACAGACATATAGCTTCTGTGATGGCCAACATTTCTTTGGCATAAGTGGACCAAGATTTTTTTGCCACCCCTAAGTGCTCTACTCATAAAATGCCACTGGTTTGCCTTGTTGAGTCAGTACCACTCTAATACCATCCCTTGATTTATTAGTTTTAACAGTGAAGACATCTTGGAAGTTTGGCATTGCTTATGTTGGTGTAGTTGTCATGGTTTGTTTGAGCACAAGCAAGGTAGTTTTAGCTTCCTCATGTCATCTGAATTGGCCTTTCTTGAGGAGATTGTTGAGAGCCTGTACCACAATGTTGTAATTTTTTACTAACTTCTTGTAATATTCTATCAACCCTAAAAACACACGTAGTTCGGAAATATTAGTGGGTTGTGGCCATGCCACCATTGCTGCAATTTTGTTCTCATCTACCTTCACTCCATGATTGGTGATAATATGCCCTAAATACTCCAACTCTTGTCAACCAAAAATCACATTTGTTAGTTTTGACAAAAAAAATTGATGTTCCTTTAATATCATCAAAGTTTGTTTTATATGTATCAAATGCATGTCCCAAATAGGACTATAGACTAATATGTCATCAAAGAAAATCAGTTTAGATTTTCTAAGATAAGGCTAAAATATAGAGTTCATGATAGTTTGAAATGTAGAGGGTGTATTACACAAGCCAAATGGCAAAACCAAGTATTCATAATGTTCATTATGAGTACGAAACAGTTGTTTTCAAAATATTCATATAATTAACTCGTACTTGATGATACCCAACTCTTACATCTAGCTTGGTGAAAAATGAAGCACCATAAAGCTCATCCAACATATCATCCACTGTGGGAATGGAAACAGTCCTTCATTGTGGCAATATTTTTCTCATTCATATCCAGGGTTCATCCTTGAGGACAAGGATTTCTCGAGTGGGAAGGAATGATATGGCTAGCATCGTGCACAACCTTGCATGTATGAGCCATGTAAGGTTAAGGAAACTGGAACTGGTCGTTGGATTGTGGGGATTAATTAATTTTATTGTTCAATTGTTACGGGGAATTCATGGGTACTCATGACCACGTGTGAAGTGGGTCAGCCATGATCACATAAGTGGCGTATATTCATCTTTTTTTTATCACTTGTTAATTAATTGTAAACTTCCTGGAACCTAAAGCCTATAAAGTTGATGGTCTACGGGAAAGAAGGGATATGGAAAATAAACCTTTCTTCTCCTTCCTTCTTTCAAATTTTGTTGTGTACGAGTACACATCAATTTCGGTCACTTAGGTGTATTGTGCATATACAAAATATTGGGACAATAATTCTATTAGCCAAGGATGTGTAACTCACTCCAAGATTACATCAAGAACTATGTAGTGTGCTAGAAAACCAAGTCAGAGACATTGGTGCCTGTAGGTCTCCTCCAACCATTGAGTTGTTCCCCATTGTGGCCTTCTCATTGTTGGTTGCCCTGGTTTGGAGGTTCTTGATTTGCAAGCAGCACATCATAAAGACAGTTAAGCATTTCTTCCAAATGGTGTAGTCTATCTATTATGCCCTAACTCCATTTGGTGTAACCCATCTTCCAACTGCTCAATTTGCTCCTTATTAGTACCCATAACCAAGCTCTGATACCAATGATAGGTCTCAACAATATTTCAATAAATAGTGTTTGTTTCTCTTCAGGTGTGAAAGTACTGTAAAGTTTAGATACTAATTGATTGATACCTCCTTGATAACTTTTGGTTGCTTCTTGAGGAGATTTTTGAGAGTTAGTGCCACAATGCTGTAACTTTCTTACAAACTTCCATCAATATCCTGTTAACCCTAAACACCCATATAGTTCAAAATATTAGTGGGTCATGACCATGCCACCATTGCTATAATTTTGTTCTCGTCTACCCTTCACTCCATGATTGATGATAATGTTCCCTAAATACTCTAGCTCTTGTCAGCCAAAAACATTTGCTAGTTTGACAAAAAAAAATGGTCAAACAAAAGTTGTGAATCGATGCATTGAACAATATCTCAGATGTTTTGTACACCAATGGCCACGAAAATGGAGCTTCTACTTACCTTGGGCTGAATACTGGTATAATATAATGTACCACGTATCAACCAGTATGACCCCTTTTCAAGTACTGTATGGTAGGCTACCACCCACTATTTCATCATACAATGCAGGACAATCCCTAGTGCATAAAGTGGATCAACAATTACAGGACCAGGATGAGTTACTCTAACAACTCAAGATCAACCTTGCACGCTCGGTTAATCGGATGAAACAAATATCGAGATAAAAATGTAGCGATGTGTCATTTGAGATCTGTGATTTAGTTCTTCTGAAATTACATCCTTATTGCCAACAAACAGTTTTTAAAAGAAAATCCCAAAAAGTTGCCAACTACTTCTATGAACCCTATGTCATTCTTGAAAAAATCAGTCTCGTAGCTTACAAACTCCAATTACCAACAGAGTCGCACATTCACCCGATATTCCATGTTTCACTACTCAAACGGTACAATACTCACACGGCTAAGGATAAACCCAATACAGAGATACCACCGTTCAGTGAAGATAGGGGAAGTCGTACTAAGTGGACCTACAAGACACTCTTTTATTGAACTCTTTATTCTCTTCCTCTTATAAGATTAGATCTGGTCTTAGGAATTCAATGGCTGGAAATGCTGGGTTATGTGGTTTGCAAGTGAAAACAGTTAACCATGATTTTTTTGTGGAAGAACCAGATTAGACGGTTACAAGGAATAGACTCTGAAATATGGCACACATATCTCTTGGGCAAGTCGTTCGTTGTCCGAACTGACCAAAGAAGCTTGAAATATTTATTAGAGTAGAGCATTATGACACCCCCTCAAGCTCGTTGGTTTGCAAAAAAATCATGGGATATGACAACACGATTCAATATAAAAAAGTAAGGAAAATCAAGGAGCTGATGCATTGTCACAGGTAGGTCAAATGGGGTTGCTTGGCCATTTTGATGTCAGTTGCTCGATTGGTAGTCTATTCTCAAACAGAAGTGTCCAAAAGATCCTTTCTATTCATAGTTAGAGAACTCTACTTCACCTCTGTCTCAACAACTTTATTTAAAATCGAAATGGAGTTTGGTACAAAAAAGGGACGTGTGTATCTGAGCCCTTCCTCCTCACTACTTCTAGCTATTTTGATAGAGCATCATGCCTCTCCAACCGAGGGGGCATTTCGGATACCATAAATCTCTCATTCATCTCAAGAGAAACTTCAACTGGTCGAGGGTTGCGGAGTGCAGTTAAAGATTATATCAAGAATTGTGATGTATACCAGAGATGTAAGCATGACAACACCAAACCAACCGACTTACTTCATCCATTACCAATTCCCTTACAGGTATGGACTGACATTTACATGGATTTTGTGAAGGGATTGCCGGTTTCTCAAGGATTTACTATCATCATGGTGGTAGTGGACTGTTTGTCAAAATATGCTCATTTTGTTCCATTAAAACACCCATATACAGCATCCTTAGTTACTAAAGCTTTCATTTATCACACAGTTCGCCTCCACGAAATGCTGAGATCAATCATGAGTGATAGAGACAAGATCTTTGTGAGTTTGTTCTAGAAAACTCTATTTCAAAAAAAAACAATATAATAATTTTTCTGAACAAAATTATGAATATGTATAATATTACAAGAATGTCATCATCAATCTTGCAAGGTTATCACATTTCTCTGAATGCTCTAAAATGTTTAACATAATATATATAAATATATCAAGAGACTTCTCGTAAAATTTCATCTCAATCTAATGGTCGGATTAAGATATATGATTGATATTGTAAAATTATTCATTATTTGAAGAAAAAAAAACAATATTTGGCCGAAACAAAATGGGCAAAATGAAACTAGAACGTTCCGGCCGAATTTTGATGAAATTTCTAGAACGGGCCAAAATTTTAAATAAGATAAAAACTGTGTTATTTTATCTTGTTTTTTTAACTAGTACAAAACGTTTCAGCCAATACAGCTGAAATAAAATGAAATTAACAACATTGATTCCAATAATTTTATATTTATTTCTCTAATAGGCCATCAATTGCAGCCCGGGCCGGTCTTGAATGTCTCCACAAACATTTTTACTCTACGCCCTTTCACTCTAGACAATTGCCATTTGATCCTCGACACAGGTTTACTGGCAGCAAATTTATAGCCACAATTTGTACACTTGAAAATACCATCATCCAACTTCTTAACATGATCCCGAAAGGGATCATTCTGTCTGACCATTTTTATCTTCTTTCTTCTCTGGCCCTGTACACACAGATAAATATTGAATAAAAATGGACCTTGAAGTAATCCAAAGGAACCTGAAAAGGGAATGCCAAATAAATTATCTTTTTAAAAATAAGCAAATTGAAGGAAAAAGCTAGCATGCCAGGTCTTTTTGTTAAAGAAAATAACCATAATTTTTTTATCAAATTATATATATCCTTAATCTCTATTAGACAATCTTTCAGATTACTTCTATTTGATACAAAAAAATTACATTAGTTCTTTACTAGGAAAGTTTACTCGGTCTGTCAGGTTTTTTGTACCAAATAAATCAAGCAGCTCACTTTGTGTATCATATATGGGATTCAAGTGATATGGGCTTATTTGGTGCTTCGTTTCAAAACTATTTTTGAAAGAATATTTATTTTGATTTTGATTTTTTACTTTATTTTAAATAAATTTTTTTTGTATTTTTAAATTATTTTAATATGATAAATATTAAAAATTATTTTTAAAAAATAAAAAATATATTATTCTGATATATTTTTAAATAAAAAAAAAACATTAAAAAACAAGCATCTCACTTGTATATTCAAGTATAAAGCCTAAAATAACTTTTGTTGGACGGTTTACTATTACAAAGGTCAAATTCATGGATCTTTGGATGCCACCAGTAGAATTGCTTTTTCTTATTTTGTTTTTTTTTAACCCAAGCTATAGAATTTTGAAGAATAAGATAAAAAAAACAAAAAAAAACAATTTGAGTCAAACCGTCCAAACTCATGACCCGAGGTTAACTAGTCAAATTTGTTAATCTAGTCATGAGATAAATAACTTTATAAGGAAAAAATCAAAATAAGTTATGAAACTCAATTTTTAACTAAGCTTATTGGATCCAATGTTAAATGGAGAAATTTGTAAAAATCTAAATAAAAAAATAATATAAAAAATGAGTCAAATCTACCCAAGTTAACTTATCTAACACTATTTTTAAGTTATAAGGTCAGGATAACCTAATGAAAAAGCAAACCAAAACAAATCATGAAGTTAATTCTCAATCAACCACAATATTAGTTGATAAAATAGGAACAAAAGTAAATTTAAAAAAAATAAAGTTAATTGAGTTAACCCACCAAACTCACAACTTAGATCATGAGATAGGGACAACCTCATAAAAAAAATATTGAAGGACTTATAATTAGGGTAATGAGATCGAGATAACCTCTTGAAAGAAAAAATAATAATTTGATTTAACCTTGGTTAAAATATCAAAACTTGCAAATTTAATCATAAGACCAAGATATCCTCATAGAAAAAAATTCAAAATAGATTATAAACACAATCTTTTAACTGACCAAATATTGAATAATATAATTAAAATAAATCAATTAGAAGAACATAAAGAATAATCAGAATCAACTGGTCAAGCACTATTCCCTAATCACAAAACTAAAATAACCTAATACAAAGCAAGCAAAACAACTCATGAAAGTATAATTAATAATCAACACAATATTAAATGATAAATTAAAAGACAAAAAACTCTAATCAACTAGGTGAAAACACTATCTATGTTATGAGAGTGAAATAACCTAATACAAAACAAATCTAACATCAAAAGTAAAAATAAAAATTGATTGAAAAAGAAATATATTTAAAAAAATAAATTAAAGTACTATTCCAATAAATAGTTCTATATATTAAAAACCTCTCATCTTATAGTGATTTTTTTTTCATTAATTAAAGGATGATATATATATATATATATATTTCAATGAGGAGGGGCACAATAAATACCCCTCCTCTTTTATTATTATAAGTTTTTTTAAAAAGATCCATCTTTCTAAACGGAAAAATACAAACATCAAGGTAGAAGATGATAGGAGAAAACGTTGACCAATGAAGGAGGAATCTGTGTCAATTTACAAGGGAAGACTAGTAGTAGTGCCCTTGCTTTCATAACACCAAACCAGTGTAAGTTATTCAGGCTCTCATTGCAAATCAGCACACACACAAGTAAGATTTATCTTCAACACCATCATGATATTCTCTTGATAAATTGGGAAAAGACAGATGATTAGCCATAACAGATGAAAAAGCTTATACAAGAAAGTTCATGGTTTGGAGCTAGTTCATCAACTCATGGAATTTAAGAGTTCAGTGACAGAACTCAAAAGTCAAATGCAAGAATCAATATGTCTGCATCGAGGTTTATAGTTTCCTAGTCACGATACAAGTAGCCTAGTCACGAAAACCAGATGGACAAGGGAAAAATCATTTATTAAGCCGCAGGGAGAGAGTAAAAAGATAAATTAGGAACTATCTAAAAATATCATTTATTCAAGACAATATCCATTAAGTTTGGATTATGTTTTGAAGTTTCACGACTTATATGGATCAAGAAGCACAGGAACTCACAGCAGTTAGAATGGATGGTTTCACACCATCTGGAACATATTCCATAAAAAAACAAGTTCATGAATAGAGAACCTCGCCAAGTATGCTATACAGTTGGCGGCACAAGCTAATTCAATACCATACAAAGCACCACAGGCTTCACCTAGGAGAATCGAATGCTGCTTGTAATTTTCTGAGCACTAACCATAACTTGAACAGCACAGCCTCACATAACCACCCATAAGCTACATCCTAGTGGTGATAAGGAAGGAAGCATCAGTACTAATCTTGAAGACATCTGATGGAGAAGGGAGCCAAGCCGAGTCCTCCGGTCAATTGATTTATTCTGAACGCGGCAAACATTCATAGAATGCCAAATAATAGTCAAGGCACCAAGTTATTTACAGTTCTTTTAACCATGTTGGCTCTACCTATAGCCCATGAGCCGTCCAATCGATTTTTTTAACAAGGAAAGGAATTAACTTCAATTGTTTTGTTTAGTCAAGGATTAAAAGCATTAAAAACCAATAATATTCCAGCATGCATGCATCACATCGTTACACCACTATTTGTAGATACACAAGAATCCACAGCTAACTTGGAGATAGAAAATGAATCCTGGCAAGTACGTGTTCTTTCCCAGCTATCCAAACACCAGTTTGTGACCATTGCACATCCTCCCAGTCGACATTTCTCCTCCAATACCTATTCAACCATGCCGATTGGCTGAAACTAACTTGGGGAGAGAAAATGCACCCTGGCAAGTGCGTATTCTTTTCCAGCTATCCAAACACCAGTTTGTGACCATTGCACATCCTCCCAGTCAAGATTCTCCTCCAATACCTGATCGAACATACCGATGTGCCAGTCAACCAGAAAGGTAAGGAAATGAAGAAAAAAGTAACTACAAGCAACAATCTACAAGCAAGCAATACGAGTTTCTTCTGCACTATCTCCTTAATCATTCAACTTTGAGAAAATAAGCCCAACTTCAGCATCTAGATATGAAGGGAAAGAAATTGATATGAAGTACCTCAACATGTTCAAGGGGCAATGGGATCCCAACTGACCGCATGACCTTCTGCGGTAGTGGTTTCTTACATCTAGACCACCGGAAAACATCAATAAGAACATTGTCAGAGTCATTCTTCTCGCCATTTGAGGAATGAGGGTGGTGATTATGGGATTTCTCTGTCTCTTCATGCACCTGAGATGCCTGTGTTGCTTTGACCATTTTCTCTCCGGTAAAACATAGCTCATACCTCCACATAAAAATCAGTTTTTACCATCACTAAGAAGTCACCACATGAACCTCATGCTTTCAATACACCAGAATTTTTATTTTTTTTTAGGGGGGTGGGGAGTAGTCATGCTTGAATGTATACAGACTTCATGGGGACAGGCAGAGATGAAAACAAGAAAATATGAGTACCTGCATGAATGTGTTTCTAAATAAAGAACCTCTCCCTTCTTCAAACGTGCAGAAGTATAGAGAGGCTTTTTCAGGCCCTTGTCAGCAACTATACTAATGCTGTATTTTATCCTGTTACATTATGCAGGCATCAAAATTGACACAATCATTTTAATAATTGATAAGTGAAGAAATAAGATTGATACAGACAGCAGCACCAACAAGAAAAGGAAAATTATAATTTTGCAAGGCAATGAAAATTAGTGTCCTTGCATTTATCATAATAATAGACTTAATGACCAGTGTCATGAGAACATTTTAAACTCCAGATAAGTGTGACTATTGAATAGAAACTCTGGAGAGTTAATCGAGTGACATATTTTGTACTGAAAGAACTAAATAAAAAACTGCAGATTGAAGGTCAGGCACATAAAGTAAACTGGTGCCAGAACCTTTGTCAATTCTGCAACAATAAATGAAATTTAATTTGTTGCTAAAAAAGAGGCTTAAAAAACACTAGCAAACTTGGTAACCATTATTTTTCCTAAACCGAAAAAATCCCATACAGAAAATAACAATAATCCCCTAAAAGTCGATCAACTTCAAAAGAATATCTTGAAATAAAATCATCACAGAATAGATAATTGCATTTGGTTAGGGTGAATTGGAAATAAGCTCTCTATGAGATCTAAGTTGAGAGTTGTTCTAAAAGAGATAAATGTCCAAATCCTTTCTTCCCTCCATGCTTAATCATAGAAAGAATTTAATCGAAACACGAACAGTTAAAATCTATTTCAAAGAAATATGCTAAAAAATCTATGTTGTCATGTGAAGAAACTGTGTTAAATCACGTAGCTGATACAGGTCATTCATCACATCTTTACAGCCTTAGGCTCGTTAAGAGTAAGGTCTACAGGGTCAACTACTATTGATACTTCTATTAACAACTACAAGCAATGGATATCACTGTTGATAAAACTCAAAGGCACTGGCTTCAGAACCAGTTTGCTCAATGACAAAACCAAATTCTACTTTCCAGAAGCACAAATGTCTCCAGTTACCAAAAAGTTGTGAAAAAATGCAGCATATCACAGTTAGCAAAAAGAACTGGAGTCTACCATGGCTCATTGCATAGGTTGTACTGTATTGTAACTTCACGTACAAATCTCTGTTGCCGCAATGCATTCTGTACAAGAAAAGCCATCTTAATGTAAGAAGATCCAATTAACGGTAAAAAAGAGTGCTTGAACATAAACAAATATTTTAGCCTTTCTTATTAAGTTGTCAGACATAGCATTACCATTGCAATAAGCAAAATCATAAGTTGTAAAGGAAAAAGGACAAGAAGCATGCCTATGATACATATACCTATTGTTACTTATAGCATATGTACAGGTAACAAGATATATCAAACAGAAAATTTCTTTACAAAAAACTGTAAACAGGATATGGGAACAAAATGCAAAAACATTAAAGCTAAGAGCATAAACCCAAAGGGTATTAGAAGAAATATGCCAAAGTCATACTGAAGCTGCTGCACGGGTAGTCATTGTCCGTTCAACAACCACAGGAGCAAGGGTAGGTTCGACTGCTGATGTATGTGTAAGACAGGGCTCAAGATCAATGGTTCCACCTCCTTTCTGATATAAGCAAGAAAATAGAATGAAGCATGATTATAAGCTGTCTATTACCAAAAAAACAACAAACAGCACAAGCAGCAAGAAATATCAGAGAAGATTGGTAATAGCAACATGACTAAATAGCCTCTAGATCCAGGCAAAATGAACCTACAGATCCTTGATAAATTGCAGAGAAAAATGGAAACACTACATCTAAAATAGTGAAAATTGTTAAGCCACCTTCACGATGCAGCAACGCTCAACTCGGTAACTACAACCAATTCCAGCTCCCCAGGCACGTGAGCGAACATTATTTCTCAGCATAGAGGTGTAGCCTAATGCACATGTCAAAGTTAAAGTGTTACAAGTTGAGCATAAATGGTAATGACACACGAGGAGAGACACAATACTAGCAAGAAAATGTTGAGCAAGTACTTCATTTCGTTTCTTATATAGCTATATACTACTAAAATAAGTATTGTCCTCTTGACATTTGACAAAGAACACAATCAAGTAGGTCAAATTTTTGTAAGAGCTTTAGTTATCTTGTTGGAATGTGACTTTGCATCTTTGTGATTCACTTGTTCAAATATTGATATGGAGTACCGCATACCAGATTGACATCGTAAAATCAATAATACTATGCCAATCCCCTACACCATTTTCAATGTTGACTAGGCTTCAACCAAAATTCATTCTGAAGAGAAACATATACACACAAAAGTTTTAACGGATATGTAACATTTGCATATACAAATTATTTGAATGCATTATGATGGGAATGATGTTTAGAAAAGCAGTATCATAAAGTAGGATAGACAAAACGGGGCTTACTATCTTGTGGAGGCAACACTCTTATAGTGGCGCATAACTCTTGGATGGCAGGTGGTGGAGGAGAAGCAGTGGGACGGCAGTACCCAGTATGCATGAGAACTGCAACAAAGTTGCATCAACAATATTGTTTCTGTTCACATATCAACAAAGTCTACAATTAATACTGTTCATCATATGACACATACCAGCAACAAGATCAGAGTCATCTGTGTATATATCTGTCCCCCATAACTGTCCACCTCTTACCTGCACTTGATGAATTTAAGAACTAAGCATGGGAATATAAATATTTAATAGTTAATACCAAGCATGAAGGTAGCAAACTATGCAGAGCAGAAATCCTGAAACATTAAAACTAGAATGACATCTAATTGCTCTTATACAGCAATCCCAATGTTGGCCTCTTCTCTTCTAAAGAAAATTGATACTTCCACACTTCACACTACAAATTTGTACACAACTGAACATAAAAAGCACCCACCAACTTACATACAAGTTACCTAACAGCATACTGAACTTAAAAATTTAAGACTAGCCATATCTTCAAATATTCAGTTTGGGGACATAAAACACACACAAACAAGTAGAAGGAAACAGACCCCACACAATCCATCTCATCATTCAATTCTAAAGCACCCACAACTTGCTGGTAAAGGCTAGTGGTGATAAAGTCAATGTATTCACATCATTAAACTTGTACAATTGAATCATACTCTACTAAGAAATCCTTATTTGGCCAAATTAAAAGTTCTAAAACTTTCCAAGGAAGCTAACGGATATTTGGTTCGTTGTTAGAATCCTACGATTCACAATTTAAATATTACAATTTGTCTGGATTCACATGCAAAAAGATGAGAATCATGAGGTGAATCAGATGTATAGATTTAAGGGCATCATGCGATTCATTGAATTTTACAAGTCAAACAGCACACAAGCATCTAAACCCTGTCCCTGACCCCCTTAGCATTTGTGCAAACCCCATAGAGCGAAGGGGAAATACATTTCCAAAAGAAATAAAGGAAGAAGGATGCAAGAAAAAATAAAGTATATGGTGCAAAGCAAGCATGAGTGTCAACTATTATTATACACAGTAGCAGCTCTTACCTGGCGATTTGTAGCAGTAACATGTTCTGCTGGTATTCGAATTTCAAGAGTGGGGCCCTTATGACTGCTTTCACCATTTTTATCAGATTGAGATGATTCATACTCCTTCCATAACTTTATCAGTTCTTGCATGCATTCACCAACTTTATAAACAACCGAGGAAACCTCAGATTTGCCTGAGCACCAGAAGCTAAACTCAATGGCTATATAAAGGAAATTGGGTAACTTATCTTGAGCTTTTTTAAATCATAAATCAAGAAGCACTAATATGTTTACCAATAGAGGCAGTTCATGACAGCAAAGACCAGGGAGTTGTTGACGAAAACTACTCATTCCTAGTGACAAAGAAGCTTAAACAAAGCCCTAGGAAACTACCTCTTAACAGAAGCTCAAGAATATATTATAAGGAAGCACAAAAGAAAAGGAGAAAGGTAGTATAAAAGGCAACACCTCATTCTGGTATAACCAATGCATTAAGAGAGTAGAAAAAGAAAGAACGCAAAAGGAAAACTCTAGTTATGCATTGATAGCCAAAAACTTCAGTTTTGACATTCCAATCAGTACTCAGAAGGATCTCCCTTCACCCAACTCCCCTGCAACCCGCAGAATGCTTGCTTAAAAAGGAAAAACAAGATTCATGCTGAAATACAGTTTTACAAAGCTGAACATTTAAGTTAACCAAAAGGTTTTGCCCAAAAGAAATAAAAGGCAGCAATCAATTACACCGATTGTGAATAGAGAATCATTAGCAAATACAGTAAATTATGTAGCAAAATGATGATGCTGATTGTAAGTGCCTCCTAATCATGTCATGCCTGAAGCCTTTGGTGGGAAAAAACTAAATTAATTTTAGTATTGTGCAATCTAATATAATAACTAAACTCTTTCCATTATGATAAAAGAAACCAACTCACAAACTCCATTAACCATATCGCGAATAAAGTTCCAGCTTCATAAAATGGAATAAACCAGCTTACCTTGACATCTGCAAGAAAAGAGGGACTTGGTTATAATGAATTCAAACTAAATTCCATGAAACTATACTTTTGAATTGTTGAAGTGAAATCATGCTTAATTTAAACAATCTAAAAGAGCAAACATAATGAAGAATTCATACAATGACAAGTTTAGTTAAGGGTTTCACCAGTAAAAGTCATATTATCTTCAGAAAGAAACCATAAATTGTATGATAAATCTCTAGATAACTAGCTCCAAAAACAGTGGTTTAGACATGCATCAAATATTTTAAGGAAAAAATCCACATTAGCCCCAACAAAATCAGTTTAGACATGCATAACAAATATTTTAAAGTAAATTTCCACATGGTAGTTGTCAATAATCCAAAATCAACCATATGGACAACATACTTCCACTTAAAACAGTAATAACATACCCTTCAGTTTCCTGGGCATGAGATCTAAAACGGGGTTCACGATTTGCCACTTGTGGGCTACCTCTAGGCCGAAGCATCCTCTTGCGCTGTTGGCCTCCATAGTTTAAACCTTCTTTTTCTCTTTCACTATTCCTTTCCCCATCCACAATTCCATCATCAGATTCTTTGCCATTCATCCTGCTGCCCTTCTCAGGTCTGTCTCCTTCTATGTCAGCTTCTCTTTCTTTCTTTCTATCTTTAGCTTCTCTATCAACATTTTTCCAGTTATCAAAATCTTTCTGTTTTTTTGGCTCTAAAACTGGTTTTTCCTGTTCTGAAATTTTGACAGTTCCTTCAGCAGATTCCTTTTCATTGTGTGAACTCTCTTTTTCAGCTCCAGCTCCTGATTCTCTCTTTAAGTGGTCCTTCTCCCTCTCTTTTAACCTCTCCCTGTCTTTTGACAGGTCCTTCCTCTCCCGCTCCCACCTCTCTGCTTCTCTCTCTTCCTTCACTGACTCTTTGCCCTCAGCACTACTGTTTCCTACTTGCATGTTTCCCCTTCGGTCACTTCTTTCCTTATCTCTGTCTCCCCATTCCCGGTGCTTTAAATCTTTCCGCTTCCTATCCTTTTCTTTAAATCTATCCTCACCTTTTGAATCAACTTTATTTTCACCAACTGCCTCATGAGCTTCCACATGATCCCTCTCCTCAATGTTAGTGCTTTCCTTTCCTATCTCAGCAGGGGCTTGGGAATTGCCACGCGATATATGCCAAGGATCCACATGTCCACCTGGGGATTCCAAATATCTCTTTCCTCTATGGTGTTCTTTTGATTCCTTCCAACTCACTTGACTACTTGCTGCACCAAAACCATCCTTTTCCATCTTCATGTCATTCTTTGGATCAATATGAGCCTCCCTGTCATGCTTTACCTCCTTAATGTCATCCCCTCTACTATCAAACCTCACATCCTTTTCATTTTTTACACTTTGTGAATCCCTCTTTACCTCACCATACACCTCTCTTGCATCAGTCCTTGGGTCACGGTTTTCAATCCGGTGATCTCTGCTGTCCTTGGAATCCCTTGATTCAAGCCTGCTTTCAGGAGCAACATTAGAATGAGAATCCATGTGCGATTCATTTGAAGATGGCAGCATTCGATACATTGAATGCAAAGGTGATCTTCTATCTGCCTCTCGTGGCTCAGTTCTGGAAATCTTTGCCACCCGAGCATCCGGACCCATCTCATATGGTGGATGGTATTCGTTTGAAACCCCAGATGTCAGCTTAGGGTTTGAACCTGTATCCTCATGTGGAGGGTATTTTGAAGAAGAAGAATAAACACCCTCTTCATGCGGTCTTTTAACAGGAGCACCACTCATACTCTAAATCAACTGCTTAACAAAATCAATAATCAAAAAATGAAACAATAATCCTTTAATAATAGGTGAATTCATAAACCACCACCCATAAAACATGAATTAACTGTTATTTGAAAATAATAGAATCACAACAAATCTAAATAAAAAAATATAGCTTTAAACTAATTGAAAAACATCAAAGTAGAGCCACTAGCACTCAGTTCAAACTGGTTTAAAAGCTTAAAACAATAAAGCTATACATAAAGTTGCCAAATTTAAAAACTATCACGAGTAGCAAAAGTTTGTAACTTTCACACTCGCATTAATTCAAGTGTAAAACCTCTAATTTTAAAACATAATGAGAGGAGAATAAATAAATAAAAGTTTCAAAATGAGCCAGCTATCTCTCCTTTTCCGTCTAAGAAATAAAATATTCAGGCTTTGAATCCCAAGTAGAGATATTTTTATGGAAACAAAAAAACCTAGAAACAAAAACCTAATTAATCCATACAGTACATGATTTTTTTTTAAATGGCAGCAAAGAGAGAGGTTTTGTTTGTTTACCTTTGCTGTTGTCCTCGCAATCTGAGCTGTTTAACTGAATCAGTAATAAATAAATAAGAAAAAAAAAGAAACGATTTTACCCAAATAATTAGAGCATTCACCAACTACCACCCATTAAACAAGAATTAATCTTTATTGAAAATAACAGAAGCCCTCCAAATCCAAGAATGAAAAGTATATCTTTAAACCAAAATACATAAAATATGGAGTCAAAATACTCAGTTCAGACTGCTTCAAAAGCCTAAGAGAACAGGTTGTAAACTTCAAAGATCATCCAGAAATGAACAAAAGCTTCTAGCTTTGACATTGAAAATGATTACGCCATTCTCCAATCAAGGAAGATTTCACAATGAACCAACTTTCTATCCCTATTTCACGAGAGGGGGGGAAACTTGAAAAACCCAGATCAGCAAAAAAAAAATTAAAGAGACATAAACCTTATAAATTCCTATACAACATTGAAAAGATTGAAAATGGCAAGACATGGGAAAAGGTCTAAGTTGCTTACCTTTGTTAAGGTCTTCGTCTCAATTCCTCTCGTTCTTTCTGTGTCTTTCTCTCTCACTTTTGCGGTCTTATTTATTAGAAGTGTAGTGTGTTAGAAAACCTTATGAATCTTTCCATTTATTATTTCTATTTTCTTCGGTTACTCCAAGTCTAAGCCAACCTTAGCCTATTGGGCTGGGCTCACTATGGTTTTAGCATCTGTGTTATTGATACTCCATCCATGTTTAGGGCTTGGTCCATTAGTAGTTGACCCAATATAACAAAACCCTACCAAAACCCAACAGGCAAAAGAACCAGCTGAAGAAGTGAGGAAAAAGCAAAAATGTCAAGCAGGCGACTGAGGGCATTCAAGAGGTGGATGATATCCCAAGGCATTGAATGGAGCAATGACACTCTCCAATTTATCGACACCCCAGAAGAAGGAATCTCAGTGAAGGCATTGTGGGATTTGAAAGAAGGAGATTTGATTGCTAAAATACCAAAAACTGCTTGCCTTACTATTAAGACAAGTGGGGCTCAAGACTTGATTGAATCTACTGGTTTGGATGGTTATTTGGGACTATCAGTGGCTCTAATGTATGAGAAGAGCTTAGGTGGGGACTCTCCTTGGGCTGGTTACCTTCAAGTCTTGCCTGACTGTGAGTGCTTGCCTTTGGTTTGGTCTCTTGATGAAGTTGAACTGCTTCTCCGTGGCACTGAGCTCCATAAGGTGAACTTCAAAGTGATTAATGGGTTGGTTTTAGTTTAGTTTCACTCACTTTAACTGCTCCCAAGTTCATTGTACTGGAAAATATTTAATTTTTGCAAGATTAAATAATTCTTCGTGTTTTAATGATGGAGTTTTAGTTGTGAAGTTGATATGGCTAAAACAATTGTAATTTATCGTGTAATTTGTAGGCAGATAGAATTTGGGGGGGGAATCAGTTTGTCTACTATGGCTATGTGGGATTGGATGCTTGTTTGTCTTTTTCAAGATGGGATTTCAACTGTGAAATTGATTAGCTTGAAATTTTCTGTCTTTTCATCATTTGGTGATCTTTTTGTAGGCAGATAGTGAAGGAAGACAAAGCTCTTATTTATGAGGATTGGAAAGAAAGCATATTGCCTCTTTTGGATTCGCTGCCATCAAATATTGATCCAAAAAATTTTAGTGTGGAGCAATATTTTGCTGTGAAGAGCTTGATTGCTTCTCGTTCTTTTGAGATTGATGATTATCATGGATTTGGAATGGTTCCTTTGGCAGACCTGTGAGTATGCACGCCATCTCTACAATGGTTAAAATTCTTGAGATGTTATGCTAGTCATTCTTTTTTCTTACTCCTGGTTGTAACTCAAATCATTCAGCTTTAATCACAAGACCGGAGCTGAGGATGTGCACTTTACCACTACTTCATCTCATTCTGAATCTGATGATGACTCCGACAATTGTGATGCTATTGACTTAGATGCTAATATTGGAAACAACGAACCATCAAGCGAGCTGGAGTGCTCTTCAGTTACTGGTGATGATCCCTCAGTGTTGGAAATGATTATGGTGAAAGATGTTAAGGCTGGAGTTGAGGTTTGGATCTAAATCTTGTTCTTATGTCTTATTGATGATCTCATGGTGTTGCCTCTTGAGTCAGTTCTTTGTCACTGGTGCTTTGAATATGAACTGCAAATGTGCTGCATAATTTTATGGAAATATCACCCTCCCTTGAATGGAGAGCTAATACATTTATATTGTTATTTTTCCTTTGAGACCACATAAATATTTCTGCTTTAGAGAATCAACATATGGACCTTTAGAACTGCTTTTGAGTAGTCCTTATTGTTGAAGTCTACTTTGGAATAGTAATTGTTGAAGTCATTGAAGATGTTTATGTGGGTCGCAGATGGTGAAATTGAACTGTCTGGGGTACATATTCATTTGATTTTCTCTCCTTCACAGTTTGCGATATCATTCAAATTAGAAACATAATTTGGGTCAGCGGTGTAAAGGTGAAATGATTTCTACCTCATTTAGCTCCTCCACTGTTTCGAGTCATGGTTTGGTTACTTTCATAGGAGGTCTTTTGTCTATATGTTGTGCTTTCTTATTATCACCTGTGGCATTGGGAGGAGTTATGAGCTGTCATGGTTTAATGCAATATCTGACCAAAGTCCTATTTAGTTGAATTTCTTTGGATTTTGAAGCTCTTCAAGTTGCATGTGTTCCTAGATGACTAGATGTAGAGAACTTTTTAGCATTGGTTGCTTCTGCAATGAGATGATTTTAAGCTAATAAAATCAAGAGCATACATTAACTAATTATAATGGTATGTCAACCTTAATTAAGTCATCCTTAGTTTTCTACTTTGAAGTCTTTCAGAAAACTTCATACAACAGGCACTATCCCTCTTACTACCAAACTATGTTGTGGGGTCCTTTAAAACGCTTTTAAAACTTTGCAACCTGAGGACAATATAAGTTGATGGAAAAACAGGGACAATGAGAATGTCTTTTAAATTCTTATGCTCCTCACATGAAATGGTGTTCAATAATTATTACTCTGGTGCTTGGATTTGTTAGAGAATAATATAAATCATATTATGGGGCCTCACCTACGAGCTTAAACTTTTAAGTGAGATAGTTCCTATATAACATGGTATCAGAGCCTTGTTGACCCAGCGGTCACGAGTTCGAATCTCGCCACCCCCATTCTATTTGATAAAAAACAAGCACAAGGTGATGTAGGCCTGTGCAAGTTTCAAGCCCAAAGGGCTTTCACTTGAGGGGGGGGTGTTAGAGAATAATATAAATTATATTATAGGGCCTCACTTACAATCTTAAGCTTTTAGGTGAGATGGTTCCTTAACAGGATTAGTTGGCAACCCTAATTATAATGCTTTGTTGTCACATGAGGCATGCTGTTGTTTATAACTGCTGATAAAGTGGTCCTTTACTGTATTTTACTGATGACTGTTGAGTATCATACCGACACCTTGTGTAATGGTTAATCGATTTTCAAGTATTCATTTCTGTTTGCTTCAGGCTACCTTTGATGAAGAAAGATGCATTTTCATATCATTCCCTCGTTTTATTTTGTTTCTTTTTCTGTTTCATCTCAGGTCTTTAATACATATGGTTTGCTGGGTAATGCTGCATTGCTTCACAGATATGGGTTTACAGAGCCAGATAATTCCTTTGGCATTGTCAATATCGATTTGGAATTGGTACAAGAATGGAGTTCCTTATTTTTCTCTAGCAGGTTTAGTAGAGCAAGGTTATCCCTTTGGAGAAGATTAGAATACGGAGGATGTGACAGCCAGAATGCTGAATACTTTGAGATATCATCTAATGGGGAACCACAAATTGAGTTGTTGATTTTATTGTATATAATATTGTTGCCAGAGGATACTTATCGCAAGTTGGATCTCGCAGTCTTTGCTGAAAATAACCACAAAGGATCCATTGGCACAATTTTATCCGAAAAATGGAATATTACATGGGATAAAAGCTCAGAAATCAGAGCAGACTTGTTGCTGACAGAAAGTGTATGCAATGCTCTTTTGTGGCTTGCTGATAAGAGGGAGAGTTTATATGGATCAAGTTCAATAACAGATGATATTGAAGATCTGGGAAAATGTTGTGCTAAAGAGAGGAAGCTATACCATTCCCTGATGTTGCGCTTGAGTGAAAGGAAGATTCTCGAAAAACTTAGAACCTATGCTGCTGTCGGTGCTCGTTCCCGTTGCTCTTTAAAATCCATTCAGAGAGAACCCAAGAGGAAGAGATCTAAGAGGAGCTGAGGTACAATACTTCTGTCCACTTTTATAGATGCCTGTCAGGTATTCTTTATTTCTTGTCCGCTTCCAAACAACTTTGGTGCGCTCCCTTGGAAAACTGGGGTGTTTTGTCTTATGAGCATCAGAGAACTGAGGAGTTTTGTTTTATGAGCATCAGTGATGGTGCGGACAACAACATGATTATTGGCACTGGAAGGCTTAAGCACTTGACTAGAGTTTTTACTTGAACACGTCCCATTTGCTGTATGATTGCACCATTAATTTCTTCCCAGATATCTAATCTGATTTTTTATCTGCCTTTTTTTTGTGCTTTCCTTGATCTGTATTGACATGCAGTTTGTTTCATTGAAGTGAACTGATAAACTTGTTTGTGATTTATGAAAGTTCATAAATATTTGGATCTTATTTTAGGACTAGTCAAATCCAAATGTTTCTATTTGGACAAGAGCTAGCTAATAATCCCTGCTAGCTAGCAGGCTATATTAATAAGCTAGCAAGGTAACATTATCGACTGTTTCTTATTCGATTTGTTGTTTCTTATAAATACAACATGATCACCACATACTACTAGCTTATCTCTTAGTTAACATAATTATATATGGTGTTGGTGTCTGGAGGGTTTTTAGCCAATCAAAAAGATTCATATTTCAGATATATCAAATAATTACGAGCTTGATTGGCGGAGGGGTTTTAGCCCAATAAAAAGATTCGTATTTCAAGATATATCAAATAAATACGAGCTTGATTGGCTCACAGCCTGTAAAACCATTTGGCTCACAATCAGTACGTCAAGTTAAAGTGGTCCTATTTGTCATAATTTGCACGATGTCAAATGATAAATCTACCTCAATGTTGAAGGAATTTTGGATTTAATTATAAATTTGAGATTATAGAATTTACAAGTGGTCATCTAATATTATATATTTTAGTTGCTATAAAATATAATGATTTGTGAGAATTTGTGTAACAGAATTAGTTGTGCAAGGAAAAAAAAACATCACCTTCAGTATACGTTATCTATAGTAAATTGTATCGTTAATTGATTGTTAATTTAAAACATGTTTTTATTTATTGGCATTATCTAATTTTCAAAGCAAATTTCCTTTTGTGAGATTTCTATCTTACTAAGTTAATCCTAACTATTTTTAGCCCTTGATTCCAACATTGCATTTATTTTTTATTTTTTGTATCTTTAATACTTGAAAATATATTTTACAATGTAATTTTCTATCCCTAAAAATCAAAGTATATAGCTGAATCTAAATATTAATTAAACAAAATTAATTGTTGTTGGATTTTTGAAATTTTGGCCAAGTTTTAAATAATAATCATAAATTAATAATGATATTCATTTTGTATTTTTACAAACATGATTAAAATGTAATTTTTATTTTTTAAAAAATATACATGAAAAATATTTAGGATTTCGTCTTATATAAAAATAAAATATATTTTATATTTTTTGAAGTGAAGAGTTTTTTTTAAAAATAGCTTTTTTAGAATTTTAGAGAAAAATCAAGTATCTTTTAATATTTTTACATTGTAAGTGTACAACTCAATATTAAGTGAATCTAAAACAAATATCATTTGGCCCGTGATTAATTTGACCCTTGGTCTTAAATTGGATTCAAAATTAATTACTAAACATAATCAAACTTTAATAGGTTGATGATTAAATCATACTAGCTTATTAAAAAATCTAATTATGCATTTAAACTTAATTTTTTATGGGAATTTGTTTGATAATCATTTGTTTTAGCCTTGAATATGCATTTCTTTCATTTTTTGGCACAATAAAGGTGCGATCGGGCTCTCGAATTCGTCCAAACTTTTTCAACTTGATTTTTTCACCATGCCAGCCTCTTTTTTATTCTATTTTTTTATTTTTATTTTGTGTTTTGAGTAAATTTTTCGGAGTAACTCAAAAATGGGTTATGACAAATATTATAGAAAGATACTATAAATAAATATGCAATAGAAAATAAAGATTTTGAACCTCATGTCTAAAGCATTCATAGTCTATTTATTGCCTACAAAAATTTTTTATAAAGCAAGAGGGGCTAAAGTGTAATTGTTCCTTGATAGTATTAATAAGGGAAAGTATACCTAACATATTATTGATGATGTCCTAAGAAATCCAAGTAGTTTGGAGGCAAAGCTTGTGTCTTGGGTAATTGGTTAATCTCTTAGTTTTAGCAATATGATCGATTTTTCTTAGCCAAAATGGTTGGAGGTGGGTGTCTGATGCTCGTAAAAGTTTCTTTTTAGTGAATTTAGGGACTCTCCAGTTATTAAGTCAATGATTTTTAAAGAAAATGCAATAATATCATAGAAAGATACTCTATAAATAAAAATGCAACTGAGAATAGAGATGTGTGAACCTTATGTTTAAAGCATTAATAGTCTATTTATAGTCTATGCATCTTTTTATAAAGATGAGGAGCTAAAGTGTATTTTTTTCTTAACAATATTCATAAGGGAAAATATACATGACATATATATGAATGAGGGAAAATATTCCCTAATACATATATTAAAATGAATGGAAATATGATGAAAGGACTTTTATATACATGATAGGGTGTAGGGAGAATGAGATCCAAAATGTAGTTATTTCCCAATTATAGGTCCTTTCTTTAGTTGAGCCCAAGAAAGGTTAGATTATTTCCTCAACTAAACCCAAGAGAGGTGGGTCCTTCTCTTAGTTGAGCCCAAAAGAGGTCAGATCCTTTCTTTGGTTGAGCCCAAGGAAGGTGAGTCTTTTTCAAATAAATTAGATATTGAAATAAATCAATTTTAAAAAATGACCAAAGAAACACAAGTCAACCCACATTAACCTTTAAAAATCGGTGAATCTTGTCATAAACCTAATCTAATCTTATAGAAGGAAAATAATAAAAGAAAATAAAGCACATGGTAAAAGAAAAACAATTCAACCTAGATAAACTTCTTAAACTTGTTCTTGTCTTTAAAACTCACAATCCTTGAAATTCTTGACTTGTGATTCAATCAAGTAGTATAATTCCTAACAAATTGAGTTTTGAAAGATAAAATTGTGAAAACATTTTATAGAAAACAAACTCATGGAAAATGAAAATTGTAGGAAAAAATATATAAAAAAAACATCCCAAATAAAATAAATAGCTATCAAAATGGGGATAAAATTTTAAAGATTACGAAAAATGAATGGGAGTGAAGTTAACAAAATTGTGATTTTATAACTTATTAAGAAAACACAGTAATAAAAAATAAGAGCCAAATTTGAAAGATTAAAAAATATAAAAGGTGAAATTGAAAATAATTTGTATTTTTTAGCTCATTCAAAATAGTAATAAAAAAGATAGGAATGAAATTTGAAGGAAAAATAAATTGAAGGGGTTAATCAAAATTTTTGAAAAGGTTGCATTGAATTCAAAAAGGAAAGAGAGAAGAAGAAGAAATATGTATATCGACACCAAACCAGGGGTGCTTTTGATACATGTGCACGTCATCATGTAAGCGGTGCTGAAACCTTCCAAATGCTACCCTGAAAGGTGGCATTTGTTAGACTCGATCTTTAATTCTGGTAATAAGTGTCCTAGTTAATAGGATAGTGCTGTTAGTATTTTGATATTTTCTGATCTGTTTGATCTATTCTTAAGCAAGGATTCACATCTTCAGGTTGTTGAGGACGTGAGCTTGTTTTTAGCTATTTCTATTTCTTATCATGGCTATTTAAGTTGAAGCTTCATTTGATTAGCATTGTATTATTCCAAGCATCTATTGTGAAAGGATAATATATATATCAGTTGTTTTGATAATTGGTATCAGAGCCCGAAAAGGGACTTGATTGTGTGAGAGTGTGAGTAAACATAGAGAGTATGTGAGAGTGAGAATAAACACCGAGTGTGTGTGAGAGTGAGAATAAACACAGAGAGTGAGTAAGACAAAGAAAATCAAGATGTCAATCTCAGAAAAATTCGTGCAGCCGTCCATTCTCAGCCGTCCATTCCCAGATTTGATGGTCATTATGACTACTAGTCAATGACAATGGAGAATTTCCTTAGGAGTAAGGAGATGTGGAGTCTGGTGGACGAAGGAATCCCAACACTGGCAGTTGGAAATGCATCAGCAAGTGAGGCACAGAGAAAGAGTGTAGAGGAGATCAAACTCAAGGACTTGAAAGTAAAAAATTTCTTGTTTCAAGCCATTGACAGAGAGATTTTGGAAACAATTCTCGACAAAGAGAACATCAAAAGCTAATTTGGGATTCAATTAGGATTCAATGAAACAGAAGTATCAAGGGTCCACGAAGGTAAGAAGAGCACAACTTCAAGCTTTGAGGAAGGAATTTGAGTTACTAGCCATGAAAGAAGGAGAGAAAGTAGACAGCTTTCTTGGGACGAACCCTAACCCTGGTTAACAAAATGAAAACAAACGGTGAGGTGATGGAGCAAAGCACAGTGGTTGGTAAGATACTTAGATCATTGACTTCCAAATTCAACTATGTTGTTTGTTCAATAGAGGAGTCGAATGATCTAAGTATCTTGAGCATTGATGAATTGCATGAAAGTCTGCTTGTCCATGAACAAAGGATGCAGGGACACCAGGCAGAGGAACAGGTGTTGAAAGTTGCATATGATGAGAGATCAAACAGAGGAAGAGGCAAAAACATGTATAGAGGAGGACAAGGTAGAGGACGAGGCAGATAAACTTTCAATAAGGGCTATGGTTGAATGTTTCAAATGCCATAAATTGGGGCACTTCTAATATGAGTGTCCTGATTAGGAGAAAAGGGCAAATTATGTTGAGTTGGATGAAGAGGAAGAACTTCTATTAATGTCCTATGTTGAGCTCAACAATTCAAAGAGATAGGTAGTATGGTTTCTTGATTCTGGTTGCTCTAACCATATGCCAGGAAATAAACAATGGTTTGTGGAACTAGATGAAGAATTCAATCACTCGGTGAAACTTGGAAACAATCTCAGAATGCCAGTAGAAGGAAAGGGCAACATCATACTTGAAATATAAGGTGTAACTCAGGTAATATCAGAAGTTTATTATGTTCCTGAGTTAAAAAATAATCTATTAAGTATTGGCCAGTTGCAAGAGAAAGGTTTGGCTATTTTGATACAAAATGGAGAGTGTAGAGTTTATCATCCTAGAAGTGGGTCTATAAAACCAAGTTGAATGAAAATGGAGAGGTGGACAAGTGCAAGGCTCGGCTTGTGGCAAAAGACTATGCGCAAGAGAAGGGAGTAGACTACAATGAAGTTTTTGCTCTAGTTGCTAGATGGGACACAATTTGTACAGTGATAGCCTTGGCAGCAAGAAATGGATGGACACTTTTCCAACTTGATGTCAAAAATGCCTTTCTTTATGGTGAGCTGAATGAAGATGTATACATTGCACAACCTCCAGGTTATGAGATTAACGAGGAAGAGAAGAAAGTTTACAAGTTGAAGAAGGCACTCTATGGTCTAAAACAGGCACCAAGAGCATGGTTTAGCAGAATTGAAGGTTACTTTGTTAAGGAAGGGTTTGAGAGAAGCAGCTATGAGCACACCTTGTTCATCAAAAGAGAAGAGAAGAACAAAATCCTAATTGTAAGTTTATATGTCGATGATCTCATTTTTACTAGCAATAATTCAATTATGGTGAATAAATTCAAAGAGTCAATGAAAAAGGAATTTGAAATGACTGATCTCGGTGAAATGAAGTATTTTCTAGGAGTTGAAATATGGCAAAGCCCCAAAGGCATTCACATTGGTCAAAGGAAATATGCAGAAGAAATTCTGAAATGATTTGGGTTGGAGAGTTGCAATGGTGTTAAGAATCCTATGGTTCCAGGGAGTAATAGGCTGACAAAACAAGAAGATGGCAAGAAGGTAGATGCAACCTTGTTCAAACAAATGGTGAGAAGTTTAATGTACATAACAGTCACAAGACCTGACTTGGCTTATAGTGTGTGTCTGATAAGTCGTTTCATGGCCAATCCTATGGAATCTCACATGATGGCAGCCATATATTAGAGCCACTACTGATCTTGGTGTATTCTATAAAAGGGGATGTGAAGATGAGATGCTAGCCTATACAAATAGTGACTATGCAGGGGACTTGGATGATCGGAAAAGTACTTCTGGTTATGTTTTCATGCTAAGTGGAGGAGCAGTGGCTTGGTCATCAAAGAAGCAGCCAGTGGTGACACTCTCAACTACAGAAGCAGAGTTTGTGGCAGCTGCGTCTTGTGCATGTCAATGCATTTGGCTGCAACAAATACTTAAACAAATTGGAGGTACTCAAAGTAAGTGTGTCAAAGTTCTGTGTGATAACTCTTCTATAATAAAACTTGCTAAGAATCCGGTTTTCCACGGTAGGGAGTAAGCATATTGATGTAAGATTCCATTTTCTGAGGAATCTCACAAAGGATGAAGTAATTGATATAAAGCATTGTGGTACAAGTGAGCAGCTGGCCGATATTATGACTAAGCCTATGAGGTTGGAGCTGTTCAAAAATTCAGAACAACACTTGGAGTGAAGTCGGCTGAAGAGGTAAACTGAAATGCTTCAAGCATGTTCAGTTTAGGGGAGCAATTGTTAGACTCGGTCTTTAATTCTGGTAATAAGTGTCCTAGTTAATAGGATAGTGTTGTTAGTATTTTGATATTTTCTGATCTGTTTAGACCTATTCTTAAGCAAGGATTCACATCTTCAGGTTGTTGAGGACGTGAGCTTGTTTTTAGCTATTTCTGTTTCTTATCATGGCTATTTAAGCCAAAGCTTCATTTGATTAGCATTGTATTATTCCAAGCATTTATTGTGAAAGGATAATATATATATATATATATATATATATATATATATATATATATATATATATATATATATATATATATATATATATATAAGTTGTTTTGACAGCATTTAGTGGTTAGATGCCCGTTTATACGCTGCTTAAATATCACAAGGGTCGTGAAGCAAACATCTAATTTTTTTTAAAAAAAAATTTTTTTGATATATTTCAATTAAAAACTTATCCTTAAATAACCATAAAATATACTATAAAACCAATATAAATAATAATAATAAAAAAAACATTGAGGATAGAGTTATGTTGAATTAATACTTTTGTGGTCAAATTGATAGCCAATTGCTTCGTCAATACCCAAGAGGTCCTGGTGTGAGTGGTGAGGGCGCTCTCATCCCTTAAGAGAGGTCAGGGGTTCAAACCCTCCTCTTGTATGGAGCCGGCCATTTGAGGAGCACTTTCACCCCTTCGGGGCCCACCCGGTACGAACGTGGATTAGTCTGGGCCAGCGCTTGGAACACCGCGTGGTTTATACCAAAAAAAAAAAATTGCTTCGTCAATTATTGTAATATCCTCGTCAATTCTTAACTATTTATGATGATATTTATGGGTCAAATGATAATCTATCACCTCCTCCCTCCCTCCCTCTCTCTCTCTCTACTCACACACACACACACACACAAACACTAAGTGATAATATTAGTAATTAATATAATTTTAAAGTGTAAATTAAAATAAAAAAAGCTCTATATTATATATTGAACTACCACTACAACTTTCTTCATGTTCACTGTCATACAAATTTCGTGACCTGCACCTACTCGCCTCTGTCTCTCTCGCTCTCATGGACGTGGGTTCTTCTGCCATTAGAGCAGCACTGCTATTTGTTTCCCTGGCCGTGCACCATGGAGGAGTTGCAAGAGGTGGAGGTTGTGATCCTTATAAAGGGATCTGGGTTCGTGATGAAGCCTATCCTCTCTATGATCCATCACGATGTCCCTTCATAGAGAAGGAGTTTGATTGTCAAATGAACGGCCGGCCAGACAGAGACTATCTCAAGTATCGATGGCAGCCCAATCCACGGTGCCACTTTCCAAGGTACATATTATTTTTTTCTCTCTTTTTTATTATTCAAGTATTAATTATATGCATTTATAATGGTCATGGCTATTTATTTCTAAGCTTGGTGTTTTATTTTGTGGTTTGGCAATGGCTGCTTAATTTTCTGATTGGATCTGGTATCTCTCTTTGGCCTGCTTGCTCACTTTACAATCTGCATGCATCCACGTGAAAAAAGACAATACAATGGCAAATGAAAACGATCACATATATGGACTCATTTAATATATATATATATATAACGTAAGCTTTCCCTTCAAGACTGTTATAGGATTATAGAATTTAGTTTTAAAAAAATATTAATTAGAAAAGACAACACAAGTAATTTGAAAAGAATTTGCTTTTCCTTTCAAGGAATTCTTGTTTGTGTTAATTAGCCTGTCAATATCCTTTCTTTTCACTATATATCAATTAAAGGTAAATCAAGTGATTCATCGAACATTCTTATATATGAACACACACATAAAAAAAAAAAAAAATAGAGAGGCAAGGTCTCTTCTTCCTCGGACAATTTTCAATACAAGCCTTCAAATTAATTAATTTGATGCATTCATGATCTCGAGATACGAACTTGGATTGTCAAATAAGAAGGCAACCGTTTTTAACTCTTAGATCAATCCATGATTAATTATATTTTTTTCCTGATAAATCCTTTAAGTAAAGACCACTTCGGTTTGACATTAACATCCACGAAAACAACTGACCAATAATCCTCCAAAACACAAACAACTTGTTCATCATGATCAGTTGCTTTCAATCCATCGTGCGATATGAATGTGAAGACCACCAAAATGTGCACTCCAACATAGAAGAGCACCAAATTGTGAGCTCCAACATAGCATATTGTTTGTTGATGTCCTCAAGAGGCGTTATGCCGTGACAAAAAACCTGAGATCTATTTTGCAATTTTGAGATTTGTGTTAGGATGTGCTCATCTTATAAGAGGTTGGAACAATCAAAGTTACCCGGATTTACAAAAAATAATTAAAAAAATAGAGTTTTCTTGAATCTAAAAAATAAAAATAAAATATATTGTTTGCTGATGGATCCATATTGTAGGTTTGATGGTCGACATTTCTTATCACAAGTACTCAAGGGGAGGAGCATCATGTTCGTGGGAGATTCACTAAGTTTGAACCAATGGCAATCACTCACTTGCATGCTTCATGTGGCTCTACCACGAGCACACTATAGCTCAGCCAGGAGAGGGGGGCTATCTACTTTCACTTTCCCTGTGAGACCAAATTCTTTATCACTTGTCTCATTCTTCGTCTCCATGACTTCCTAATTTTGGTTTTTTAATTGGATCATGTGGGAATTGATGAAATGGTTGCTACATCTTTATCATTTTATAAATCTTGAAAACAAAAATACCAATAAATTTTAAAAAATTTGCTTATCTTCTCAATTCCCACATGGATATCACTTTCTTTGTCAATATCTAGGAAAAGCTGAGACGATTTAATATTATATATATAAAAAAAAACTGTATGGTTCCACCTCCAATTTCAATTTCGTGGAGGAAATATGATTTTATTCATTTTCTTTTAAACATAAAAAAGAGAGTAATGAAATCTGAAGTTCTTAAAGGATTTGACGTGATTAAAAGCAGGCATGTTATAGGTGATTAACTAGCATTAATAAGGCAATAAATACCAAGATCTGACCCAAATAAAATTCTCAATGACAATTACTATTGTTTTTTGTTTATAGAAAACCAATTATAAGAATGATAAATAAATTTATATTAAAGAAAGAGTTTGAAAAACTTGGGTGCAGGAATATGGGGCTAAAGTGATGTTCTCCCGCAATGCATTTCTAGTTGACATGGTAAGCACAAGCCACGGGGTTGCTCTTAGACTTGACTCCATTGAAGGTGGAGAATTATGGAAAGGGATTGATGTTCTGGTCTTCAACACCTGGCATTGGTGGCTTCATACAGGGAGAAAACAGCCGTATGTACCCCATTAATTCCCCCCACCCATCTATGTATACAGAACCTTCTGACTCAGCTAGTTAGTGGGGCTTTTTGCAGGTGGAATTTTATTCAAGTCGGGAGTGCTAGATATCACGACATGGATCGGCTGGTAGCATTCGAGAAAGCGTTGACTACGTGGGCTCAATGGGTGGAGACCAATGTTGACACTACAAAAACCAAAGTCTTCTTCCAAGGTGTTTCTCCAGATCACTTGAAGTAAGTTGATCGACACACATTAAATGTTCTTACTTTTTTTTGGATACGATAACATTCATCTTCCAGAAAGTGTATTTTATGAGTACAGTTGCTGTAATAATAAGAAAGAATATTGAGTGGAGATTGATTTGTTGTTGATGGAACAGTGGAAGTGATTGGGGAGAGGCAAATGCAAGGAGCTGTGAGGGGCAGAAGGAACCATTCTCCAAAACTTACCCAGCAGGACCTCATCCAGCACAGCTGGTCGTCGAGAAAGTGATAAGAGCAATGCCAACGCCAGCAGTGCATTTGCTTAATGTCACAGCCTTGTCACAGCTGAGAAAAGAAGGTCATCCTTCAGTCTATGGCCTCGGTGGACATAGAGCCATGGACTGCAGCCACTGGTGTCTTGCTGGGGTTCCTGATACTTGGAATCAACTTCTGTACGCTGCTCTTCTTCGAAGTTAATTAAAATCGCATCGAATAAACAATATTTATTTATTTTTTCAAACGAGTTTTCTAAAATAAAGAAATTATTGCTCCCAACAAGTATCCTTAAATATGAATTATAATGGATAATCACAAACTTGTTGTGATGTCCAATAATTGAATTTGTTTTGTATTTTTCAAAGTATGATAAAATGCAATTTATATATATTTGTTTTATAAAAGCATGAGTGAAAATTTTAGAATTTGGCTGTATACACACAAATAAAAATGTATTTTCTCATATGAGAAATTTTTTATTTTTTTAATGAAAAGCATGTATATTTAATATCATGTTAGTATCTTACAATGTTGTATGTGCACGGCGTTGGATGACAAAGTTACCTCCCGAGTATGGAATAAGGGGTTTTAATCATAAAATTATGATTATAAAATTCAGGAGCAGCCACATAGTATTATGATCACTAAAAAACTCAATGGTATGTGAGAGTCTAGGTAAATGAACTAGTTTTTTTTTGGAATTAGCACCGGGTATCCAGACCGCTGGGCTTTACTAATCCCGAGAGTGCACAAGACCTCGGCAAGCACGTTTCCCACAAGTGCACCACGATTAATTCATGGGCTTTGCCCAAGTCCGATGACCCCAACAGAGCGGATTCGAACCTGAGACCTCTTCGGGAGTACACCGAAGAGACCCAGGCCTCCTCTGCCAGGCCAACCCTGTGCGAGAAAAAAATACATCACCCTTCATGTATCCTAGTTATAGTAAGATGCATTGTTGATTGATTTTAATCTAAGACATGTTTCTATTCATTAATCTTATATAAAGTTTAAGATAAATATCCTTTCGTGAGAGAATTTATATCTTATTAAGTTGAACCCTACCCATTCTAAGGCTCAATCTTGAAATTGCATTTATTTCATACTTTGGATCTCTAAGAGTATATATACTTTACAGTGTAGTTTTATACTCCCAAATAAAAAAATCTACATGTAAATCCTAACACTTCAAATATTAACTAAAACAAAATCATTATTAAAGGGTTTTTATATTTTGACTAAACCCTAACAGACAATTATAAATTAGTAACGATATTCATTTTCTATTTTATAAGAATATGCTTGAAAAAAATCTTTAGGATTTGAACGTATGGACGAAAACAATTTTTTTTTTTTTTTATGTTTTTCAAATAAGGATTTGTTTTTACTTTTTTCCCCATAAATTCCAGGGAAAGCCAAGTATTTTATATTAGGTTTGTATTATGTGACTCGATATTAAATAAAATATCTATAAAACAGCCAAGAAAATAAAAAAAATATATATCTTAAAATGACCCTTGAATGTTTTTTAGAAATTATTTATTTTTTTATTATTATATTTTTATTTTTATGGCTTGGGCTGGCCGACTATGAATGTTGTTTGGGAAGGGGGGATAACTAATTTAATAAGGGTTGCCTATTTGGGTCAGACCCATCTCGGTCACATAGGCCACTTAGGCTTTGATCTCAGGCCTAGTTAAGGCCCAACAACAACAATAAAAATATATACCGGGTAAGGTCAGGTCACCCATGTGGGTCGGGTCAAGCCATCTATGTCGGTTGGACAAGTCTAGCCCATGTGCAGAGCGTGAATTAATCGAGATCCTGCATGCAATGTTATCTTAGGGGAAAGGGATGGCAGAAAGAGGAAGAGAAAAGAGCGGAGATCACATGATGCGGTGGTCGTGAGGACGTTGTAGGTGGTGGTGCTACCGGAGAAGAAGAAATCGCAGCTGACAAGGGGATTATGGATGTTGATCAATGGTCACGACTGTGATGAGGGAGGAGCCTAGTCTACTGGTGGCTGTTGATGGCTGGGGAGGGTGGTGGCAGCGGTGGAGAGAGAAAAACAATGTTGAAAATGCCAAAAAAAAAGAGAGTAATTTTCTTGTCATTTTGCAGTTTTGTTCTCTAATGCCTGAAATCCACCTATATTTATAGGGGATGGAAGAGAGAGACATCTTATCTTTTTAGGGACCAATCTTGACCCTTGATTCAGCCACTGAGGAAGGATCTCTAAGTGGTGGCTCAAATAAATAAAAGGGTTGAGAAAAACGAGTCAGTTGCAGTGATGATGAATGAGATAGGTGGTAGTCAATTTTGAGGTCCGGACAGGAGAAGCCAGCTAGCAATCACGCTCTCCTTTTTTGTTTTCTTTCGGAACCGTGTAAGCTAGCCGTCAATCACACTCGTATAATATTTATATTGCTGGTTCTCCATGCATGAGGTAGTCATGGAGAGTTTATGATTATTCTTAGAAAGTGTTTTTTTTTTAAAAAAAAATTAAAATTTTTATTTTTATTTTTATTTTTTAAATTAATATTTTCTGTGTTATAGATCATTTTAATGTACTGATATTAAAAATAATTTTTTAAAAAAATAAAAAAATCATTTTAATATAAATAATTTCAAAAATAAAAGCAACTAAACTCCAAAATAGTTGCTTTAATATGATTAGGCAAATATTTATATTCTTCTTTTTAATTTAACAAAATATATCGAAAATATATATTTGTGTGTGTGTGTGTGTGTGTGTCGGCCTCTACAAATATCTCGTTCTCAAGCCTACCATAGTCTCTTTTGTTTGTCCGTACATTTAATTTGTTTTTTTGACCTCGAACAAGAAGCGCTGTGTTTAAGTGGATATTTTTTAAGAGCAGTGCTAGCACCATTCCATGTCCATGGATAGTTGGGAAGCATTTAAAAGTATATTTTGAAAAAAGATGAAATTTAATTATTATTTTTGCTCCAAGTAAGATTCTTTTTAATGTTTTTATATTATTTTAATGTGCTGTTATCAAAGATAATTTTTTTAAAATTAAAAAAAAATATTATTTTAATTTATTCCTAAATAAGAAATATTTTGAAAAACAACCGCAATTACACTTTTAAACACTCTTGTTAATGTCTATGAGATTGTATGATAATATGGTTAAGATTATTTTTTAAAATATTTTTCATTCAAAAATACATCAAAATAATAGAGATAAATACCTGACTTGCCAGAAAATACCAATGGAGCATAACTGGATGAAAATACTACTATAGAATTAGAGAAAATTCTATTAGTGGGTTTATTACAAGGTTTAGAAAGGAAAATCAGCAAGTATTCTAAAGAAAATACTACTATTGAATTATGGTAATTCTTTTTTTTTTTTACCGCCTATCGTTTTTTCTTTTTCTTACCGCCTATCGTTTTTTTCCATGAGTCATATATATTATTATACATATATATAAAACGCAGTTGCGATTTCCCTGTTTAACATTTTACTGTAGCTTAAGACTCAGATGCACTGTGGACTCGCAATTTGTCCCGGTGCATCGCGGGTGTATGTCTACCTTTTTTTTTGTCTTTTCCGCATGTAAACAGTGCTCTACCGATTAAAGCCCCCGAAAAAGATAAAATAGTGCACAGTTGCAAGGGGCTCTCTCGGCTTTTCTCAATTTTTTGGCACAGTGCGCTGACGATAATGGGCACGGAAGATGACAAAATTGCGCACAGGAATCGGGGGCAGGGTCGTCCTTTCCCATCAGGTATTTTCGTAATTACGGGTGGGGTCAGGGGCGTATCGGTAATTCGCCCATTATTTTATTATTTTTGCGCGCGGACGGCTGGCGCGTGTCCGGCCCGCGCCAGCGAGATTCTCCGCCTACGCGCCCCTTTGGCGGCGCGTGATACTTCGTCCCGCCGTCAAAAATTGACTTACGCCGCTCCAGGGGATGCGCCGGGAGGTGATCTCTCCTCCGTCGCGGCGCGTTCCCTCCACAGATGACGGGTTAAGCCGCGACGGACGATTTTCTTTCCGACGTCCCTTTTCTCTCTCCTACAGCCCCCACATTCCGGTAAGGTCCCTGATGTTGGTGTTAAGTTCCATTTGGTCCCTCCGGTTTTTATTTCGTTTTTATTACTGATTTATTCAAATTAAAGTTTTATTATTTTCAATTGTGCCCTTCAATTAAAACTGATTATATAGGAAAGTTTTATTTCCGTCCTTATACTTTTGATTTTGTATTTATTTTTTATTCCTTCAATGATTCCGGTACAAATGTTTTGATTTCTTTGATTTGGTCCTCCAATTGAAATTGCTAATATATACAAAGTTTGATTTCAGTCCCTCTTCTTCTGATTTAATTATTTCAGTCCCTCCCGCAGTTTGCATTATTTATTTTTGGTCCTCCAATGTTTTTTTTTTTAATTTTATCCTTCAATTTGAATTAATTTAATATAGTTTATTTTTTTAATATATTCTGTTAATTCTTTTTTTTAATGTTTATTGTTATTTTTTATCAATTGATTTTTTTATTGTTTTTTATACAAATATTTTGCTTTTTTTTTAATAATTTTCCATGGAAATTTAATTATTTGAATTGCTTTTTTATTAATATTGCTAATTTTTTCTCTTTGTTCATTTGTTTTGTTTTTTGCTTCTTTTTTTTTCTTTGGATTGAATGATTTTTATGATTTAACTATTTACACAATAATAATGATAATTTTAGTTATTGGTTTTTTTTACTTTCTTTTATAAATCTTTTGCTTAAGTACAATTGAGTTTGTTTTTTAAAGTGTTTTTGGTCAGAAAAGTATTATAATATTTTTATTCTTTTTTTTTAATTATTTTTTACATTAACAAATCAAAATAATCTAAAAACATCATTTTTTTTAATTTAAAATATAAAATAAAAATCATAAATTTAAATTTTTTATTTTATTATTGTGGGTATTTTCACAATTTAAATTTTATTCCTGTTTTATTTAAATTGAATTATAAATTGAATTAATCTAAATACAGTGAACTGAATAATTCAGATATCCGAGTTTTCTTGCTTTTTTAATGGTGATGATAAATTTATGCTTTTTTATTTAACTTTATATCGATTTTAAATTCTTATATTTTATAGAAAACTTGCACTTAACATGAATTCTGCACAGATTTATTATTTTAACTAAATTTATATTATAATAAAAAAATACACATAATTAGTATTTCTTACATTGAAAAAAAAATTATGCTGCTGCCTGGGCAGCTGATATATATGTATATGATGCATATGTCTATAGTATATATATATATATATATATATATATATATTAACTAAACAATAAAAGGCGTCCCACATTTACTGTGCACCAGTGCACTGTGGATTGCGACAGTAGATTTTTTTTTATTTTTTTTTTTTTGCTTTTTTTACTTCTTTTTTTTGTCTCTTTTTTTTTCTAATTATTCTTTTTCTTCTTTTTTTCCCTCCGTTTTTGCTTCTTTTTTTTTTTTGCCTTTTTTTTTGTATTTTTTACTTAATATTTTTTTTCTAATTATTCTTTTTCTTCTTTTTTTCCCTCTGTTTTTGCTTCTTCTTTTGCCTTTTTTATATATTTTTTACTTATTATTTTTTTTTTCATTTTTTCTTATTATATATATATATATATATATATATATATATATATATATATATATATTTTCTACTTTTATATTTTTTTGGTTTTTTGTTTTTTAATAATCGGGGTGTCCGAGCTCGCTTAAATGCACCACGATTAATCTCCATATCCAATTTTTTTTGATAACCAGGGTGTCCAGACCAACTTATGCATACCACGACAATCCCCGGACCCACATTTTTTTTCTTTTTTTTTTAATTTTTTTTATTCACTTATATATATTTTTTATAACCGGGATCTTTGACCAACTTAGGCACACTACGACTAATTCTTGGGCCCAATTTTTTTAAAAACAATATGGATTGCTACAATGCTTTCACGCTTATATTTTTTTTTTGTTTTCTTTCGCTTATATATTTTTTTGTAACCATGGTCTCTCAGCCAGCTTAAGCTCTTTTTTTCACTTATATATTTTTTTCACTTATATTTTTTTTTTATAACCACGATCTCCGGGCCAGCTCAAGTGCACCACCACTACTCCTCGGACCAAATCTGTTTTTTGATAATCGGGGTATCCAGGCCAGCGTGGACACACCATGACTAATCTCCGAACCAATTTATTATTAGTTTTTATTTTTTTTCCTTATACGTTTTTTTGTTCACTAATCTCCGAACCAATAATAATGATAATTTTAGTAATTATTTTTTAATAAAAATCTTTTGATTTTTTTTAAAGATTTTCCTAAAATTTTAATTTATACTAGTGATCATTTTAAAAGTAATATTACTCTATTTTTCCCTTTATTCATTTTTTTTTTTGTTTTTTGTTTCTTTATTTGTTCTTTAGATTATATGATTTTATTATTTATGCAATAATAATGATAATTTTAGTTATTGTTTTTTTATAAAAAATCTTTTGCTTTTTTTTATATTTTTTCATGGAAATTTAATTATTTTAATTGTTTTGGAAGTAATGTTAGCAATAATTTTAGCTTTAATAGCAATGATAATGGCAATAACGTCAGGATGAATTTTCAATCTACGTTTTTGTCTTTTTGTTGATAGAAAATTAACAACTTATTTTTTTTATTTGATTATTGTAGGTATTTTCACAATTTATATTTTATTTTTGTTTGATTTAAATTGAATTATAAAATGAACTAATCTTAATATAGTGAAGTTAATAATTCAGATATCCAAGTTTTCTTGCTTTTTTAATAATGATGATAAATTTATACTGGTTATTTCGTTTGAAACTACTAAACAGATAAATTTATATCGATTTTAAATTCATATATTTTATAAAAAACTTGCACTTGACATGAATTCTGCATAAATTTATTATTTTAGCTAAATTTATATTATAATAAAAAATATACACAATTAATATTTTTTACATTGAAAAAAAAATTATGCCGCCCGCGGCGAAGCGCAGGGGCATTGTCTAGTATATATATATATATATAATAACCACAAAACGGAACACAACTCGAAAAACACAATCGATGTCTCACGAGTGTAAACGCAAGTTATTTCAAAAACGCGTGAAGGACAGGACAGGACAGGACGATCTATCTTTTTTGTAGTTTGGGGACTTTTGACCACCACAAGTTAAATCAACTCATGAGTCAATGAAATGAACAAATGACGTTTGGATTCTCTCTCTTATAAATAAGATAGATAGATATATATATATAACAAGCAGACAAATCAGCTTTAACTTTGGAATAATTTAAAATATAATGTGGTCAAGTTTCTAACTACATTATAAAATTAATAACAATTGCTTCTCTTACGTATGCAATCATGCTTTAGCTTTGCATTTCCTCCTAATTAATCATCATCTATCATATTAGTCATTTGTCTAGCACTAAAATATTTATTATAACATGTTTGCTATACTAACTGTTGTTTTTTAAAGTTTTTTTTTTTGTTGAAATTATAGTAATGGTGTTTGTAAAGTTTTTTATGTAGAAATATATCAAAATAATATTTTTTTAACTATTTTTAAAAAATTTATTTTGATATAAACACATCAAAATAATTCAAAAAAAATAAAAAAATAAAAAAATTTTAAAAAATTAAAAAAATAATTTAATCACTTACCGGTCCGGCCCCACAAATATACTAAAGTGAATGGGTTCCTCGAATAAAAAAACAGTATTACTATTACTGTCGGGCAGCGCTACGTGGATTCATTAGAAGACCACTTTTCAACTCTCTCAGTTAAGACCACTGGTCCCTAACCAAGTACGCAGAGTTTTGAGCTTACAACAACTGAAGAAGAAGAAGAAGAAGAAGAAGAAGAAGAAGAAGATGGGAGGTGCTTGTAATTTTGCAAGTAGTCCACAGCTGCTTCTGCGATTTTATATCATCTGTTCCATTACTTTCATTTCCTTTGGATTTACAGCTTCTGCTTCAGCTAAGCTCCACGTCCAAGAAGGTACAACAACAATATCTCCATCCCCTGATTGGATCTCCAAGAAACACAGCATCTCATTTTTCTATCTACCTTTTCTTTTGATATGAAAGAAAAATGTCCGTACATAAATTAAGGGGTCTGTGTTTTGCATTGCAGTTAGGGTATTAAGAGAGATAGCGAAGAAGCTGGGGAAGAGGGACTGGGATTTCAACAAGGATCCATGTAGTGGGCAAGGGAATTGGAGTCTTTTGGATGAGAGGAAAGGGTTTGAGAACAGTGTCATTTGCGACTGTTCTTTCAACAACAATTCCTCTTGCCACCTAGTAAGCATGTACTATCACTCTTCCCTCTACCAAATCTAATCATCTGTGTGTGATTAGTTCGAGTAATGTTTTGCTTATTCTACTTTTTGAAAGGATGTCTTGGGCTATGTGCTCTAATATTTCTGTAGAAATTTCTTGCAGAGCCTTAAAGTCTCAGAATCTATCGGGAATCATTCCACCAGAGTTTTCCAAGTTTCGCTACCTTAAACAACTGTGAGAAAATATCGAACATTTTCTAAAGCTTTCATTAGACTGAATTGCTGTTATTGATTATGCACTCAATTGTCAATCAGGGACCTCAGCCGCAATATCTTCACAGGTGTTATACCTCCACAATGGGGCACCTTGCACTTAGAGGAGTTGTAAGGACGCCTACCACATCCTCTTCTTATCTCTTTTCTCAACTCAATTTAGATGGTTAACCTGAAGTTTCATACTTTCCTGATGTATCCATGCAGATCTGTTATGGGGAATCGATTGTCTGGGCCATTCCCGAAATTCATCACCAACATGACCACCCTCAGAAACCTGTATGTTGAGAGTTCTCTTTTCTTAGTCTGCAATCATCTATGGATTTTAGAGGTAGTGAATCATCTGTTGAGGGTTCATTGTTTACATGCTGTCACTTCGCCAGTCAAATCAATAAAGATTAGATTGGAAACATTTTGAATAAGGTCTGTTAATTCCGGTTCTCTAATTGTAGTTAGAAGCATTTCATTTGTTATTGATTCGAGGCTGAGGCTGTCTGACTCTGACCACCTTGGCATGCAAAGAGGACAATGTGAACAGTTCATTTCATGAAAGTTGGCAGATTGACCAGTCCTTGCTAGGCTTTAGAGGCTTTATGTATGGATTTGAATCATTCAGACTGTTTATTGTGAAGTGACATTAACACAACCGTTCCTTTTACAGGAGTATTGAAGGAAATCATTTTACAGGACCCATTCCACCTGAAATTGGAAAACTGATCAATTTACAGAAACTGTAATGCCTTCATCTCTATGCTTATTGATTCTAGATATTGTATCATATAATGTTACTAAAGTTAGCTTTAATGTCATTTCTCTTCAGTATTTTCTCCTCAAATGCATTGACAGGAAAGTTGCCTGCAGAACTTGGCAAGTTGGTCAACTTGACAGATATGTAAGCAGACACTTTTTCTCGCTCTCTTTTAATTGAATTCACGGGTCTGATAGCCAAGCAAAAGGTGATTACTTGGCATTTTTTATGCCTTCGTCTTTGGATATGCCTCGGCTGGGTGATTTGCCTGCAACTGATGTGCAATCAGCTTCTATCACCACAGGAAATATAGCTGATTCTGATGCCAAGTAACATGTTGGGATTGTTTAGATCTTTCAATCTTCTATGTGGATAATTTAACCATGCATGGTGATCGAATTCAGTGGAAATTATGTTATTGAAATTCTTTTAAATCCCTTTTTTCATATGTATAATGCTCTTCATCATTTTATCTGAATTTTATGGTAAACAATATTACTTTCAGAACATTCTCTAAGTCTGTATTTACTTGGCACCTTTTAGGAGGATAAATGATAATAATTTCTCTGGTAAACTACCTACTTTCATCGGTAAATGGACAAAGGTTAAGAAACTGTGAGTTTCCAACATTCACCTCCTAATGCTCCAGTTTTCTTGGTTCCTTTTCTTTTTCATTATAATTGATGGATACCTTTGTTAATATATTTATTACAGGCATATACAGGGTACTTCTCTTGAGGGGCCAATACCTTCTAGCATTGGTTCCTTGACCAAACTAAGTGATTTGTAAGCAATCAGAATATCTGCATTTTGTCTTTATGTATATATAATGTGTTTATTTACAGCATGTATTTCTGTTCAATGATGCTTGTAGAAGGATTAGTGACTTAACAGGAAGAGGGTCTCCCTTCCCACCACTGAGTGATATGGAATCCATGAAAACATTGTGAGTTGGAGTTCTAATCTTATGTGTTTTTCTTACATAACTCTTATCCTTTGATTTGTATCTGACATACATAATATTGACATGACCAAAAAATGCAGGATATTGAGAAACTGCCTATTATTTGGAGAGATCCCAGAATACATTGGGGAGCTGGAAAAACTGAAGCACTTGTAAGTCGTTCTGTATAGAAGCTGTAATGATCTGCTTTCAAAGCAATCCTTTCCAATATAGTCATCACTCACTTTCTCAAGAAGTTTTATTCAAAATACAAAATGAATCTCCATGATTCATGTACTCTATTTGGAAAAGAGCCAGATAGGCTTTTTTTATCTCTTAAAAATGATGAACACTTTTATAGAAATGGGGTTCTTGAGCTCTTGATCCATCCAATAAAATTGATAGCCCTGATCATCCATAGTTGAACGAACTTGGACAATCATTCTTGTGGTATTTTACGGATCGTAAACTAAGACCTCTCAAGCTTTGATACTAAAGATGTTGCAAAACTAATAGGCAGTGAGCTTAAATGTGTGCCTCTTTGAACCTTGATGGTGTGCTCTCAAAAAATAAGATTCTCCGGATAAAATCACTGGCTCAAATGTTATCCTAGAAAACAATTTGATCATCTGTTTTTAAGCTTTCCTTTGGAAGTGCAATTATGAGCTATGGAAACACCCCATTTACTACAGGACAACAGGACATATGCCTTGTGAAGAACCTGAAAACAGATATAAGCTGCACCACATAGTTTCCTCTCATTTATGCCCCCCCCCCCCTCCCCCCTTTTTATTTTTTTTTCTCTAAGTTCTCTTTATTTCATATCTATGTAGAGATGTCAGCTTCAATAACCTCAGAGGAGAAATTCCTTCGACTTTTGATCCAACTGGGCAAGAATAGATTTCCTGTAAGCTGATGTGGTATACATATTTTTTATTTCTTTCATATATTTCTTGGCCCTGAGCTTCTGAGTAGCCTGATATTTGTCATTTTTAATTCTTCTATAGGTACTTGACAGGAAACAAGCTCACTGGATCTGTTCCTCCATGGCTTCTGGAAAGAAACAAGAATGCGTATGTCTAGTTCCTCCAGATTCATTTTTCAGCTTGAAGTTCTACTCCTACACAAAGTTTCTATTCCAATCTCTTAGAACTTAATAGATGATAACAGCTTGAAGTTTTTCCGTTGGTTTTGTCTTCAGGGATCTTTCTTTTAACAACTTCACCTGGCAAAGCTCGAGTCCAGATGAATGTTCACGAGGGAGCGTGTGAGTGATCACTAAAATGTTCCTCTTTTTTTTGTAAATAAATTCTTATTTAATAGCGAATCATTCCATCCACTTCTGCAGGAACATAGTGGAGAGCTTCTCGCCGTCAACAATTAAATCGTAAGAATCTGAAACCTTACTCAAATATTAGTTATAAGATGCTGAAGGATTTTTTATCCCATCTCTCCTCCTCATCCTAACCATTGTTTAAGAATTAACATCCTGTGTCAATATGATCACTTGAAGTTTCGTTTTGTCCCATAATGTTGCAGACGTAAAGGCCCATTCATGCCTGAAACAAAACTTTCCGTGTCCTGCTTCCCGAGATCAACGTAAGTATCCTAAAATACATTCTATTTCACAATGTCTATATGGACGAGGCCTACCTAACTGGTGATTTATATAGTTTTCAATTTCTCTTCATCTTCTTCTGTTTTTATCTTCTTTTGGCAAATATTTCTCTATCTGAATCCTTTTTTATATTGTCAACACTCGTCAGAACACTATTCCTTGCATATTAACTGTGGTGGTAATGAGATAACTGTCAATGACAACACCACTTACCAAGATGATAAAGAGCCAAGGGGTGCCTCTATGTTTTACTCCCATCCAAGTCAAAAATGGGCGTTCAGCAGCACCGGCAACTTCATGGACGATGACAGTGAGGCAGATGCCTATATCAAAACCAACGAGTCTGCTATATCCAATGTCTCCTCTGCCAATGCAAAACTATACACAACAGCGCGTGTTTCTCCCCTATCTCTCACTTACTTCGGGCTTTGCCTCATGAATGGGAATTACACTGTAAAACTTCACTTTGCTGAGATTATTTTCGCAAATGACAGCTCATTATCGAGTCTTGGGAAGCGTATATTTGATGTTTACATCCAGGTAACTAAACTTTTGCACACGATCCTAAAGAAATGAGTGTGCCTGGATTTTACATCCATACTTGCTTACTAAATATTACTTGTGCAAAAATCTATGAATATAGGGAAATCGGGTTCTGAAAGATTTTAATATAGAAGATGAGGCTGCAGGTGTTGCCATACCCCTTGTAAAGACATTCGTTGCAGTAGTAACACATCATACGTTAAAGATCCGCTTGTATTGGGCTGGAAGAGGGACAACAGGCATACCACTTAGAGGAGTTTATGGCCCTCTAATATCAGCTATATCGGTAGACCCGAGTAAGTCAGATTCAAAGTTCATCTTCACTTTAAATGTCATTGCTTTTGAAAGTTGACAGCTTATTCTTGAAAATGTTCTGAAACTGTAATGGAAAGTATGGCCGGGCCACTGTATAAATCTTTTCCCATAAAAGAGAACTATGTTTCCGGAAATGTCTTCCAACGAGGTTCACTCTGGTCAGGTAGCTAACACATATTTGATGTCCGTCCATCTCTTTCCCCATCCTTTGTTGCATCTAAAATCAGGACTGCAGTACTTATACTTAACTGCGCTTTAAACCATCCAATTAGCTGATATATTTGTATCTAGTGAGTTACATTCTCTAGATTTATTCTCTTACTCATTAGTATAAATTGACCCAGTGATAGCAATTTCTCTGCTTACACAGACTTTAAACCTCCTTCAAATGGTAGCAAAAGGAATGTAGCAATCATAGTGACTGGAGCAGTAGCTGGAGCAATTGTACTTGCCCTTCTGGTACTAGGTGTCATGTGGAGAAATGGCTGGCTTGGTGGCAAAGCCGCTGCAGATAAAGGTATAGATATTTCTTTTGGGCTCCTTATAAAGGGGAGCAAAACATAACTAGTCTTTTTGGAATCTTGGATTGCCAAATTCAATCCTCATTTCTCATTGCAGTTTCCTTTGAAGATTGTCTGTGATTTCCCTAAATTCTCTCTTTTAACATTTTCCTGTGAACTTAAAATACTCTTATTGATATTCTCTTAAGGATACCTATAATAGAACTTTTTCTATGATCATTTGAATATTCTCTGACATCCAAAACTGTGGTCTGGAAGAGCTTAGAGGCCTAGATCTTCAAACAGGAATATTCACACAACGACAGATGAAAGCTGCCACCAATAACTTCGATGCGGAAAATAAAGTTGGAGAGGGTGGTTTCGGTTCTGTTTACAAGGTAACTACTGCATGGTTGATAGTTTTTGTAATCTGTCCTAAATACTTTCTATAAGTCGGCGGTAGAAAAACAACAGCAAGAATGAAAGAAAGCAGTGCTGATCATCATCTGTCAGCCATAGTTTTGAGTGGGAACTTTTCATTGTTGAACGCAGGGCTCACTATCAGATGGAGCCGTGATTGCAGTCAAGCTGCTCTCCTCAAAATCTAAGCAAGGAAACCGTGAATTTGTTAATGAGATAGGAATGATATCTGCGTTGCAACATCCAAATCTTGTAAAGCTGTACGGATGTTGTGTTGAAGGAAACCAATTGATGATTGTATACGAGTACATGGAAAATAATTGCCTATCCCGTGCTCTTTTCGGTGAGTTGATATCTTCATTCTATCAGAAGCATTTTGAACGAATCCATTTTGTTTGGGATTCTAAAATTGATTGTTTTTCTTTTCCATTATTTCAGGGAAGGAAGCAAAGTTCAGACTGAAACTGGACTGGCCCACCAGGCTGAAAATTTGCCTAGGTGTAGCTAAAAGGTTTGAAGTACCTGCATGAAGAGTCAATGATAAAAATTGTGCACAGGGATATCAAAACTAGCAATGTGCTGCTTGATAAGGAACTCAATGCCAAGATTTCTGATTTTGGTTTGGCAAAGCTGAATGAAGATGACAATACCCACATCAGCACTCGTGTTGCTGGAACCATGTAAGTCTCCACCAGGGACATTGTTTATTTCCAAGAATGAATTTTTATCTGTGATCTTTGTATCTCATGCCTAAACCCATTGTTCATATGGTGGCTATTTTTATGGTCATAAGCCCTGGCATTTACAGCTCTTGATCTTTTATATTATCATATAATTAAATGGTGACTGTTTGATAACGAAAACCAGGGATTGTGTAGCAAGCTTAACCCACCTTTTTTATTCTTCAGTGGTTATATGGCTCCCGAGTACGCAATGCGTGGCTACTTGACCAACAAAGCAGATGTTTATAGCTTTGGAGTGGTTGCTTTAGAAATTGTCAGTGGAAAGAGCAACACAAACTACAGGCCAAAGGAGGAGTTCGTTTACCTTCTTGATTGGGTAAGTTTATAATCATTTCAAAGTTTTCTTATCAATTTTGCATGAAAACTGTTTCACACGAGCTCTCATATTCAACCTCGTAAAAGAATGCAGTCTTCTCGGCCAAAGAAAGCCAGTAACTTGTATCTGCATCTGTCCTCCTTAATTTCTGCTGAACTTCCTAAACCCATTTTGCAATAACGAATGCATTATAGAATCCTTATCAGGATTTATCTGGGATTTTGTCAGGCCTATGTTTTGCAAGAGAGAGGAAGTCTTCTGGAGTTGGTCGATCCAGAATTGGGGTCAGAGTATTCTTCAGAAGAGGCCATGGTGATGCTAAACGTCGCCCTCTTGTGCACCAATGCATCCCCAACTCTCAGACCGACAATGTCCCAGGTCGTGAGCATGCTCGAAGGCCGAACTCCTGTTCAGGACCTTCTTTCTGATCCTGGCTTCTCAGCGGTCAACACAAAATACAAGGCTATAAGAAACCACTTCTGGCAGAATCCGAGCCAAACCTATACCATGTCTATAAATGAATCGTACCGTACTGATTCCACAGGCTCGTGCGTAGAGCCAGAAGAGGCCGCCCGTCTTGTGAGAGCTAGCTCGGTCAAATCTGATCAGTAAATGAGCATCATCTTAAACTAGTTTGAAGAGGTGGGAAAAGTCCCAGCTTATATTCTTTGTTTGTAATGTAGCTAGGCTCATCTTGGAACGAATTCTCATGAAACTTGTTTCGGCTGAAACGTGCATTGTTAGCCTCCAAGTTTCTCGGCAAATATCAATATAATCATATCAATATCATTAACTTCCATGATCTGAAAGAGTTACACAAACACCTAAGTAAGTAATGTTGATGGAATTACCCATTTCTGGGTTAATTCTAAAATTTACTCAAAATAAAAAATAGAAATAGAAAAAATAAATTAATAAGGGACTAAGGTAGTGATAAAGTCAAGTTGGAATTTTTTGATGAATTTAAGAGCTTAATTGTACCTCTATTGTGTCAAAGAATAAAGAAAAATACAGATTTAAGGTCAAAATAAGTGACCATTGAATAGATATACATAAAAATTAAGTCCAAAATCATAATTATATTTTTAATAAGTTAATTTTATTTAATCATATGCTAAATTACAACTTAATTATGTTTAAGAATTAATTTAGGATCCAATTGAAGGATTTAATTTTTGACCCAATGAGTTAGACTCCCTCATAAAAAGAGATCTACTTTGAATTTTAGAATAGACCAATGATTTGACCTAGAAAAACAATCAAACAACAATGTAAGTTACCTTAGGTAGGGTGTACTGAGGATGATACGTCTTTCTCTTGCACAACAAATCCTTTTACTAAAATTCTCACAAACTATTAGATTTTCTAATGATCTAAATACTAGATGGCGACTCCTGAAAATTACAATCATATTTTTATAATTATGAAAAAAAATCATATGTCACGCATTTCTCTGTATAAGAGATGGGCGTGTGAAAAAACATCGTTGCAACAATTGATGTCAACATCATTCATATTGATATCATTACCCTCAAGTTCCTCTAGTTCTCATCAATATGATATCAGTAGAACTCTTTTGATATCATTAGCTTTTCATAAACCGGAAGAAATACAGAAACACCATATAATGTCGATATCAATATAATCCATGCTGGTATTTATCTTCCAACTGAGAGAGCAAATACCACCGTTGTCAATTCTAATTATGAAATGGTAATTTAAATTGATCTTTAAATAATTTTAATTGTCTTTATTTTATATTAATAGCATGTTGCTAATAAAAAAATGGTCAAATTAAAAGATAATTTATCCACCAAAACATATATTTTTCCTCAAAATTTGAAAATCATTACAATATATACAACTATATATATTGTTATTATATAAAAAAATTGTTGTGCACGGATAAATAACTAGGTAGCACAAAATTAACACCAGAATCATGTGAGAATAATACATTTGACACGGAATGCTGCCGTACGTGCTTAACAGCGTAAGCGACTACCTCAGCAAGCCATCGTTCATTCGTACATTGGTCAAGCCAATCGTTCATTCGTACACGGAATGTTACCATCTACAGAGGCGGATGTCACTTCCACATAGACTTCCATTTCCCTGAAACTCTTCAGCTTCTCTCTCATCGCCCCGTGGAACTCTTTGTAGCCTCTCTCCTCTTCTATTTAAGGAAAGATGGAGCTGGTTGTCTTGTTCTACTTCAGTTTTTGTTTTCTTTGTACCACCAAATTACCTAATGGCTCTGATGGAAACATTTTATCTCTCACACGGAGCTCCAACACTTGCTATTGACGAAACCGTTCCTGCCAGAAAATTCTTTCAATCATGGCAACAAAGTGTTTTCAAGGAGAAGCCAAGTTCCATTCTCGTTATTTCTGCCCATTGGGAGACTGCACATCCTACTGTTAATGTCGTTGATCGAAATGATACCATTTATGACTTCTATGGCTTCCCCAAAACCCTTGTACCAGGTACTCCTGATCAATTCCTTCTTCCTGATAAATTTCACTGTTGAATTTGTGATTGATGATAAACATGTTCCTGATCTGCAAGTACGTAGTATGTAGAATTTGAGGCACCCCTCAAGGCCATAACTGATTTGTTGAATGGAAATGATTGGGATTCTTGAGTCTAACGATTCTGTTTGTGGAAGTGAAGACAATTCAAGAGTTGAAGAATCGTAATTGATTATTGATCCAAGCTGCAAACAGAATTGTAATTGACTATATTGCTTTTCGTAGATCAAGTACACCCCACCTGGAGCTCCAAAACTGGCTAGGAGGGTGAGGGAATTGCTAATGGCATCTGGCATTGATCACGTGGATGAAGATAAGAAACGAGGGCTTGACCACGGTGCTTGGGTTCCATTGATGTTCATGTATCCAGAGGCTGACATCCCGGTGTGCCAGCTCTCCGTCCAATCCGACAGGGACGGCACTCACCATTACAACATGGGAAAGGCTCTGGCCCCTCTCAGAGAGGAAGGTGTCCTCATCCTAGGATCCGGATCTGCCGTACACAACCTGGGTTCCAGGCTACCCTACGGCAGTCCTGTTCCTTCATGGGCGCTGGAGTTTGATAACTGGCTTAAGGATGCTCTCATTGAAGGAAGGTAAATGTTACTCGGAAAGCTGCTTGGATCTCCTGTGGCATACTCTACAATCTCAAAATCCTAGCATGGATTTTGACACTTTCTAGTTCCACCATTGCATTTAGTTTTCATCATTGAATTTTTTTTTTTTTTTAATTTTCTGAGCAGATATGAAGATGTGAATCACTATGAGTCGAAGGCACCGCATCCAAAAATGGCTCACCCTTGGCCGGACCACTTCTACCCACTGCACGTAGTCATGGGTGCAGCAGGTGAAGATTCCAAGGCCAAATTAGTGCACAGCAGTTGGACTGACGGCACCCTTTCTTATGCTTCCTACCAGTTCACAGAGCCCAAATAAAATCTTCATCGACGTTACAAGTCCTGCTGGAGTTCATGCAGACATGAATTTCTGTGTTTTTTTTAACTAAATATTATTTATTTATGCTAATAAATCTCAGTACATATGATAGAGATAGAGGGTGGTTGAGATGGTGAAATTAAGTCCTTGATATAACATTTCTAAGCAACAGCGAATAAATCCAATTGTCAAATTAGGTTTCCAAACTAATGTTTTCCTCAAATGGGTCCCTATTATTCGAAACAAATGTCATTTATTCGGTTTGGTCTCTAGCATCATTTTTTTCCCCATTCAAACCCTCCAGGAAGAAGATAAATATTTGGGGCTAAAACTGTGAATTTGCAATCTAATTATTCATTATCATTATTTTTTATCCTGATTTTATAGATCAATCATGCCTTTCCAATTTCAAGCTATAAAAATGATAATTTCGTTAAGTAACTAAACTTCTTATGTCTGCTATTGTTTTATATAATTTCATATACAATAATAATAATAATAATATAATGGAAGATAGTAATTATTTTTAAAGTGTTTTACTTGAAAATATATCAAAATAATATTTAATTTTATTTTGAATATCAGTATATCAAAACAATTTGAAAATATAAGAAAAATAATTATTTGAAGCAAAGATAAAAATATAAAAAATCATTTTTTAAAAAAAATGCAGAAAAAAATAATTTAAATGCCTAAGGGATTGATGGAAAAAAAAACAATGGTAGTTTTATATAATAAACTTACCATTAAGTTTTCAAAGGCAGGGGTTAAAGGATTAATTTAACATTACTCGACATTAACAATGTTTGACACTGCGTTTTAAAAATATTTTTAAAAATATATTTTTTTAATTATTTTCTTAGATTATTTTGATGTTTTGGTGTTAACAATTATTTTTTTTAAAACCATTTTGAAACATTTCTGAACAAAAAAACTTTCAAAAGTAACCTCTAACAGCCACATTGACAAAATGATAGCTTTATTCCCATGAGCAACACAATTTATTTTTATATATAAAATAAATTGATAGCTTTTATGCATTCTCTGTTTTTGTGATCTTATCTGTAGATTTTTTTTATCTCACTTCTTAGAAATTGCTTGATATTGTGTTTCAAAAATAATTTTGAAAAAACTTTTAAAATTAAAATTTATTTGAATCACCACTTTTTAAACTTGTGATGAGTTTAGGCGCACTACGTTTTAAGAATATTTTTGAAAAAAAAATGATTTTTTTTAAATTAAAATATTTTAGTGTTTTTAGATCATTTTCATGTGCTGATATCAAAAATAATTTTGTAAAAAATAAAAATATATCATTTTGCTGCATTTTTGAATGAAAAACAGTTTAAATAACAAACTCAACCACATTCCTAAATAGACACTTAAGCCAAAAAAAATTAAATCAAAAGGTACATCATCATAAATTTTAGAACATGAAAACAATTTATCTTAGATGGATATTTTAGGGTAATGAGTTTATCTAAAAGTTTTTAGAAAACCAATTATAGTTTCTAGCTATTGTAAATTAGATGACAACTCCTGATCTATTTTCCATTAGGTTTTTTATTTTATTTTATGGCAATGTGTCAAGTTAAACATAAATTAATATAGAAACAAATCTATGCAGAATTTACAAAGACATTAATAAGGCAAAAACAAATTTTGATGTTTCCCAAATTATTTAATTTCTTTATTGTTTTGTTAGAGATAATTTTATCAACCATTGCCATTATTTTTCTAGGGGATTGGATACGTTGAAATTGACATATTAAAAACCGAACATCCTATTTTTTCTAATTTAATATATTCTATAGGACCAATTTGTATTATATAATACTTTTTTCAACAACTTATTTGATTTTTATTTAATTACTAATTAATTAATTAGTATATTATGAACCAAAACACTCAAATATTCCATGTGGCAGCATTATAATCAAGAAAAATATCAAGAAGTTATATTAATATTTGGTTAAAAATCAAATGTTTAAATAAAAAAAAATATTAATTAAATATATACTTAATTGGTTATATAGATTTTTAAAATACTTACAAAAGATATAATAGAGAATCTTGACTAGGTATTTTATTACAATACAAGATAAAATGTTTTAACAAGTGTCATAACCCATTTCAGAGATATGAAAGTGTGATTGAAATTGTTTTTGAAAAAAAAATTTATTCAGAAAAACATCAAAATTATATATTTTTTTATTTTTTTAAAATTATTTCTGACATCAGTATATGAAAATAATTTAAAACATCAAAACAATAATTTAATATAAAAGATAGAAATAAATTTTTTATGTTTTTAAACAATTTTTTAAACGAAATTCCATGTTAGCTTATTTCAACTTAATTCCAATTGGCCCTAAAAAAAAAAAAAAAAACTCCCATCCATTGGACATTACCCATATAGCCCTTGTCTTGAAACTTTTTTCCTGGGAAACGTTACAAAACAGAGAAAGGAACCTGTTTGTATTAAAATACTATTTTCCTGTGAGTTTTCGTTCTAGAGCTACTAAGGTAATGATGGTATATTGTGGTTATTTTTTAAAATAATTTTTATTAAAAAAAAGAGAGTTTAATTTGAAAGAAAAAGAAGTGGTCCATCGGAGGAGGGTACCTGAAGTATTTTGTAAGCTTTCAATGTATTCTGAGATACTGACTTCGAACCTTTCTTGCACATGTAACCTCTGCATAATTGGCACTACCTTACCTTATATACGAAGTTAAAGTTAAAAAAAAGAGAAGAAAAAAGATTTATCATGAACATGGATCGAAATGTAATCCACATACATGGATTGCTCGGAAGTCTTGTCACCATGAATACTCGGACATTGCTGAAATCGACAAGGACTATTCACCATACACAACGTCAGCAAAGACATCATCCACGAGAGCAAGATCAAACTCTTGAACTCGAATCTTGTCGGCAGATGGTAGATTAAAAAACATCGTTGTATGTGGAAGCAATCTTTGTAGCTTCTTCCATCAGTACAACTGAAACATAAATGATTGCAGACAATTAAAGTTGTGATCAGACACATGAATGGATGCATATCTATGTATTGGGATGGGAAATGAAATTTGGCCTATTAAAACAATAGTTCAAACACAGGAAGCAGTCAGGTGATAATGTATTTGGTGCATTGTGCCTGTGAGCCTTAAGGGAATGAAGCTATTACGAACCAGGGGTGAGTACATTGGCTGGTGAATTGAGAAGTTCTTTTCCAAAAATTACAGCAGAAGAAACATCTTCAGCATATTTGAGCTTCTTGTCTAATTGACTTAAACTTGTGAAAATTCAAGAATATCCACGAATTTAAGCACTGGTTTGTTTGAATCTGATTTAAACTTGTTATCTTCATATGTCCCCAGCACAGTCCCTGACACATTTTAAACCATTCAACATTAATTATTTCCAGCTGTTCATGCAAACAATTGTCACAGTGCAATTAGTTCCCAATATTAGTACCAGAAGCTATTGTTGAAGCAATATTAAGTTTTGATTCATTTGAGGTGCTTCCAGTTGAGGCAAGCACAATGCCAACATTACTGGCTTGAGCATTCTTTGCAGCAGCTGCAATCGCCTCGCCAAAATTGCGAAAAGCGTATGCGTTTGCAGCAGACTTCCCAAGGCTAATGAAGCCGATTCTTTTGGCACCATGACCTGGAACTCTAAGAACCATTGACTGGCCAGGTTTTCCAGTGAAATCCTCCTCGGAATAGGCTTCACTTACGTGACCACCCAACTTAGTATCTAGGTTCTTCAAAAGAGAGTTCTCAAACCTTTTGCTGTCATCCTTGGTCATATCTTTCTCCGTAACACCAATAACAAGGATATCTCCTTTCTATTCTGCCACATCAATCTCTTTTGCAGATAAAGCAATCTATCAAGCATTACAGAAATACATCACCCACCTCTTCGGTGCCCAATAGATAACTATCAGAATGCAAATAGTCACAACACTTAACATATTAGTACTTTATCAACGCACATTTCAGAAGGTAAACATAACAAAAAGACATCCCAGTACACTGCCGATCCATATAAAACTAAATCAATCAGGTCACAAACATTTACCACAACTTTAAGCCATAAATCACATACGGAGATGCAAGATCAATAAGGTTTGAAAGAAAAAACTAAAACCCCATCAACAAAGAAATGTTTAATTAGAATTTTAACCAATGGCAGCCTCTCCTCTAATATATCAACATCATTTCAATACCGAAATTTTCTCAATCTTGCATTCACTCTTCATTATAATTGTTCTCTCACTTATTCATTACTCCAAGCCCAAACTCCATTAATTTCTTTCTCTAGCTTTCTTCTACTCATCTTACAAACTCCACCTTGCGATTGAGTCTATAAGTTAATCACTTAGAGCATGTTTGGAGGTTCTATATTTATCCTTGATGATTAAAAAAAATTGAATATGCAATCAATTCAATTTTGAAATGAAATAAGAAGATGCTCAATATCAAGCAATGGAATCAACAGTCTAGTAACCTAGTGCATGTTTGGAAATGATATTGATAAAGAGAATAACAGAAAATTTAAGCTCAATGGTGGCAAAACTCATGAAGCCCAATATCAAAAGGATTCGAGTTATCTACAACTCCAATGCCTTTTTTTTTTAATTTTATCTTTTTTTTAACATTAACGATAGCAAACGACAATGAAGGCCAAAGAAGATCAATGGTCATTTGCAATGAAGGCAAATCAATGCGTATTGTATAAGCCAATACAAACAGTAACAACACAAACGCAACATTGGTTCGAAAGAACTATGGGTATAGGTAAATTTCCAAGACAGGAAAACCATTGCACGACAAAGTAAACATATATAAATATTAAAGCTAACGGTATCAAGAGCAAAGCAACCGAAGCTTGTCAAGCATAGAAAATGAGATCCGAACAACAAATAATGCAAAAGCAAAGCCAACCAAGAAGCAGGAAAAACTCATAATGAAATAAGCATAGAGTATGAAGGTGAATGGAAAAAAATTGATAGAGAAAGTGGCATAGCAAGAAAAATTAATACCTAACAAACGAACCTGACTAACAATGCAGCAAAGTTTGCAAAGAGAAAGATGAGGGAGCAAAAGAAAATCGTCGCAACCAATAAATGGACCTTTAAAGCAGCCAATAAATGGACCTTTAAAGCAGCCTTGCAACAACAATTCTTCTTGAAACATTTGAACACTTGTATTAAGGAAAAGAAATTCAAAACTCATTTGTAATGAATGCTAAACAATGAGGAACTGATATTTAAAGGCAAAAGCAACATCACAACTGATAGATAAGCTTCCAAATAATACCTTTGAGTCATTATTAAAAATATTTCCAAACAAAAAAACCACATTGATTTCTCTATGGTTTTTCCGAATTTAGATTCGAATACAATAATACCCCCTTCAATGATATTTTGAATCTCACCTCATCTCAATCTAATCCTTTTGTTTCTATTTATAGGTTATTCATTTTTTTCATTTAATATTGATTGTCACCGAAGCTGTAGTCAAAAATCTCCATAACAGAGGGAAAAATCAAGGAAATATTTTTCCTCCATGCCGAGATAGTCCATTGTTATTTCTAGTGTTGGATTGTAGTTGATGAAACATTTTTATTGTGTACTAATACAGTATTCAATTGGTTTTGCCTTTAAGAAACACACATGTAAGATCTAGAAGTGGAAATGAATGTTTGTTGAAGTTTAGCAAATAAAGAATCAAGCAAAGATAGGGCCAATTTTTTTTAAGAAATCCACCCTACCCATACCAGATTTTCTACAATGGAAGCTCCTGTAAGGGTTATTAATAGGGAAAATTGCTAGGGTTGGCTTGTTACAATTATTTCCATGCAAATGAGTTCATCCAACGATCTTAATGATTCTGATATCTCATATTGTTGATTTTATATAATGCAACTCCAAAATTCTTGCAGGTTACCTTTTCTTGATTGAATCCAAAAGATAGAGGGTTATCCAGCAATATTAAATGGCTTAGTAGTCATGTATTTAGCTTAATTAATAGTGTATTACGGTTGCTTTCAAATAAACTTTCATCTTGGCTTGTAATTAATAAAATTCTTGTGAGCCCTTTTCATGTCCGCTTGTTGATTCAAGAAATTTTTAGTGCTGTGAGCTTTAGATGTATGGTTTGTGTTGTGTGTGTGTAGATGAATCATTGCTTCTCTTATTTCCTTAAAGTACCATTTTAGAGATTTTATGTCTACTTATTTCAGTTAGTTGGAAAGGTCTGAAATTGTCATATCCACTGCTTATTTTTCTATAACAAATGGTTGGTTATTATCTTTGCATTTGTGCCCTTTATTAAACCTGCAGAAATATGATTTTTGTGTGTGTGTACGCGAGAGAGAGAGAGAGAGAGAGAGAGAGAGAGCAAAAGATGGGTTTCAGCGAAGGTGATTGTGTATATTAGTAAATTCAACTCTATAGTTTAGATGAGATTTCTATCTTTTTTTTGTTTGTATATATATGTGTGTGTGAGCAGAAGATGAGTTTCAGCGAAGGTGATTGTGGATGAGTACAAAATAGAAAAGGAGATCCATGTAATCCTAGCCACCATGCTAAAAGTTTATATATATATATATATATATATATCTGTGTGTGTGTGTGAAAAGAAGGGTTGTCAATATCTTTTTGTTCTAGCTGGAACGGCCGGAATGTTCCGTGCCATTAAAAAAAAATTAATATTTAATATTGAGCATGTTCGGAGATTTTATGTTTATCCCTGATAATAAGAAATTTTTTGTAATATGCAATCAATTCAATTTTGAAATAAAATAAGAAGATGTTCAATATCAAACAATGGAATCAATAGTCTAATCACCTAGAGCATGTTCAGAGATGATTTTTAAACAAAGAATAAAAGAAACTTGAAGCTCGAATGCAACGAAATCCATCAAGCCCAATCTCAAAAGGATTTGAGTTATTTAGGACTCCAATCATAAACATGTAGAAGCTAGGAACCTAGGTAAAGAAGTTCAATGACAATCTAATTGCATATTATTTCAAAGTAATTTTAGGCTTTTCAACTGGAAACTTCTGATTGCAAACCTAGAACTTTCATAATTGCATCACAAAAGGGCCCTTTGTTTTTTTTACTCAGAATATGTTGTTTCAAATTGTTCTAGCACTAAACTCTCATTCATATTAACTAACAATTGGAAATTGCAACAACACATAATAACAAAAAGTTAAAATCACCATAACAAATCAACAATCATATATTAAAAAACCATAAGAAACCAATCTCAAAAGTAGAGCGAACAACACAAAGGACGCAACGAAGCCTTGGCAGCAACTGGTATCAATTAGCAGGCCAGAACTTCAACAAAGAACAACCAAGGAATTAGATATAATTACCTAATAGATTCGAAACAGGGCTGAGAAGAAAAGATGGAAGAAAAAGAAACTACCGGAGCAAACGAAAGGGAACATAAATATGCATATAAAAGGAGAATAAAGCACAAAAAAAAACAAATAGTTTAACACATAACTTTAACAAATGAAGAAAGGTGGCGCAGTCCACTCAACCAAGGACCAAAAGAGAATAAGCGAAAATAGGAGCATGTGGCCCTACAAAATACACTGAGAAATGCATTAATGTGAAATGACAGGACATAAAACAATTAGTTTAAGTAATGAAACCAAATTGCAACAGAAAAACCTAAACGAACTAAGCAAAGCAAAGCAAAACAACAATTAACTAATCAGATGGAATGCAAAACAAAACAATGATCAGTTTATGAATTAATTAAAGCTCTAAACCGAGAGCAACAAAAGAAGGAGCAATTAAACCGAATGCACACCCAATCAAACCAAACCGAGAGCAACAAAACCATTCCAAGATCATCAAGATCAGCATGCACTACAACAACCCTCCCCAATATCGAATGCATCCCACTCAGTGGTATCTAGAAGCAAAACCGAGAGATGTTCAATAATTGAAGCGAAAATTCATTGAGTCAACTTTTTTGAGACCAAAGAATTGAAGAAATCAAGGGCATCTTTGCAACCCGGCACAAAACCATTAGACTGAGAGTTTCATGGCATTTGATAATTCCAAAACTTTTGAAGATCAAATAACTAAAGCCAATACCAAACCGAGCATTAAATTATTGAAAAACTTTCAAGTTCATCCAGAGGAATGGAGTAATCAAGATCATGAAAGTTGAAAGAAATTCAAACAAAGAGAGACTACCATCTAACCCCTTACAATAGTTATTTGTTAATACCTGCACGTCTTTGATTGAAACCTCTGCAAAACCTGCAACATGAAAAAATGAAGCTAAAATCTGTCTCTGGCTCCCCAACTTACCAAATTCACATAGAAATTAAGAAATGGCGCATACCATCTGAGCCTGCAATGATGTTTCCCAAATCTCTAGCATGACGTTCGTTGTCACCTGGAGCTCCATGGTCCTTCTTTAATGGATTGAAATGAGGTCCTAACATTTAAGTATGATCATCAGAAGATTTCACAGCCATGGACTAAAAAGTACCAAGTTAAATCGAGAATAAAATCAGCTCCAAATCGAAGAGAAACCCTAACCCGAACCCAATTCAACCAAAAACCCACTCCCCAACACACAAAAAAACAAAAACGCAAGCAACCCGAACCCAATCAAACCCAATCCCAAGCACCAACAATGAAAAAAAAACCCAACCAAAACGAACCCATTACAACCAATCACTGAACACCCAGAGCAGAGAAAACATGAATCGAGGGAGAAGATGGGAAGAAATGGCAAAGAAACCGAACCCATGAACCCACTGAAAAATAACCGCGCAAACCCAGAAATTGAAGCAAAAAAGGGGGCAAGAGCATACTTAATCGAACAACCAACCGAGGCAGAGAACCCACGCAAGGAAACGACTGGATGCCGACTCAAAGCGACCCGAAACCAAGCCATAAACCACCATCCACGCCCGTCCGAGAGACCTCAGCAAACAGACCTGTCGTTCTCTCTCTATGCGAGAACATGAGACCGAGCAGACACTGCCAGAAAGGAAGGAAGAAAAATGTATAGAGAATTTAGGGGATTCACAATTACAATGAAAAATACTATACTTTATTGATAGGAGATGAACTGTATATATACAAGTTTGAAAGCTATGTTAGGCATAAACATTGCCTGAATAATTGCTGAAAATAAAATACAATTAATGCTAATATTTGTACAGACTATTGTAACAACTATATTTTCTAAAGAAGGAAAGATGCTTGATTTGTTTAATCCTTGCCGAGATGGTGCTTAGGCAGATTTTGTGGGAGGATCCTTAATACGCCCCCTCAAGATAGGGCTTCCGTCAGTAAGGTCGATATTGGACCTCAAAATAGCAGTCCGTTATTGAGACAAGGGTTTGGTCAGTAGATTGGCAAGCTGATCCGTAGTGTGAACATGATGAACTTTTAGTGTGCCTTTTTGAACTAGATCACGTACAAAATGGAGATCAATCTGTATATGCTTCATTCGAGAGTGGTCCACGGGATTGTAACTTAAGTGGGTGGCTCCAAGATTGTCACACGGTAGGGCAGGAGGGTCCTTGAGTGGAAAGCCAAGTTCGCTGAGAAGATGCATTATCCACATAGTTTCCGAGGCAACATTGGCAAGTGATCTGTATTTTGCTTCGGTGAATGAGCGGGCAATGGCACGTTGCTTTTTAGAGCTCCAGGAGAGAGGATTCTTACCAAGGAAGCAGATGTATGCTGAAGTTGAGGTTCGGTCATCAAGGTTTCCAGCCCAGTCAGCATCCGAGTATGTGTTGAGGGACCATGGGTTGTTCTTCTGAATTTGAATGCCATAGAAGATTGTTTGTTTGAGATACCAAAGTAACCTTTTGGCAGCTGTCCAGTGCAAGTGAGTAGGCTTGTGCATGAATTGTGACAACTTGTTGACAGCAAAGGAGATGTTAGGACGCGTGAGAGAGAGGTATTGAAGACTCCCAATGACGCGCCTGAATTCTGTGTTGTCAAAGGCAGCAGTGCCATCTACCAATTTTAGGGGAGTGTTGGTTGACAGGGGGGTGGATACATCTTTTGTACCATTCATAATTGTCTTGGATAACAAATTTCGAATATATTGGTGTTGGGAGAGGAACAAACCTGCAGAGGTAGGAATGACTTCCATGCCCAGAAAATAGTGAAGTGTGCCCATGTCTTTCAAAAAGAATTGTGAGCTGAGTTTGTTAATGATAGAGCACACAAAACTTGAATCATTTCCTGTAAGCACAATGTCATCCACATATACAAGCAAGTAACATATAATATGGCCAACACGATAAATAAACAGAGATGAATCAGCCCTTGAATTTATGAACCCGAGAGCAACCAGTACATTCTTTAGAGTGGAATACCAGGCTCTGGGGGCCTGTTTAAGGCCATAGATGGCTTTCCTTAACCTCGCACATGATCTGGCTTGGAAGAGTCTTTGAAACCTGGGGGTTGACTCATGTAGACAACCTCATCAAGTTGTTCATGCAAGAAGGCATTATGGACGTCCATTTGCCTTAGGGGCCAACCTTTCATGACAGCTAGGGTAAGAGTTGACTGAATGGTTACTGGTTTTACCACTAGGGCTAAAGGTTTTGGTGTAGTCGATTCCTGGCCTTTGGTGAAAACCTTTAGCCACTAGTCTGGCTTTGAACCGGTCAACATACCCATCAGAATTTCTTTTGACCCTAAAGACCCATTTACAACTCACGGGTTTGCAGGTGGCTGGTGGTGGGACTAAATCCCAGGTGCCGTGTTTCATGAGAGCAATGAGCTCATCAGACATGGCAGCACGCCATGGTGGAAGGGACATGGCCTGGCTCACACAGGTGGGTTCTAAGCTATGGGGAAGGGGGCTGCTTTGTCATGGCATGTAACTGTTTGGGTTTGTATATATTGTTCAGGGAACGGGTAGTCATGGGGTGTGTTCGATGAGTGGGTGATGTGGGTGGAATTTATGACTCGAAGGTGGGGCTGTGCAAGGGGGAAGGTGGTGATGCAGTGGGTGAGGAAGGAGAGTGAGTGGATGCAGGATTAAACTCAGATGGGCATGAACAGGGAATTGAAAAAATTAGATGAAGAAGTACTCAATTGGAAGGGCGAAGGAGAATTACCTCGAGGAGATGTTTGGACAGTAGCCGTAGAACCCGAATCCATTGATGCAACACGTGAAGGCACTGGAACAGCGGTGATGGGTGGTTCTGACGAAGGAGACGAACCAGGCAGTGGAGTAGACGATTCGATTGAGTCTAGGTATTTTGACTCATCGAATTGGACATGTCTGGAGAGATAGAGACGGTGGGTATTTGGTTCAAGGCACTTGTAAGCATTCTGGGTAAGTGAATATCCAACAAAGATGCAGGCCGTGGATTTGGGCTCAAGTTTGTGGGTTATGTATGCTCAGGTTAGGGGGTAACAAACACAGCTGAAATTTTTTGAGTTTTAGATAGTTGGGCTTTTGTCCAAAAAGGGCTTCAAATGGTGAGGTGTTTGCAAGGAGGTTTGTGGGTTGACGGTTTATGAGGTATGCAGCGGTTTGGAAGGCGTGAGGCCAAAAGGAGAGAGGTAATTTTGCATCAGTGAGTAATGTTAGGCCAGTTTCCACTAAGTGACGATGGCGACGTTCGGAGACGCCATTTTGTTGGGGTGTGGGGGGGGGGCAGTTGTGTAGTGGCTTATCCCATGATTAGAGAGGAATGGTTTGAGACTGATAAATTCATCGCCATTGTCGGAATAAAGACTTTTGATTTTTGTTTGGAATCTGTTTTCGACAAGTTTTTTAAATTGAGGAAAAATGATTTTGACACAAAGATTTGGCTTTGATGGGGCTAAAAACCAAATGTATTTTGTGTAGTGGTCCACAAAAATTAAATAATAACGAGAATCATCCAAACCAGTACAATGAGCGGGACCCCACACATCAGTGTAAAGGACATCAAGAGGATTGTGACTTTGAATGCTTGTGGATCTGAAGGGAAGCTGGTGGGCTTTATTAATAGTGCAAGAGGAACATAAAGAATTTAATTTTTTTTGTGTTTTTGTTGTAGGTAAAGAAAAAAGTTTGACAAGATTTTGAACAATTTTGGAAGATGGATGTCTAAGACGCTTATGCCAAATTGAAACGCGTTCATGCATGTTTGCAACCATTTTTGAAGTAGGACCCACCAGTGAATTCGGGAACTTGTACACACCATCCTCACATGCACCTCTTAGTAAAATCGCCCTCGAAGCTGGATCCTTCACAAGAAAATAAGATGGGTGAAGTTCAATAAAAACATTATTTTGAGAGGTAAAATGATGCACAGAAATGAGATTTTTTGCAATATTTGGAACATAGAGGGTATCATTAAGGACAAAAGTTCGTGTGGAGGATTCTAAGGTTAAGGAACCAATATGTGAGACCGCCAAACCTGTCCCATCACCAATGACCACCTCATCAGTTCTGTCATATTCAGAGTGAATAGAGAGATTTGCCAAGTCACCAGTAATATTATGGGATGCCGCGGAGTCAAGGAGCCATTTTTGGTCTTGTGCACTTGATGTATTTGCATAGTTTGCCATAATTTCAGTGTGGCGCAAATTTGGACAAGTTTTGGCCGTGTGACCCATCTGCTCGCATAACTGACATTTTAGGGGTGAAACGGCGCTGGTTTGGCCGAGCTGCAGGATACTGTCTTTGGGTTTTGAAAGGCCCAACATAGTGACTGGATGGGCCAGATGATGGAGACAACCCATGAGGCCTGTATGTGATTCTGCGAGGAGACCCATTTAGAGAGGGATTTGTCTATCGGTGCCGATTGGAGTAATTGGCAGAGGCAATGAGCTGCTGTGAGGAAGAGTCCAAACAACGCATATAACTATCATGACCGACAAGAAGGTCATGCAGTTCTTCAAAGGCGAGAGACGTTGGTCGTGCTCTTATGGAGACAGCAATGTGTCGAAACTCAGAACCCAGTCCATTCAAGATGTAGAGAGTGAGATCATCATCGGAGATTGGATGATCGATGATGGCAATTTTGTCTACAAGGGCCTTCATGGCTTGCAGGAATTCAGGGATTGAGTTGTTTTTTCCGCTGAATTAAGGTGAGTTCTTCCTTTAATTGCATGGCTCTGGTTCTTGATTTGCTTGCATACATGTGATGAAAGCTTCTCCCAAGCTTCATGGGAGGTTTTGGCAGTGGCGATAAGTGGAGTAATGGTGGGTGATGTGGAGGCCAAAATGGCACTGAGGATGAGCTTGTCTTGTCGAACCCAATGGGTTTTGTTCAATTCGGAGATTGAAGTGCCAACTGGGGAGGGACACTGTGAAACTCCATGAACGTAGTCCAGGAGGTTGTATCCAATAAGGAGAGCTTCAAATTGGGCTCTCCATTGGGGGAAAGTTGATGGCTTTAGTTTCTCATTGATTTGTGAGGTAATGTTGAGTGCAATGAGCACATTTTCTGCGGAAGAGGAGGGTTGAGTGATGGGGTTTGATGTTGTTATGGGATCTGCAGGGGAGGACATAGTGTTGGAAGAAGTAGGATCGATATGCTAGTTAGAGACACGCTCTTCTGATACCATATAGAGAATTTAGGGGATTCACAATTACAATGAAAAATACCATACTTTATTGATAGGAGATGAACTGTATATATACAAGTTTGAAAGCTATGTTAGGCATAAACATTGCCTAAATAATTGCTGAAAATAAAATACAATTAATGCTAATATTTGTACAGATATTGTAACAGCTATATTTTCTAAAGATGGAAAGATGCTTGATTTGTTTGATCCTTGTCGAGATGGTGCTTAGGCAGATTTTGTGGGAGGATCCTCAATAAAATACCCTTGAAAAAGGAAGGAAGAAAGGAAGAAACCAAAAATGCCCCTGAGAGAAGAAATAAAAGTGAAGAAACTGTATAAACAATCTTTAATTGATTGAGTTTTTCAGTGTTGCAATGTCTTTGATTTATAGACATTTATAGACTTGTATATCTAAGAGGATTACATGAGATAACCATTTACAATTCAAATGATAGTTTCAAATTTAAATAGAGAGTCCTATCCTATCTGCAGCTGATCTTGTGGAAGACCAATCACCTGTTGCTGAAGCTACGGGTTGCACCCGTTACTGTCCACTCTCCACCTGTTACTATATACTCAATATCCTCCCTCAAGATGGACAACCCTTCGTGAGTCTAATCTTGTGTTTGAGATTTTCCAATCTTTGTCGTGGGAGTGGTTTTGTCAATGCATTAGCTAGTTGATCATTTGTGGAAACATGACATGCCCTGAGTTGTCCAGATTGAACCCTTTCCCTTATAAAGTGAAAATCAATTGAGACATGTTTCATTCGTGAATGAAACACTGGATTTGAACTCAATTGCGTTGCCCCAATGTTGTCGCAGTAGATGACAGGAGTATGAGTAATTGTTTGCTGAAGTTCATTCATTAGTGAACAAACCTAGCTAATCTCAGAAGCAGTATCTGCCACCGATCTGTACTCGGCCTCTGTGGATGATCTAGCAATTGTTCTTTGCTTTTTGGAGGACCACGAGACAGGATTACGACCAAGGTACAGGATGTAAGCACTGGTAGATGAGAAATCATCTTTATTCCCCCCCCAATCTGCGTCGGAATAAGCATGGAGATTTGCAGGTGAGTCACGGTGTAGAAGAAGACCTTCGGTGCTTGTCCCAGAAAGATACCGCAACAACCGTTTGACAAGTTTCCAGTGAAAATCAGTTGATTGGTGCATGAATTATGTCAATTTTGTAACTGCAAAGGAGAGGTCTGAGCGTGTAAGAGCTAGGTACTGGAGGCTTCCTACCGTGGCCCTGTATTCCGATGGGTCAGGCAGCAACATACCCATTGCAAGTGTGGGAGACGAACCAGCTGGCATAGGCGTGTCAACAGGCTTTGAATTGCTCATATTTATACGATGCAGTAGGTCTTGAATGTACCTGTGCTGAGATAGCACCCAGCCCTTGAGGATGAGATTGTATTTCCACTCCTAGAAAATATATTAGTAGTCCCATGTCTTTCAATGAAAATCTGTGCGCAAGCTTGGTAACAAATGTATTTACTGCACCATCATCATCACCCGTGATGATTATATCATCAACGTATACTAGTAAGTATAGAAAGATGACTGTGTTGTGTATAAATAAACAATAAAGTGTCATTGACCGAAATTTATAAACCCGGATTCAAGCAAAAATATGCGTAATTCATGATACCATGCACGAGGAGCTTGCTTGAGTCCGTAGATGGCTTTGCGAAGCTTGCACACGAAATCTGGTTTGTCTTTATCAACAAAGGCCAGGGTTTGAACCATGTAAACATCTTCTTGCAGCGTTCCTTTAAGGAATGCATTGTTTACATCCAATTGCCTTAGCTTCCACCCTCTGCTTACTGCAATGGAAAGAACTAGCCTCACTGTTGTGGGTTTCACCACCGGACTGAATGTCTCGGTGAAGTCAAGTCCCGGTCGCTGATTGAACCCTTTGGCGACTAGACGTGCTTTGAACCGAGCAATTGAACCATCTGCATTTCTTTTTAACCTGAAAATCCACTTACAACCAATTAAGTCAGAAGCACACTGTGATGGGACTAAATCCCAAGTGTTATTCCGCATGAGGGCAGTGTATTCATCTTGCATTGCATCACGCCAATGATCATTCTTCAATACTTGTGCCACAGTGTGAGGTTCAATAACAGGGGATTTAGAAATTTGGGTGCGGTAACTGAATTTCTGGATGGGTTTATGTATGTGGTTCTTTGATCTTGTCTGCATTGGGTGTATGGATGGAATAATTTACTGTGGTATGGGAGAGGTGGAATTGCAGTCTTGTGGAGTTGAGGACTGATTGTTGATCGAATCATTGTGTGAACTTGGAGAAGAGATGCTACCTGATGGTTTTGCAAATGGTGTTACCGTAGATGGTGAGAGTGACTGGGGCTCTGGAGAAGGGGTAACAATTGAAAGTATGCTTGGTGGATGAGTGACAGGTGTAGATATATGCGGTGATGATTTTTCTTTTTGAAAGGAAGTGTATGGAAACGTTGACTCAATAAATTGAACATGCCGAGAGGTGAAAAATTTGGTGGAAACTGGCTCATAACAGATGTATGCGCTCTGTGACGATGAATAACCCAAAAAAATGCAAGGTTTGGATTTAACATCTAATTTATGTGCTGAGTAAGGACGTAACCATGGATAACATAAACACCCAAAAATACGAAGTTTTGTAAAATTGGGAGTGTGGTGAAAAATTAGCTCATATGGTGAGGAATAATTGAGAGAAGTTGCTGGCATACGATTAATTAAATAAATCGCAGTCGAAAATGCAAAGGACCAAAATGTCGAAGGCAAAGAAGCATGAGTGAGAAGGGAAAGACCCATCTCAACTATATGTCTGTGTTTATGTTCCGAGATGCCATTATGTTCTGGGGTGTGTGGGGGAGAGGTGCGATGAGAGATGCCATGCAACAGCAAAAAATTCTTTGAGTGCTAGAAATTCACCACCATTATCCGAATAAAAGGTTACGATTTTATGCTTGAAGAAATTCTCAACCATGGCTTTAAATTTGATGAATGTAGATTTTACATCAGATTTGTGTTTAAGTGGATATAACCAAATATATCGTGGGAAATGATCTACAAAAATGACATAGTATTTAAAGTCATCAAGAGAATAAATTGGAGCAGTCCAAACATCAGAAAAAATAATATCTAATGGAGTGCGAGATTTTAGGGAAGACACAGAGAAGGATAATTTATGGCTCTTGTTATAGTGACATGCATTGCAGACAACTTGTTTAGTGCAAGTAGAAGAGCCTAAATTATTTTTGGGACAGAATTATGTTAAGAATCGGGGATGATGGGTGGCCTAAGCGAAAGTGCCAATTTATTAGAGCAATTTTAATACTGGGGAGAATGCAACTGGAGAGGATAATGGACTAAGCCCCGTCCATTCATAGACACCACCTTTGGTTTCACCCTGAGCTCAAACCATTCCCGTTAGCAGATCCTTCACAAGAAAACACCATGGTAAGAATTCAACAGATACATTATTTGTGACACAAAACTGATAAATAGAGATGAGGTTCTTTTTAATATGAGGAACACATAGAATATCCTGAAGATTAAATGAGGCAGATGGTGTTTGTAGTGTGGTGGATCCTGTGTGTGTAATATTTAAACCGGTACCATCTCCTATCATGACATCTTCGGATCTAGTATATGGATTGTGAAGGGTAAGATTGTTGAGATCAGCTGTTATGTGATGAGATGCCCCACTGTCAAGCAACCATGAAGATGCATTATGACTGTTGCTAGATGCAAGATATGCTTGAGGTCTCCAGTTACTGGAGTTGTTGTTTGCAGAAGAGTTTGATTCGTGAGGAACGAATTTGAAGGAGGGACAACGTTTTGCTGTATGTCCTTGAACACCACACACTTGACAGTATTCTTGATACTGACGGGCAACAGTTCTCTGAAGATAAGAACCTTGATGTGGAGGCTGATTTGGCCTGGGAAACATTTGATAAGTTGGACGCCAAGGTTGGGAATTAGGCCTGTGCATTGCTGGATGAGAATTCTTGTAGCCCAGTCGATTATTAACCACATTTGCTGTGGGAGAGAATTGCAGAGAGGACTTGTGTACTGGAGGAAGAGAAGCCTCAAACATGAGTAATTTCTCATGTAGCTCTTCAAATGAGATTACAGAGTCACGTGCTTGTACTGCACGTACTAGTTCCTTATATTCATCTCCCAATTCTTCTAAGATCTTGCCTGTGATATCTTCATTTTCCAGGGGGCCCCCAAGCAATGCCAATTCATCTGACCTTGCTTTAACAGAGTAAATGAACTCTGAAATACTGAGGGAGCCTTTGGTTAAAGCTCTGAAGAGTGTTTTGATTTGTTTGATGCGCCCTCGGGATGGTGTGGCATAAGTGGATTCCAGAATTTCCCAGGCTTCTTTTGATGTGGTAGCTCGGGCTATGAAGGGAATAATGGTGTGGTGAATGGAGCCTAGAATGGCGTTGAAGATGAGCTGATCTTGGCGTATCCAAGCATGATACGCAGGATTGATTGAGCTGCTGTCATTGGTGACAATGTTTTCAGGTGGGCATGGCTTAGTGCCATCAATAAAACCTTTAAGGTCATAACCAGTAAAGAGGGTCTGGAATTGCAATTTCCATGACAGATAATTGGAGCTAGTGAGCTTGAGGGGTGTTCGTGCAGTGACATTGATGGTCACTAGGTTGGATGGATTACTTTGGTGTTTGGCTGGAGTTGGAAGTCATGGTAGTTGGAAAAGAAATTGAAACGAAAAAAAAAAGGAAAGGATTTCAAGAGTGCTCTGATACCATGAAGAAACTGTATAAACAGTCTTTAATTGATTGAGTTTTTCAGTGTTACAATGTCTTTGATTTATAGACATTTACAGACTTGCATATCTAAGAGGATTACATGAGATAACCATTTACAATTCAAATGATAGTTTCAAATTTAAATAGAGAGTCCTATCCTATCTGCAGCTGATCTTGTGGAAGACCAATCACCTATTGCTGAAGCTACGGGTTGCACCCGTTATTGTCCACTCTCCACCTGTTACTATATACTCGATAAAAAGAAGCCGACTTTTTAAGGGTAAAGTGGTCCGGACACTGCTACAATCCACAGTAAATACACTTTCAGTCCACAATTCACTTAATAGTATATATATATATATGAGACCGTTGATGCGGTAGTTTCATTTATTGAATCCTAAGACAACACTTTTCCTTTTGTATTTTTGCTAGAAGGGTTTGATGGACATGGTCTATATCTCTCATGGGTCACCGATGATGGCGATCGATGAAAGCATACCAGCAAGGCAATTCTTGACATCATGGCAACAAACTGTTTTGAAAAAAAGGCCTAAAGCCATTCTTGTTATCTCTGGACATTGGGAAACCAAAGAACCAACAGTTAATGTTGTTGATCTTAATGACACCATTTAGGACTTCTATGGCTTTCCCAAACCCATGCACCAGGTACTTGATTCCTTACTTCTTCTTTTGTTTTTTTTCAAGGGTTTTTTCTTACTTGGGTTGCTGAGATTTTAGTTTGATTGGTTTTTGAGAGCTTATGATCTGAGATTAGATAGAAGAATGTCTTTGATGGATTGTTTTTGAAGCTGGAAGTCATTGATAATTCTACGATCAAACGTTGAACATATACCTATTGAAAGTTGCATGATATTGTCAGCATGTTGAACATATCTCTTGGAGTTTATAATCAGATATTCATTGTAGAAGAATGTCCCCGATTGATTTGTGTGGGTCAATTGCTTCCTTTTCATGTATGAAGCTAAAACTCATTGTCATAACTATGATTAAACGTTGGACATACCCATCAGAGTAGTGGGGTTTGTTTTATGCATATGCAGATTTTGAAAAGTTTTCTGCTTTTTGGTTCTTGAAGGCCTTTTCGCATCTAGTTGTAGCTTGATTAACTTTTGAGAGTGACATGATCAGATGTTTTACGAAAAATATTTCTTTTAATTTGTTTGTATGATCTAATTGTGATTTGGAGTCTGAAATTGAAATTGATTGTTAAAACTGCTGTGATTAAAATGTTGAAGATGTCCACTAGAGTAGTAGACCGAAAGGCTGTTGGGATTATTGGGTTGAAACATTTTTTTCTTTTCTTTTCTTTTCTTTCTTTCTTTTTTCGATTAACTGGATTTTTTTATTTATGTTTCCAATAATTCCCCCCTTCTGCCAGATCAAATATATATACACCACCAGGTGCACCACAACTCGCAAACAGGGTGAAGGAATTGCTCATGGAAAATGACTTCAAGCATGTTCATGTAGATAAAAAACGAGCGTGATTGCGCTTGGCTTTTTTCAATGTAAGAAACTAATTGATTTTTTATATGCTATAATTAGTTATTTTAATATTTAATTAGTAAAATTATAATAGAAAAAATATGTTATAAATAACATTTTTTTCCGCCTAAAAGGGATAGTGTAATTGAAATGGGAAGTGATTCGTATATTTTTTTAATTCCAAATAACCTAGGTAATAATTTTTTTTATGAGTTGCCTTTTTCCCTAGTAATATTGTCAATTCTTAAAGAAACAAATGAAATTTTTTGCGTGCTATAATAACTTATTTGCCGTCTAAAAGGAACAGTGATAATCTAAATGGGAAGTGACTCGCATACTTTTTTAATTGTAGATAACCTATGTATATTTGTCAAAAGAAAATTTTTTTGAGTTGTCCCCCCCAGTAATATTAGATTTGAAATATTAAAAATGAAAAAATAGTAAATTTTTTTCTTAAGAAATAAATCTAAACAAAAGAATATAAAATTTAAATTGAAAGCCATTTTTTTATTTTATAAGATTTATTAATCATATTATTATATTAAATATATTTAAGAATACTGATAATAATTTTTTTTTCAAAAAATTGTAGGTCATTTTTTTTTCTCTATATATATTTTTAGGCAATAATATTCAATAAATATTAAAGCATATAATTAGTCTCACATACTTTATAGTGTAATTGAAATGGGAAGTGTTTTTTTATATTTTTTAATTGTAGATAACCTAGGGAAATTTGTCAAAAAAAAATTATGAGTTGTCTTTCTTCCCTCAGTAATATTAGATCTGACACATTATAAATAAAAATATTGCAATTTGTTTATAAAAATGAACCTAAATTTTTTACGTGGTATAATTACTTGTTTGCCGTCTAAAAAGAGCAGTGTAATCGAAACAGGAAGTGGCTCACATATTTTTTAATTGTAGATATTAAAACATATATTTAGTTTAACATATTTTATAGAGTAATCGAAATGGGAAGTGGTTCGTAGATTTTTTAATTGTAGATAACCTAGGTAAAGTTGTCCTTTTTTTATGAGTTGTTTTTGTTCCTCAGTAATATTAGATCTGACGCATTAAAAAAATTGTAATTTATTTTTAAAAATAAACATATTTTTTTTGCGTGCAATAATTATTTCTTAGTCGTCTAGAAAGAAAAGTATAATCGAAACAGCAAGTGACTCGCATATTTTTTAATTGTAAATAACCTAGGTAAATTTTGTCATATTTTTTTTATGAGTTGTTTTTTTTCCCGAGTAATACTAGACCTGACACATTGTAAATAAAAATATAGTAATATGTGTTTAGGAAAAATACTTTTTTTTGTGTGTTATAATGACTTATTTGTCGTCTAAAAAGAATAGTGTAATTGAAAAGGGAAGTGACTTGCATATTTTTGAAATCTAGGTAAATGTGTCAAAAAAAATTCAGTTGTATTTTTTGCCTAGTAATATTAGATCTGGAATATTAACAACCAAATTTATTAATCATATTATTATATTAAATTTATTTAAGAATGCTGATATTAAATTTTTTCATGCAAAAAATCGGAGGTCATTTTTTTATCTCTTTATATACTTTTAGGCGATAATATGCAATAAATATTAAAACATATAATAATGACTTGTTTGTCGTCTAAAAGGAACAGTGTAATCGAGACAAAAGTGACTTGTATCATTTTTTAATTGTAGATAACCTAGGTAAATTTGTTTATTTGTTGTTCTTGAGTTGTTTTTTTATCTCCAGTAATATTAGATATAAAATGATTATTGCTATTATTGCAAAAACAATTAAAATTATCAAATTATCCCGAAAAAAAACACTCATAAACATTAACAAAAGAGTAAGCAAGAAAAAGAATATATTATTATTATTATTATTATTATTATTATTATTATTATTATTATTATTATTATTATTATTATGTTAATAATGGAAAATAAAACACAAATATCAATTTATCAAGGGATGAAAATCAAAATTAAAACTATAAGGGCCAAAATGAAAATTCAATATATTATCAATTGCAATCAAAGGATCCAATTGAAGAAATCAAAACTTATGTACTGTATTTATTGAATAATTTAAACCGAATCCAAAAATTAAAAGAAGGAGGACCGAACTGAAACATTGATCATCCAATCAATTGAAATCGGAGGACCCAATCAAACTAAATCAAAACTTATGCAACCAAAATCAGGACAAAAAACAAAATCAAAAGTCAAGGGACTGAGGTAAAAAGTTGCACAAAATGGGGGACTCTCCTGCACTTTTACGTGCAGGAGAGAGAGAGAAACGTGGCCGGCACTTTAATCGGTCCCCGACGCGTCCACGGGAATTTTTATGGTAAACGCGCCACAGCGGGAGGAAGACGACGCCCCGACAAACCGCTCTGTACGTCGGAATCTTTGTCTCCGTCCATCGTAGAACGCCGCGCGCGCCACCTCAACAGGGCGTGGGCCGTGAAGCCGGAAGGCGCGAGTGACACACGCACTGACAATAAACGCGGAAAAAAATAAAAAAATTTGGTCAATTACCGGACAGCCCCTGGACCGAAATCCATGTTTTTGTCTTATGCGAGGCCAGAACCGTAATTAGCCATTTTAAATATATTAAAAAAAAAACTACAGCGGACCGGACCAGGCCGGTCCGGTCCGTACGCGTGCAATTACATGAATGACCCTGACCCTCAACGCTTTTTACCCTTAGACCGATCGCTATTTTGATCTTATTACTGGGGCTGAAATCGTCGGAGCATTGTTCATTGAAGGAAAAAAAAAGATAGACGAACAGCCGCGACGCACGGCCGAGAAATGGCCAGTCCATAATGTCAATGTGTCTATAGCTACAGTACCGACCCCGAGCTCTTTTAGCTCTTTTGTTAATGTAACGAGGAGTTGACCATGGCACATGGGTTCCTCTGATGTTCATGTATCCTGAGGCTGACATTCCAGTCTGCCAGCTCTCAGTTCAGACAGATAGAGATGGAACTTACCATTATAACATGGGAAAGGCGTTGGCCCCCCTCAAGGAGGAAGGTATCCTCATCATGGGATCTGGGGCTACTACTCACAACTTGGGGACCATTCAACCTGATGGCAGTCCTGTTCCTTCTTGGGCTTCGGAGTTTGATGCTTGGCTTAGAAATGCTCTTCTTGAAGGAAGGTAGTTTTTTCGTTGGAAAATCCGTTGCTTATAGTATACTCTAATACGTTCAGTTTAGGACAACATATGTATTCATCCTTTAATTGGCTGAGTCTTTGTGGAATTGATGAAACACATACATTTACATGGGATGGTGGTAGGGGACTATGGATTAGGAGGCAGGGCTATGGTTTTGGCAACTGTTTTTATAAGGATTTAGATGTTTCTTTCCAAGATTATGTCTGATTTTTTCTCTGTTGATGTTAGCGTAAACTACATATTGCAGATAAAATCATTATCCGGGTAACATTTTAAATTTGAACTGTTGTTTCACAGAATAGCCGAGTAATTCAATCCATGTTTAAAATGGGCTTACCTTAATCATTTCTGTGCCAGATTCTTGATATTATTCTATTACTTGGGCGTGAAAATGCTATCCACTCTATCATCTTACTCGAGGATACCATCAAGTTCTAAGCACTTGGTTTTGTGCAGATAAGAAGATGTGAATCACTATGACTCAAGGGCACCATATGGAAAAAAGGCCCATCCTCGGCCAGACCACTTTTACCCTTTGCATGTAGCCATGGGAGCTGCAGGTGAAAACGCCAAGGCGCAACTATTGCACCATAGCTGGGGGAATGGTTCCCTTTCCTACGCTTCTTACAGGTTTACAGCAGCAAAATAAACCTTGCATTGTGAACTTGTGCTGTGATAATACTTTCACAATCCAGCAGTTTGAAATCCAGTTGTGTTGCATTTATTTTTGGGAGTGGCAGAGCTATTGTATGGGAATTTAAGAGGTGTTGTATTCATGCACATTTATGCATTGAAAGACTTGTTTGGATTTGAGCAAAAAATAATAACAATCCAGGAATGAAACCTGTGTTTTTCAACTCCTTTTTTCTTCATCTTGCCCTGAAAAGATATTCTAGGTTCAGTAGCTTAGGACTTGTGCTGTGCCCTGAGAACCTTCCATCTGCTCCAGTTTCATCTTTTATGGGTTTGTGAATCAAAGTTGGACTTGTCTCATTCCAAACATGGCCCTACATATCTCTGTTTTTGAGCAAGAAGGTGGATTTGTGAAAATCCCTTACCAGGATGAAGATGAACACCCGGGTCTGGGGATCGTCATGCCTTCCATCTGTTTCCTCTTTTTTTAACTAAAAATGGTGAAGGTGAAAAGAAAGTTACAGAAGTTTGTTTCAAATAATAGGGCTGCTGGATATGGATATAGATGGTCAGATTTAGATATAATTGTATTTGACTCTACTTGTATTTTATAAATTGTAAACTCATTCAAAAACATTTATCCGTCCAAGTTAAATATAATGTTCTTAAGTAATTCCTAGTGCTAAGAGGGGATGGTTTTGAAAACATCACGGGCATTTTGGACTAGAAAAGGGTTTTCATAATATTTTCTTAGGTTCTTATCAAATCTTTAGATTTTCGGATGATTCATATATATAAAATGCGAGGAGGGATGATGTAATTTACCACTTGATGAATTTGGACCACAGTAATCAACTGATAAACAAGAATTTCTACAAGTTTCTAGAAGCAATTAGACATTGTTTAAGGTTGGAAAATTGTTGCTTTTTGTGACCTAAGACACCAGTAATTAACATCATCATCATCATAATAATAATAATAATAATAATAGAGTAGAAAGACAGTGATTAAAGTAGAGTAGGAGCTACCTCAAAGCTTCCTTTCTGTCCATTTTCCTGGCTTGCAAGCAACCTCTTACACGCACCTTATTTGTACGAAGCCTAAGCATGTCTATATCCTATGTTTGGCCTTCCTGCATTGTATATTATAATTTAAGAGCAAATTAAAGAGACCATGGGTTTCAGATTTTTTATTTTCTTGGCTCTAATATATAATCTTAAAACTTGTAATTGTTAATATAAACGTTTCTAAGAACTTATATAGTTGTTAATTTCAGGACTTGTGAGATATTATTAAAACAAAAAACAAAAAAACTCCAATTATGAACCCTTTTTATAGAATATATGCCTCTACGATGGTCCGGAAAGGATTTATTATGATTTGGTTAGTGATATAATTTCAATTGTTTTTTCAAACTGTTTTCTTCTATAAAGTTCCAGTTTTTTTATGTATTAATTTAATATATTTTTACCAAACACACACTCGATCGAGATTCTATCGAAAACAAAAAAAAATGTCGATACAGAAAAACGACAGCGTCGACGAGGTTGATCTTTATTAATTTCCGATCAAATTGCTAGTGGCAAGCTGAAATTAAATGAAACAAAGACTTTCTCCATAGTATGGTTTTACAATTAAGACCACCGACCCGAATAGTTGGTTGACATTTACTACAGTTCCCTTACGCACTGGCTCAGCTCATCCTGCCACCTTAAATGAAAACTACCATAACCACTGCCATTTACTCCCTCCCTCAGGTTATCAAGTTACAAAAACCTACCTCTGATCTCAATCAGGGTTTTGTATTCATGTTATGATCAAACCCAGCTAGGGCTGGAGAGGGTATAAACACCGGTACAATAAATGGTGATTTTAGGGTTGGAGCTCTATGATTATATAAATAAACGGTGGTTGGTATTATCATGAACCCTAATTTTGTGTATGCTATAGCTCAAGTTGTTGAGCTGCTATGCCTGTTAGAGAACTGCTGTGTCAGGTGCTGTCAGTCTATGGCAAGAGCACCAGAGTGGCGCTGAATCTTATTGATGGAGAAGGAAACCACCATTGGCAACTATCATCATTTCATTTCTACATGGCCCGAGGCATAGAGATAACTAACCAGCTAGCTGGTCATGCATAAGCACCAATTACTATTCTATGAACATTGTTGTTTGGATTTAATGGCATTTTCAACTATGGTCTAAGAATAATTATAATAAAAAACCTGCTGCATTGAAATTATTTTTCTTTTTATACAGTTGCGAGGTCAGGCTAGTGGGACTTAACTGGAAATAGAGAATTCAACCTGGGGAGAAAGGTAAGTTAGTTTTACTCACTCATGCTATATATATATATATATATATATATAGGCATCTAAAATTTTGTCAATATGTTATGATTAATGGAAGGGACAAGGACTCCTCTAAAGCTAGAAAAATACAGAAGAAGAAAAAATGCACTAACATTAAGATCTACCTCTCTAGACTATAATCATTACATGCATAATAGGAAGGCAAAAGGGCAGCCAGCTGAATCCCAATTACTGGAATCTCAAGATTATTGCACTAGCAGCTCATCTTTGATGATTAAACTATGCTTAATTTACTTAGTTGTTTGCATTATAGCCAGTGAATGTAATTTTCTTACATCAGATTTACAGAATTTTCTCTGAAATTTCATGACAGGAAGAGGGCCTTAACCTCATTAATTTCGTAGCTGTTGCTGAAACGACCACTTGCATGGCATTTAAACCGGCCTCTATATATCAGACCTGACACCTTCTGGCAAGCACAGACGGTGTCCTCCATTTCCTCCTGCTTGGTCTTTTCTTAATTTTCACTAAACAATTGAAGCGTGTTTCTGGGATTGGCCTGGCCATGCCCTAAAAGCTAATTGCTGTATTGTTGATAGTGCAAGCAAAGAAAGCAAAACTATCCCGGTTTTTAATTCCATCCTTGCCGCTATCCTCTCTCGTATTTGTCTATCTCCCCAGCTCTCTTCATAAAGTAATCACTTCCATTTAGCCTACAAGTACTGTTAGTTCCTCTAGCTATATAAATAAATGTATATTTGAGCTCGAGCTATTGCTTCACTTGCAAAATTCACCACTAATTTCTTGTATTAATAAAAGCATATAGTGGTGAATGTGTGTCACCCGTCCTTTCTGTCTGTCACCCTATCCTTTTCACATCAGAAACATTTAAGGTGAGCATATATTTCCAAGAGTATCCAATGTTTTTTATAGGTTTTCTCAATCAGACCTTGGCCCATCCTCGTTGATCTGCTCACCTCATCAGCCCCATCTGTCAGTTTTCCATGCCATAGCTGTTTACTCGCTTCTGTCCCTGCTCCTCTATCTATAACTGGCTTTTCTAAATGAGTCACTTGTTTTAGTTTCTCTTACATTTTCTCGGGAAATAAAAATTTAGCATCTGTGTGTAAAGATTTCAAGTCCTGGCCACCACAAGTATCATTATCTTTTTGTATGTGTGTGGCAAAGGAGAGAGAGGGGGGGAGTGATTGAGGTGACTAACTGCCAAGTTCCTAAAATCCCAGAAAAAGAGTACAATTTCCACTCAATTGCGTTGGTTGGAAGGAGCACCAAAAATAAAAAATAAAAGATGAATGAATCTAGCCTACAGAAGGACATGCCAATCTCAAGAAATGGTAGTTATGAAGGTGGAAATGGCCACAGCCACACAGTCACCTCAGCAGCAGCAGCAGCTGCTCAAGTCCCCACCAATGGACATTCCCCTTCAAGCCAGCAGGAGGACGAAAGGCCGTACAAGAAAGTGGTGAGGTACAAGGAATGCCTCAAAAACCATGCAGCCGCTATTGGTGGGAATGCAACAGACGGGTGTGGCGAGTTCATACCAGGAGGAGAAGAAGGCAGCCTTGAGGCCCTCAAGTGCTCAGCCTGCAATTGCCATAGAAACTTCCACAGGAAAGAGATGGATGGTGAATGTTCTTATGACTTCCACCATCACTATCCTATGATGAGCAATATTGGGAGTGGTAGACTAATTCTGGGCCATCATAATGGCTTTATTGGATCACCACCGCAAGGGTACCCTGCAAGTTCCTTCATTTCCTCAAGGGCGCCACCACCTCACCAAGTGGTGGTCTCCTACAAAAATGGTGGTGCAAATGCAATCACTTCAGAATCCGATGAGAAGGAAGAGGATAATGGAGGTGGATTGCTGACCACTAGACCAGTTGAGAAGCTTAAAAAGAGGTTTAGGACCAAGTTCACAGAAGAACAGAAACAAAAGATGTTGAACTTCGCAGAGAAAGCCGGGTGGAAAATGCAAAAGCTAGAAGAATCTGCCGTGCAAGGGCTTTGTCAAGAGCTGGGGATCAAGAGAAGAGTTCTCAAAGTGTGGATGCACAACAACAAGCATAACTATGTCAAGAACTCAACCAGCAGCTAGAAGCATATTGCAGTCTCTCAGAACTAAGCATTTGCTGTAATTTTACGATTTATGATGCTTTTCTCCAGCTTTCAGCATTCTTCTCCTATATCATCTCCCACTATTATGAGCAAATACAATTGTAGTCTAGGTAGCTCTATGATCTAGGTATGTTGAGCCTGTTTCTTTTCTTCAACTTCATAGAAAATCAAATCCAGAAGGAACCAAGTTTGTTATCATTAAATACTATCTTACTTCGATGTTCCTGTGGCTATGCCTCTATACATGCCACCCCAGATTCATGCTAGCTCATGAAATGTTCAGCAAACTAATGTATTTCATGGGAATTATAATGCAAATATCACCTTGCTGTCACATCTAGCAAATTTATTTGATGATAATCATAAAATGCCACAGCTTGAGGCTTTAACTACCCATTTCACAATCATATAATTGTCTCCATCTGACAGTATTTATGTCTCTAAGCTCAATATTTTGTTGCTGCTGTTGTTTCTAATTTAAAGAAGAAAGCGTGGCCTGCACAAGGAGGTAGTTAAGTGCGTGTTTGTGGCTTAAAAGAAGTTATATATAATAGTTTTTCATAACTTAATTTTTTTAAAAAGTTTTTATTGAAACATAACGCATGTCACACCACAATATACCCAAGAAACAAACAGAACCTTACGGCTCATGCTATCAGAGTGAGATCTCAAGTCTGAATTACAGGAAGGTAAGATGGGGTGAGAAGTCGGAAATGTAAATGAGCGAATAAGTATTTGATAAAAATCACAAGTAGGGTGCAGGTGTAGAAAGAATTGGAACTCTTTAACTGTTGAGGAAAAATTCTGAACTTGAGAAAGGGTTAAGCTTAGGATACCTGATTAAGAAAAGTGAAGTAGCAGAATTAGGGGTATGATTAGGATAAACATAGGCACTAATTGATGCTTCCATGGTGCTAGGTTCAATACTACAAATATTAAACAAGGACTCTTGCAATCGATTCCTATAATTTCTTTACCGTATAATGTTGGCTGGTGGATCTGCTTAGACGGCTAATCATGATTCCTTTTCTTTGTTAATTTGCCTTAGTGATATTGATTCATGCTAAGACACAAAAGTGTTCATTATTATTAGCGGATGCTTTAGACCTGGCCAATTAGTGGTTTTTTATTCTCTCTCTCTCTCTCTCTTTAATGTATGTAACGGTGAGTAGAGAGAGAAAAAGAGTTGCAAAATGTAAGCCCTTTAGTAATCCACCATTTAAAAAATCATCAGAAAAAGTGAAGGTCAAGCAATTTGCAATTTTTGAAGGCATAAAGAGTTGTAATTGTCGTTGCTGTGCTTGGATGTGTTGGAAAGGTAGAACGAGTCCTCCCTTAATTGGTGATTGAAATTGGAAGGCTAACACGAGGATTGAGAAGATCCTGATCCTTGTAAGCCTTGCTGAAATGGGGCACAGAATGGCGTGTTGCAGCAGATCTTGATTTTTGCAAACCTAACTGAAATGGGAAGTAGCAGCTTTGTTCTGTGCTTCGACCTGAGGCCATCATAAAACTATTTCTTGTATTTTTCCATGAAATTTATGGTATCAGTAATGCAGCCCCATGTCATTCTTTTTCTCCCTTTCACGCTCACTTCTATGGCGATCCTGACTGCTCCCTCAGTGTTGAATACAATACAAAGAATTCAATTAAAAGCCTAGCGATCTTTGTTGAAATTTTCAATGCAGCTAGTCAAAACAAACCTTCCTATGCAATAATACATATGAGAAAGCATGTGCGAGTGACAGATTTGCAATAATTCGGCCACAAACAACAGAAAATGGAACACCACGAGGTGCCGACTATAAAGAAAATGGTGTGCGGTTTCAGGGAAGAAAAGAAACACTAATAAATATGGGCAAAAACGTGAGCTCTATTCATGCACAGTGGGAGTACACTTTCTAGGGTTCCCGAAGTAAATACACACGAACTTAGCCATCTCATCATAACCTAAAGCGGGGGGCGGCAGCCTAGAAGAAAGCTTGATGGTTGAGGAAAAACAAACTGACTTTTCAAAGTATCGTCATGCATAAAAGGTTTGTAGTTCATCCATCTGAGGTCTACTAACCTCCCTCAATATACAGCCTCAGAAAAGTTTCATCCACACATGTTGAATTGTCTTCTCCAATCAACGCCTCCAGAGTTCTTTACAGATTGTATATCAGCCTAAAATTCTGTGTCAAAGCAAGCTAGCATGGTCTTGGAGACCATGGCCCTTGCAAAAGGGATGTAGCTCAAGCTATACCTGCAAATAGTGAAAAGGAAAAATCACATGCCATAATTAAGCAGAGAGATGGGGGATGCCATTTTGATTATATGGTTCATAGTCTTTGCACTTCTGCAAAAGTGATAATGCCCATACACGGATAACTTTAGCAATAGCCAAAAAAACCATATATGAGCAGCAAATGTAAGAAAAAACAGACTAGCTAAAATACAGCATTTAAGCAAATAAGGACTGCTTTCATGGTTAGCCCAACCAATATGTTTTTTTCCTTCACAAAAAGGTTCGGATTCTTTTTCAAACCACTGGTTTATAATAAGAGATGACAACTCAATAAAATTGTATAGGCAAATCAAGCGGACACTATGTACAAAATGTACAGATTACATGACTTCAGATTTGATATGCAGAGGAATTGACAGTAGCATGGTCTTATCAATAGGACCATGTCTGAATGCATTTATTTTAGGTTGTTGTGATTGTACCTTCTTCCGAACACATTCAAATAAGAGCTATAAAAATTCTCAAGTTTCTCGGAATAACTTGGCCTCATTTCTGTCTCATGCTTAGCTTTGGTCAGGTTTTGGAAGTGCCATAAATTTTCCAGATAAACCAGCGTGATAAAAAACAAACATGATGAGATGAATAAAATGGAATCAAAATTAGTCGCTACAATTCCATGGGAATCAACACTCATTGTAGTAGGAATGAGATAAATAAAATGTGCACAATGATTAGAGTACTTAGGCATACCAAATTAGTGCACCAAACTCCAAAATGATTGCCAGCAGTGTCAAAAGCTTGTTATGAACCTGTCCGGTGTATACAGTGGATGATCATAAAATATGAGAGCAAAATTATGGTTGTGTGATGAAAATTACATATAATGATCCGGAAGGAAGAAAAAAAGGGCAAGAGCTTGGCTTACATATAGAGCACAGAACAAAGCAATAATTATACTTGCAAGATACAGGGCAGTTGCATATATACGAACAGGATCAAGCATCATAGAAACTTGGCGTTTTGGGCCAATCAAGAATGCTGTGCTGCAATAGAAACGACTCCAACTTAATATCTGAAATTTAAAAAAGAAAAATAGACACCAAATGAACTCATAAAAGATGTAATTGAGTTTAGCTAATTAATGAATATCTCCATGATAAAATAAGCGAAACAGAATAACAAGTCTGTCAATAAAGGTAACTTGGCCACAGAAAAACTCAAAAATGTTTGGACACTCTAATTATAAATATATTTCATCATAGCAAGGATGGAATCAGAAACTTTTAAATAATGTAAGATGTTTAAAATTGCAGGGTACTCACAAATTAGCACTTCCTAAAAAAGAAGGTATAAAAATACCAAATACTAAGACTGTTTCATTACAAATAATATTCACAAATGTTTGCAACTGAAGCCAGATATGTCTTACTTCCAAGTAAAACTTGAAATAAGTTATCATAATAACCATGGTTTCACTTACATTCTTCACCAAGAAACTTGTTAAGATGCCTAACACACAAATCATGGAAGAAACTTGAGGTTTTTTTCTTCTTGTTTTGCTCTTTCCATCATCTATTGTATACTATGCAGGCTAGGAAGACAAGGCTCGAAATATATGGGATCATGTACTAACATGCGGATAAAAAATTGCACAATCAGATCACTGTACACACAATATACCTAAATCACAGGCTAACAGACCTGAATGCAGTAAAAAAGATGAGTAAAATAGAAAAGATATACTGGCATATATGACCACATAAAATGTTTTCATTAGCCCACAGCAGCATGGAGCATAAAATACATAAGACCAAAACACAGACCTCCCAAGTGAAAGCAAATTGCCAAATGTGAAAGTAATTCCAAACTTGACTGGATTGAAAAATACCAGCATTGACTGCAACAACAGATCATGGAAGACAAAGCAAATCAGTAACTTCAAAAGACACACAAGTGAAGGACAATACAGAAATACTATGAGCAATATACGAACAAGATATTGGATAACATTTCTCAAAGATACAGATATTAAGGTTAAATTGATACAAAGGGCAGTTAAAAGTCCCAACTGAATTAAACTTTATGGTATAATTGGATCCCTATAAATTTTAATGCAAGTACAGACTATGTAACACTAAAGGAGCATAGAAAGCCCACAACGTAACAGGTCTCTTAGCTGCTTTCACCCATCATAAAGTAAGGAACAAACAAGCTTATATAGCCTTGTGTGCTTAGTATGTGCTTGATCCTACTCAAAATTGTTGAAATATTCTAGTATAAGCATTAATCTTTTAATTCATTACATAGAAATCCATGTCTTAAACTAAATGGAAAGGGTATTATTTTGAAAGTCCTCTCCCCCAAGTCAAACAAGCAATGGTCATCTTATTGTTTTGAGTACTTATATCAGGATCTTGTTTCTTGGGCAAGAGACTAACCAAGTAATACTATTTAGATGGTCACCAAAAAGGGCAGTGCTTTGTCCAGATAATGTCATTGCCAGAATTTGCATAGAGAAATGCTGATAATAATAAGATACGGTAATGAAAGGGGAGCTAGAGTTTGAAAATGGCACAACTTACCAAAAGGACACAAGCTAAGCCAGCAGAGAAGCATATGGCAAAACCGTAAAACCTCTGTTTGAAAGAAAGAGAGAGAGAGAAAGCACACCAAATTGTGATGTATTGGCAATAAAATTCAAAATAAATTCAAGTAAAACAAATAAATAATCACATCAGCATATGAAAAACAGAATGCATGTCCACCCAATCTTACTCAACAGCTGATGCTGGAATTCTGATTCCTCAATTTAGAACTAATTATCCTTTGTAATTTCAACCAAATTCCAATGCAACATCCATATCCAAAAACCAGTTACAATCAGGGTTTTTTCCTTCCCAATGTTCACATACACATACCACATACATTGTTAAGTAAACATTTTATGACTTCAGTTGTCAATGTTTTGGTTGTCAGCGCAGGAAATTTAAGGCCAAAAGTCCAAGCAAGATCCAAAAAAAGTCCCATTATGCCTGATGCGGAGGCGTTTGGAACTAAGGGAATAAACAAACTCTTAATATAGTTGAACCCTTCTTTCACAAACTCAAAATATTCTCTTTCCCATCTTCAATGGTATTAATTCTTTATCTTGAAAAATCTAGCTCCCACAACAAGTTTTGCATCAAAACAAAGCGGAATAGTCACCCATCAATCATTGAAATATAAAACATGCACATCATAAATTGTGGTATTAGTTTTTCAATCATTAAAAAAAATTACTTATTTACAAGCCATGATGACAACATTACATCACACTACAACGGATAAGCAGCCAAAGCAAAACCCTTTAAGAGACAATTCCAACGTCAACAAGATACCCTCCTAACATAAAATTGAATCATGAAACAAACCCGTTAAAGAGTCAAATTCATTCGTTTAAAAACCAAGGAAAAGACAAACTTGTTTAGTGGAGAGGGTGCAATCTCTATTGAAATCATCCATGAAAGTAAAGGAACTGCTTTCCACTGTCGCAGCACCTTGTTCTTCATCTTCCACTTCCATTCGAACTAGCATCTTCACTTTCTCGAATGCTTGGTTCATCTTCTCCATTATTTCTCGAGAAACAAACAGAACCCACTTCTGATCTCAATCTGGGTCTCACGGGTTCACTTGGATCTCTGACCGTGGAGGATAATTATGTACTGTCCTATGTGTTTTTTAGAGAGTAATTAGTTTTGCTTCTATGATAAGAAAATACCAGTCTTGAAAGGGACAGGGTTCCTAAGCCCAGCTTAACTTGGGCCCACTACAGAAACATAGGAATCGTATTATTAAACTCAACTCGGTTCATCTGGGTAATTCTTGAGTAACGTTAGATCTTAGATGTTTTAATTACTTTTTAAGAAAAAATACAGATTGTTTTGTGGAAAAAAAATAGTTTTTACTGGGTCATATTATATCAAAAAATTTATTTACATTGAAACTTGGCACGAGCAAAGGTCTTAGATGAATGATTATTTTATATTAATAAAAATTGAACAATGTGGAGAACTTATTGATCATCTGCATTGATCTATGGATTACAATAATAATCTATATTGTTTTTTTTATTATTATGTTTTGGTGGTTGAAAAATTGAATTCATTTGTCTTTCTACTTTATCTTTTAATATTTTGATAGTGGAGAATTTGATTTTGTATTTTTTTTATAGGGTTAGTGGATTTACAGATTTAGTAGAATGACCCGAATTGTCTTGATTTACAAGTTTGATAGGGTGTCGTTTTTTTTTCTAATTGAACTTGATTTTTTTATAGTTTTTTTTATCTCATATAGTTAAGAAAACTAGAGAAAAATCATGTCATTAAAATTTATAAAGTAACAGAAAAACTAAAAGGCATGGGAAACCAATGTTCATCCACCCCTATTCCACTAATGATTGTACCAATTTGCTTCTTATTTTTTGTTTTTTGGTTTTGAATTTTTTTCAATTTTGTTTTTGTTGATTTTATCTTTTAATATTGAGATGATTGAGAATTTAAATTTGTAATTTCTTTCTTTTTTATTTTAATTTATTACAGGGTTTAATGTGGTTTGCGGGTTTACTAGGGTAACCCAAGTTACTCCGTTTTATAGGTTTAGTGGGTTTCTTTTTAAAAAATAAAAAATAAAGAACTTGACCCTTTTCTTAATTGTCTGTTATTTTTCTTATATATTTTCTTAGAAATATTTTCAGAGAAAAATCATGTTATAAACTTTATATAATTTATGGACTTGCTCACAAGTTTGACTGGTTGACTTAGATCTCAAGTTTTATAATTTATTTATTTTTAATTATTTTTTATTTTATACTCGTATATTAAGTTAATTGAAAATTCAATTTCATAAATGGTGTAGTATTACTTTTTATTAGGTTATTAAGGTCTCAAAACAACATATCGATGTTGGGTTGATGTTTGATTTCGTGATAGTTTATTTTTGTTATAATATAGTTAAATAACAAATAGTTTGAAAAACAAACTATAATCTCAATGAAGTTCATAACCTTATTCACAAGTTTGGCATACTAACCTAACCTATCAAATTCACATGTTTAACTAGTTTACCCGCTAACTAGATATTCTTTTTTGAGTCTTTTGCTTGTTTTTTATTTGTTCTTCAATATTGGATTGATTGAAAAATAGATTGCATTATTTGTTTATATAGAGTTATCATTGTCTCAAATAAAGTTTTATTTTTAAGTTGGTGCTAATTTTATGAAAATCTATTTTATCATATAATTCAATAAAAGATAACTTATATAAATAAGTTATTAAACCCATGGTTGTAAATTTCATTTCATTTCGGCTAAAATAGCCGAAATGTTTCGTACTAGTTAAAAAAATGAGACAAAACGGCGTTGTTTTTATCTCGGTTTAAATTCCCCTTATTCTGTATATTTCAGCCAAATACCGGCCGAAACGTCCAAATAGTGTTTTTTAAAATAATGAATAATTTTACAATATCAATCATATCTTTTAATTCAACCGTTAGATTGAAATAAAATTTCATGAGTAGTCTCTTGACATATTTATATATATTATGTTAAGATTTTAGATCAATAAGAGAATGTAATGAACTTGCGAGATTGATGATGACATTCTCATAATATTATATATGCTCATAATTTTGTTTCAGAAAAATCATTTTATTATGTCTTCTTTAAGATTAAATTGCACAATTCTAAATAAATTTATTTTTGGGTTTGAACTAATTTTGTATATATACAGTATAACCCCGAAACGGCGCATCAAAATACTTTAAAACCGAAACATTTCGTTTCAATTAAAAAAACAAAGCACCAACCGAAATGGAATTGACAACCTTGGTTAAACCCAATAAAGTTCATGATTTTGCAAGGGGATTGAGGTAAATCTAATTTATCATTGTCTCAGTAGCTTTTTAAAATAAATTATCATCTTGAAATGTGTTTAAAAGTTAAATCATGTTTTTACCAGACATCAAGATTAGATTTGAACTTGTGAAATCAATCGATTTAATTTGAGTTAGCTTCCACACGATTTAATTGAAAGCTCAAGTTAGGCAAAGAGCTTACTTGGAAGGTTTCAAGACTGACCCATTTAATTAAGTTTAATAATATTGTTAAAAATATCTTCACTCTTTTATCCATTTTAAATTTTTTGGTATAGCTAGTTGAAAAGCACAAGCCCATGGACTAGTTAATATTTATGTTCAATATGAATTATTAATTTTCTTATTACCTACCAATGTTTATGGATGTGACTAATAGTTTCGGAGAGAGTAGTAGTAAACCCTTGATGAAATTATATTTCTAATATGAATATTTTCTTCACAAATTGTGTGTGTGTGAGTAGAGAGAGAGATCATATGATAAATGTAGTAATTATGCAATTAGGAATAGATAACTTGATTAACACAGGGAGAAAGAAAGGGTGGTGCATATTAACAAAAGTTAAAATAAGAAGTGAGAATAATATAGATTGTTAGTGAAAACACTATTTGTTTGGAATAGAGTTTTCACTGTTATACTTTGTCACTATATACCTTAAAATAAAACTATTAGGGTCATTGAAGTCTTTTCACAAATCTCATTAATCTTTACAAAACTCATTAGACGTAAATGTCTTTTTCATTTTAAAAACACAATGAAATGAACAAAAAACTCTTGACAACAAAAAAAAACTATTTTTTTTTCACAATATTTTGTCATTATTATCAGGTCAATTGAAAAACAATTTTGTATTTGATATTTGACCATAAATAAAAATAAAAAGCATAATGAATCGACCAAAATGCCTTTAAATAAAAAAAAATAAAATTGTGAAAATGAACTTTTTTGTCTTTCATTGTTATCATACCATCTTTGAGACAATTTGATATTGAACTTAATATTAAATTAATAATAAAAAAAAGATGTCTACGTACTCGTCGACGTGTAGTTTGCACTCACACCTTTGAGCGATGAATGCAATGCTTTATAGCAACTAAAATCCCCTTTCATTGTGTCAATTGAAGCATTTCTTGTGTTATTTTCCTTTTAGGACGACACATGTGGTCATTGATTGCATGTTTTGTCACTTTGAATGTTTTTTTCCTTCTTTTCTCTCTCCTCTCCATTGAAATTAGTGTTGACCATGCAAAAATTTCAATATCATCATTTGATTTATGAGAAATTTCACTTTGGTCCTTATTTTTTAAATTTTTAATTTTTTTTCCTAACCCTTTTGTAAAACTTTGATTTATTTTCAATCTCATATTTCAATTCTAATTTGGGATATGTGTTTTTTTTCCACTTTGATCTTCATTCTTCTAATTAGTTTTTAGCGGTTTTGCTAAATTAATTTTTCTTTTTAATTTTATCCTTCAATAAAAAAAATAGTTGTATTCTTTATTTCAATTTTGATCCACATTCTTTGGATAGTATTTTTTTTTCATTTATTAAATTGATTTTTCTTTTCAATTTCATCATTCAATCAAAGAGAAGTTTTTTTTTTTATCCTTCAATATTTGATTGATTAAGAATTGAGTTTCATAGTTTTTTTTTATATATAAGATGCTTCCAGTGTAATAACTTGTGTCACAAGTTCTATGATTGTTTTTCTTTTCTTTTCTATCATTTCATCTCGAATTCATGACCCGAGTTGCAAATCTGGTGAGATGACTTGGGTCATGAGTGTAGTGGGATAACTTGGGTTATGTCGACCCCGATTACTTAGATTATAGATTTGTCATGCTAACTCGGGTTAAGTCAACTCAATTTTTTTTAGGCTTTTTTTTTACTTAATTCCATCGTTTTGTATTTAATGTGAAATGAGCTTCATCATTATCCCTTTTTAGAAAAAGAAATTCTCAAGTTATCATGATTAGTTTAGTTTTTTTTAAATGTCCATCTAATTATTGTTGTTGATTGTCTTCCTTCTTTGAAACTGGTTTACAAAACTTGAACATCATTTTTTAGTTATGAAAAAAATAGACTCGTGATATAATGCGGGTACAAAATAGACTCGTTTTTTTTTTCCCAGCCGTCTAACCGACAAACGAACAGAACTTCCTACAGTGGACACTTTCTTAGGGGAGAGTAAGTGAGGATATGGATGGTGGAGGCGAATACCTTGAAGGTATGGGTGCCCTCGTTTCATGATATTATGTGCCATGAAAATAAGGTATATGACTCGCGAATTGTGTCACTCTTGCTGTTTGGGACTTGGGATCTGATAGTTTTCCTTGAAGCATTGACCATATCGAGTCTTTTCTGGATTCCATTGCGGCAAATGCTGAATGTTTCGAGTGATCCTTACACCTCCAGACTTTACTTGGTGGAATCATCTGGTAGGGTTTTGCTCGTTGTGAGGCGCAAAGGGGAATTTGTTGACGAGGAAGGTAGGGTGTTGCACGAAGGAGACTTGCTTACTGACATTGCTATTTGGCTTGTTTAGGATGGACTTCGAGAAGGAAACATGGGTGAGCATGAGATCGTTGGATGATCAAGCAGTGTTTATGGGTGGAAATCACTCCGCATCAGTCTTGGTTTGTGATCTTCCAGGATGTGAAGAGAACTCTGTTTACTTTACTGATGATTACTGGGAGCGAGCGAACGAACGAAAATTATCTGTATGGTGGTCATGAAATGGGTGTTTATAACTTGAAAGACAAAAGTGCCAAACATTTTTATCAATTGGATGCATTGAAGATTCAACCTCCACCCTGTTGGCTCCTTCCAAATCCATGGTAGACCCATATCAGGAGTTTCCATGATGGTAATTAGGCTCTGTTCTATCTGGGTACTGCTAGTTTCTTGCTAGAATTGTCTGATGGATTGCTTCTTGATTTCTCCTGTACTATCAAGTTTATGTGATGCTTCGACGATTCAACCACCGCCCTGTTGGATCCTTCCAAACCCATTGGAAGAGATATACCAGGAGCTAAATCTTCAAGACAAACGAGAAATGGAACCACACTTTTTATTGATCATTTGATTTTGTTACATATTCAAATAAAGTATACAAAAGTGCGAGAGTAATCCATTATATATAATTCGGAAATCTACACAAGGACAAGACTCTTCTCTTGGTCAATCTACAAGAACCGTTTCACAACATTCAGTTAACCTTGCGGCAATCTGCTCTTACTTCTCCTTTTGATCCCTCCTTCACATCAAGCAAGCTCATTTTCACCATCGCCTGTTGAAAATCAAGGAAAAACATGGCCTGGTTCATAGCATAGTTGTTGACAATTGCTCTGGTTTTTGGATGGTTGTATAGGGTTTGGTCTGAAAATAGAACTCCAGCTTTCCTTTGCAACGCCTGGAAGTAGAAGCTATCAAAATTATTTCTTGTCATGTCGAAGGGTTGCTCTGCGTTGTCTCCACCTCGACATGTTCTGGCCAAAGTCTTCGAAAAGTCTGAATCCATTGTTGGATCAACAGGGTCACTCAACCTACTTTTGAACGATGAGCACCTTGACACTCCTAGTGTATGTGCCCCTGCATAAACCAAGTTACTAGATTGTTAGAGAATAACATGAAACATATTATGGAACCTCATTTAATAGCTTAAGTTTTTAGGTGGGATAGTTCTTTGATATGACAATTTTTAGGTGAGGTGGTTCTTTAACATGGTATCAGAGCCTTGTTGACTCAGCGATCACGAGTCCGAATCTCACCACTTTCATTCTATTTGATTAAGAACCAAGTACAAAGTAATACGGGTATGTGTAACTTTCAAGGTCAAAGTACTTTCACTTGAGTGAGTATGTTAAAAAATAATATAAATCATATTCTAGAGTCTCATCTAATAGTTTAAGTTTTTAAATGAGAGGGCTCCTTAAAAACGATGACCACAAAACGACGACGAGCACCTTGATAGTCCCAGTAATTTGATAGAAGAAGAAGAGGAGTGCTTACCAGACAAAGCAACCATGTCTTGGGCAGTGAAACCACGTTGGCCAAAGACTCCAATGAGCTCAGAGGCATTAAAAGTGGGGAAGGGCAAGTTTATAGTGTCCTCGATTTTAGACCTCCTTCCATCTTTTCTTCCTTTCGGTATGTCATACACTGGACCTCCTGACTGAAACTCCCACCATCACCAGACAGTTCATATATCAGTAGATGTTAATAAACTTTGAAAGAAGGGAAAAAAACAGAACATGGGAATGATTCTGTTACCCAGGAAACAGCCTCCCGCGCAGCCATTGCAATGATATCAGCACAGGAGACAACACCAGGACACATGCTTTCAAGCTTCCCCTTTACATCATCAATCAATTGAAAACCTCTAACACTTAAATTTCCTGGAGAATCCTTCTCTGCTGTGTTATCCTTTGTCGTGTCCAGTAGGATAGACCCGTCACATCCCTATTTCAAATTATTTCAACAGTCACGCACGAAAAGGGAGATTAATATAATGAGAGTGCAAAGAGAGAAAAGAACGAAGTACTTGGATCCAGCAATCATGAAAATGCATTCGAACAAGAGCAGCTGCCAGGGTAGGATCAGACTGCAAAGCACTTGCCACTGTGCTCCTCACAATTGGCTCAACTAACGGGCAGTTGAAAATATAATAGTTCATGCTCAAGCCATCTGCTCCAAATCTGTAGCCACCTGCTATAAACTCCATCAGTAAGAACACGCCAAGAAAATTAGCCGAAACCATCTTCGATGGGAGCTCTACGAGCAGCGTATTGCAAAGGCTGGGAACGCAGTGGGAGAGATTTGGAAGCAGCTTGATTGATTGAAGAGTGAAGAGGAAGGTAGCGGTGTCTGTGTGTATATATAAACGTGAATGATTGAGGAGGGGTTGCCCCAAAGAAATATAGATAATGCATGCAATGTTCGGAGATAGTGGATCTATCATTTTCTCCACCTAATTACTATAGTCTAGCTAGCTGCTTGTGATTAATATAAATTATATTAATCTTGCTAACTTTATGTTACTTATAGATTAAACAATGCATGCTGATGAACACATTCATTTGCATGTGTGAATTAGACACGTAACAAAGCCACAGCAATTAGGGTTTTCGATCTTACTCGAACCATGATCCCTGCTGCTTTCAAACCATCATTCATGCATATAATATTATTGCACAAGAGTGGTGAGAGAGTTCGTGACCCTTTTTAGCATTGCCATATAGCATTACCATAGTTGGATTTGATCATCTTTCTTAAGAGTTGCTAATTTCAAGTCTTCATTTTTAATTGAAATGATTAAGAAAAAAAATATAAAAAGCAGAAAATGAGATGATTAAGGTCAATAACATGGTTGGTTGAAGAAATAAGAACAATGATATAAAATAAATTTATTTTTACACAATTTTAGAATATATTTTTACACTCAAAATATAATTAAAATATATGAACATGTTTTCTAGAATTTCATTTATTAGATTTATTTTTTCATAATCCCACTAGTTTTTTTCTCAACCATGGTTATCGGTAGAGAATAATATAAATCATATCTTTGGATATCATCTAACATCTTAAATTTTTAGATGAGATGATTCTTTGATATAACATCAAAGTCGTGCTGGTCATATAATCACGAGTTTAAATCCCACCATTCTTGTTCTATTCAATAAAAACTAAACACAAAATAATATGAGTTTACGAAAATTATAAAACCAAATAGATTTTATTTGATTTGAGATAATATGTTATAAAATAATATAAATCACATTATAGAGCTTCACCCAACAGCTTAAATTTTCAAACAATTATTTTAGAACGAAGATTCATGTGGATTAAACCCTGACCCCACAACTAAATAAGCTTAATCAATCTAAAAAAATCTAGGTAATTGTCAACACCTGCTTCAACTATCGTGCCCGAGAGATAAACCTCCCACTTATGATCTAACAGAAGTATAGAGGTTGAGAACCTTGAAGTAAAACCTTGAATTGGTTGATTGGAAGTTTGTGGAAGCTGGCTGACAATTATCAAAACTTTTTGAATATAACCACTAAAATAAAAATAATAGCACCTTGCAAAATTCAAACAAGAATAGGTTAATGAAAACACATTGACTTGTGTGGAGTCGAGGTAATGTTACCCACGTAGATCACAGAGTTAGTGGGGGGGTGCAGCTGTTTCCATTTGAGAGAAAACTATTAAATTTTAAAGAAAACAGCTGTGTTGTCGAGTGCTGTATTTTAAAAGTGTTTTTAAAAAAATTCACTTATTTTTTTATCTTTAACTTTAAATTTATTTTTTTGATGTTTTTATATTATTTTAATATACTAATGTCAAAAATAATTTTTAAAAATAAAAAAATATATAATTTTAATATATTTCTAAATAAAAAATATTTTCAAAAATAACTTCAATCCCACTACAAACCACCACTGCAAAGTGGAGTGGAGGAAGCTTCATCTGCAATCCAAAGCTTCTTTTTGGGCATGAAATTTCAACATGCTTTTCTGAGTGCATTGTAGTGGTGCTCCCATCTTCTCCCTCCGTTTTTATATTTTATTATTATTATGTTTTTTTTAATGAAAAAACTTTAAAAAACATTTATAATAAGCATATCTGTAGTTAAAAAAAATCATTTTTGTTTTTTCATGTCAAGGAGCTCTTACCGTGGTCAACGAAATAGCCCACTCCTTGAGTAGCTATTAATTATGGGGAGGAGGAGGATTTGACGTCGAATATTCAACTCCTACCGAAAGTGACCACTCCACTTTCAATTGGTGGGAAGGGGGCCGCCACTCTTTAATTTAATCCTCCAAGTCTAAACTTCTCTTCTTCCACGCCAACATTCAATTACAGTACAAACTTTGAGCAGAAGTTGCCCTAGTAATTTCATGTTGCCATGAAGCTGGAGGCGGCTGGTTGTTGCCTCATGCGCAGCCCACTTTGGTTTATTCGGAATTCCAATGGAAACGAAAACTCCAAAGCACTAACCAGAGGAAACCCGATTCACCAGAAATCTGACCTGACCTGACCTGACCAAGGGAAAACTCCAAAAGTAGAATAAATTAGAATAAAATATTTTAATTTCAAAACATTTCGGTAATTTATTTCATATATATATTCCAACAAAAAAAAAGTTTAAATTCAAAAATAAAATTATTTAAAATTGTACAATTTAATCTAAAAATAGACACAATAAAGTAATTTTTCTAAACAAAATTATAAACATATATAATATTACAAAAATATCATTATTAATCTCATAATATCATTACATTTTTTTGATTGCTCTAAAATTTTAACATAATATATAAATATATCAAGAGACTCCTCATTAAATTTCATCTCAATCTAAAAGTCAAATTAAAAGATATTATTGATATTATAAAATTATTTATTATTTAAAAAAAATATCATGCCAAAAAAAACAGGCACAACAAAACCGAATCATCTCGGCTGAATTTTGAGCAAAATTTACAGAATAGACCAAAATTTTAAACAATCTAAAAATTGTATTTTTTTTTTAACTGATACAAAATATTTTGATCATTACACGGAACAAGATGAACGAAAACTGAGCCAAAACACAGTCGGTCATTACAATGCCCAATTGATGCATTCACCGGTACTGTCTACCAGCAAAACTCTTCCCAGACATCCATCCTCTATCCTCCAGTAAATCGTGGGATCAAGCAGGTAATGCGATTTAACAGTTTACTTTTGAAGGGTTATTTATTTATGTACAGAAAAGACAGTCACTGGACCCTAGCGGATTGGAGGAAAAATTAGCCTATGAAGAGGTCGAAAAGACAACACATTTACAGCCTCTTGATTTTTCAGATGAGGTTGCTAGTTATGGTCTCTGCGGAGGCTGGATCCTCTACATCTAAGACAGACGAACTTAGCAGGCACCGAATCAGAATCCGGAATGCCAGAACACCTGGTGTGTTGCCACACTCCACACACATCGCAAGCTAACATTCTCTCTCCATCATCGTCTTTTGCCCCGCAGCAGCAGTCCACGGTCCATCTCTCGGTTCCTCTTTCCATTCTAAATTTACCAAGACCCATTTTTTCCCGAGGCATCTCCCCCGGAGCCGAACAGATTCAGTTGACCTTACCAAGAGCTTGACCTGGGTGGAATCATCAACACCACTATGGCCGAGAAGCTCTTCCGCGTCGAATCTCCTGAGCATCAAATACACGTCTTGAAATGCCCTGGATGCTTCACGCTTGAGATCAGATACTGTAGCATTTGAAGGCAAGACTACTGTTTCTGGGGGAAGATTTGGGACATTTTCTTCCAGCTGGTCAACAATTTCAACCTCACAAGACAGGAACATGGTGTTTGGTACAGACACCATCGTTGTTTCACACTTGTTGTAGTCCTTCATGAACTGCTTGCAGTCCAGTAGTTTCCTGGCTGAGCTGATTCTAGCATCACCAGTGACCTCACGTCCAAAGCTCAACATTGTTTGTGGGAGGAGGATGTTCTCATAAAGGAATCTCAGGTCCTGTATAAGGTTTTCTTCTGAAGGGCAGGTAATGACGGTAGAGCCAAGGGTGGCAGCAGTGCTATTTAAGGAAGGATTTCCAGGTTCCAGTCTGTATCAAATTCGAACACAAAGTTAATACATAGTACTGCACTGGAAAATCGCAATACAAGAAATACGAAGCAAACTGACAGGACCTCCCAAGCGAAAAGGGGGTTTAGATCTCAGCCCTAATAACTTAACAATACCATCCAGCTCCATCATAACCCTAAACTCAAATTGTTTTTTTTTACCAGTTTCCAAAACATAATTTTCCCAGAAAAGTGAAATAATAAAAATTACTTTCAAAGCCATTCATGTCTTTCCAAGATCCATTTTGTGCACAAGGAAGATGATTGCTATGGTGACCACTAGCTCAATCATTGTAAAATTAGAATAAGAATAGGATGCTGCAGTTAATAGAATAAAACTCAAGGACTGCCGGGCAGCCAGAAAGCCTCTTCAAATTTGAAGTAGTTCTATATATGGCAATCATGAATCAAGTAATGGAGAGATTAACTGCTGACCTGTACTCAAAAGCACCTGAACTAGGATTGCATCGAGATCTAACAATCACTCCATCAGCTGCAAATTTCCCTCCAAGTTCTTTCAGGCAATGATCAAGGAGCTCTGGAGGAGCCACTTTGAAAACAGCGCCTCTAAGTGCACGCCAACTTACCCAGTTGGAACCTGACACTGCTCGTAGTACTCTAAACATGGCTTCTTCAACACGTTCAATATCACTCCAAGTCCATGAAGGAGAAATCCCTGGTGCATAAAAATGACGCTTCTTGCAACTAGAATCATCAACCCTTGAGGCAGACTTGTGAGCATCGTGGATCAAACTTGTCAAATAGCAGAAAAGATCTCTAGTATTTACAAGCTCACGATCTGACAAAGATTGGTAAAACTTTATTGTATCTTGCAAGCGAGTGTGTGTTTTCCGTCCTTCATAAATAAAGATGGACAGAGGCAGGTTGGAGAGTGTTTCAACAGCTGACTTATATGCATCAGCTGTCAAACCAAAACTGCCAGCACCAAATTCATAGCCCCAGTCACCATACCATGAATGGCCTTTAGTGATAGCATGAAGTAGCCTGTACTCTATACCATACTTCTTTGATACATCCATCACACTGACCTTTCTGTTAATGCATTGGAAAAAGAAAAACAGTTGGTTTAATCCCCGGCTACAATTAGATGAAATCAGGAGGATAATAGGATTCATTCTACCAAACAGATAACCAACATCCAACAAGATTAAGAGAGTATAAAATATCAACGGCGTTTTGATCTCCAGAATAATATTGATGGGAACCGGTATCAAATATGTACAAAAACTTGATTTCAAGATAAGTACAAGGCATTCTATCTACCAAATTACTAGACAAATCACAACTTCCACAAAATCCACACCAAGATGAATTAACAAAAATGTACATTTCAATGACCCAAAAGAAAAGTCCCATAGATGGCTTCCACAAATTTGAGCCCTTCCAAAGATAGCATCTACTTAGAGAACCGCTCTGAAGAGCTGAAGGTTTATGTGGACAACTCCAATAAAAAAAAAATGAGCTAGCAAATATTAGAAATCATCTTCTACTTAACAGAACAGTCTCACTAAGTAGCAAGCATGAAACTGAAGAGCAGAAGGTTCATGTAGAGAACTCCAACAAGGATTATGCTAGCAAATATTAACTTCAACTTCACAGAACACTCTCACTAATTAACAAACATGAAACTGAAGTGCAATCAAGAATCCTAACCTGACTCCAAGACTTTTACATAACCGATCCCAAAAGTCCATGATATGGCATCCAGAAAGGACCCTGGAGCCCCCCTCTTTACCATTTACCCTAAGAAGGTGCCCGTAACCATTTGCATGGATTACCCCATGTAAAAGATGAGTGGTGTCTTCCAACTGGTGATAGACCCACTCTTCTACATCATCTGCAGTCATTACATGGTTGCATGTCTTGCACCTAAAATAGAAAATTCAGAATATCATCAAAAGCCACAAAAATGATGCGCAATACATAAAGTAATAACTTCAAATCAACCAGGGTTATCAACAGGTATGATATTAGCATTAATCCCAACATGAATCAAGTTCGGTACACCAATGTATCAAAATTCAGCTCCGTAAAGCAATTGGAAATGGCTATTAAAGCAGATCTAGTAAATTGTGTCTTCAAGCAAAATTATGCGGCAGATAAAGTGTAATCACGAGATTTTTAAAAGACAACCTATTTCCTTAGCCATGCTATCCCCAGACCAAAAACATGCATTTTTTACATCTAACTATCACAGAAAGAAAATCATAGTTTAACAGAGATCAACATAATGTACCAGAACATAATTACTGTATATCATAATAAGTACGAACATTGCATTAATGAAAAACAGTGCTAAATTATGTCAGATAATAAGAGAACCTTGATTCAGACAGATGCAGGATGTTTCCGCAGCAAGAGCATAGCTTATGATACCCATCAATGGAGTTACCGTCAGCTTTAATGACAAAATGGTAACGCTTACAGCATACTGGATGTTCACTCCAGCCTACCATGCAGACGAAAAAACAGCAGATAAGTAACAAGCAAAATTTAAACAATCACAATACTATTTTTCTAACACAGAAAATTCGAAAAACGTAACGGAGCAATGACAGTGTAAATAAAAAAATAAAAAATAAATAAAATAAAATAAAAAAAAAAACACTTTTCACTTTCTATCCATCAGATATGTTGCATTCAACTAAACACATCACAAGTTAATCCATCACCCGCAGTTTTCTCCTCAGCAATCAATCAAACAGTCATACTCCAAAGTGGCCCCATGTTTAACCCCATAACTTCATTATTTAGAATACATAAGCTACAAGATTGAGTCCACTCCCATCCATCTTTAGAGTACAAGTTTTGCATTAAGGGGAAAAAAACATTCCATGGCCAACGTTACAAACTTCTAGAAGCATCAAAAATAGGAAATTAAATTGTCAACTGCCAATCACCACTACCCCAGTTGAGACCCCATTAAAAACAATATCTTATTCCAAGGAAACAGCACCATCAACTCATTATCCATTCCACAACCAAGCATTGCCCAGGCAACCGGAATAGTAAAAACACAACAGCATGGGTTTTACAGCCAAAAAAAAATATAAGACCCCGTCAAAAGGAAGCAACACAGGTGCATGCACGATACGGTCCCACCAATTCTAAACCAAAGGCTGGTCACCACAACAAGACAAGCAAGCATGCAGCATTACCCGCCAAAAAATACTGAGAATAGCTGTCACGCAAAGATCCATGGCACTATCAATCAAAAAAAAAAAAAAAGAGGAACTCAAAGCGCGCCACGTGTCAAAAAGACTTGTCCACCCTAACTGGATAACATTAATCTATACCAGGTCATTGTCTTTTGTCATTTATAATTCTGGGCCCCACATTACCCACCCATCCAAGTTACATAAAACCACCATTTTCTCACGATAAGTTATCATCTTCTCGTTCACTCATTGTTACGCATTCAATGACGAGATGATCACGTGACATGGCGCGGTATTTTGATATTTTTATTTTACAAATAAAGTAAAAAAAGGAGAGGGAGAGGGAGCTCTCGAGTTTCCCGCCCCGACCAACAAATGGCAAGGGAAGAGAAAGCGTGAGGGGAAAATAACGCGTTTTTCAGTAACTCGAGCTGAGTTAACTCACCAACAACTCGACACTGATCACAGTATACAGATCTAGATCTAGCCACATCCTCCTCCACCACATCCAAAGAAACCACCTCCGGCCCCGCCTCTCCACCACCACACTCCACTAAGTCACCGACTCGAAACGAGATCTGCCATGTGAGCAGATGAGGGAAAAGCGAGGAGGGGGGAGATAAGAGTGCGTGTTCAGTTAAAAACGACCTGACGTTGGCTCTGAAAGGACCGTCGGGCGGAGGAGGCGAAGAGGAGGAGGAGGCAGGGAAAGTGAGGAAGTTATAGAGATCGGCTGTGACTCTCCTCTTCATCCTCTTAATCGGTCTCCCGTTAACAACCATATCCGTGACGGCGGCGCTTGAAGGGAAGGGAAGGGAAGTTATGAATGTTCTAGATCTGGTAGATCTGACGGTGGAGATTAAAAGATTAGAGAGAAAGGAAGTGTTTTCGTGATTAATACAAGATTGATAGAGTAAGTGATAGGGGGAAAACGAAACGTTTTGGGGGTTGGGGAGAGTGAGCGAGTGACTGTGATTTTGGGTTCAGAACAGCACGAATTTGATTTGCATCATGCCTGTTTTTTATGTAGAGGATAAATCCTAGCCGTTAAGAGCTCGGACTGGTTGTACACATTTAGTCATTTACCACATACCGAGGTCTTTTCAGGGACAGTTACTATAATGCCCTTATGGAGGGACTTGGAAGTTTCGTGGGTGCACTTGGAAGAAAAATAAAAATGAGAAACGTAAGTGAAGGGTAAGAATTGGTTCTTCTTTTGTGGTTTTAGGTTCAGTTGCTAATTTAACAAGTATTAAAAATTTATATAATTATTAAATTTAAGTTTATAAAATTGGTTGAAATGTATCCAAGCTATATTTATATTAATAAAAAAAAGACATGATTATTCATTTTTTTATTCAAAAAAAGTAATTATTATTTACTTTAGTTTCAGTGACGCAATTTATTATATTTGGCGATTTGATTTCAGTTAATATATAAATTAATTCAAATTTATTAATTATTATTATTATTATATATATATATATATATATATATAAACAAAAAGGTATATTGATAATTGTTTGAACAAGTGAACTCTAAAGTGCAGACTTTAAAAGTGCTCTGTTAATTATTGAATAAAATGGATTGGCATATATAGCCATTACAAAACAAATAGCAGCCCACGTCTTTAACAGGCTAAGATCGTGGTAAACGATTACTAGGAAACAGTCAAACAATAATCTAAACAGAATGATCTCCTAAACACTAGGAGTTATTAACAGAATTAAATTAGAGTCCTAACAAATCAAAACTCTAGACATTTGAAACTTTCAAACATCTAATGTCTCTAACATATCCTTCCCTAAACTGGAATTGCCAAAGGCAATCAGTTTACCTCAGTCAAGAATTTCAATCCCAGCAACTCCCGAAGCTTCACAAAACTCTCCAACTTCAGAGGCTTTGTCATAATGTCCGCAAGTTGTTCATTGGCTCCACAATATTTCAATTCAACCATTCCATCCCTTGTAAGATCACGCAAAAAATGGAACCTCACATCTATACGTTTGCTCCTCCCATGTAAAATTGGATTGTTAGACAACTTAATGGCAGATGAGTTATCACAAAATATAGTAATACACTTACTTTGAGAAGGACTGAAATGATTTAGCACCCCTTTCATCCAAATACTTTGACAAGCACATGCTACTACTGCAACATATTTCGCCTCTGTTGTAGAAAGAGTCACAACAGGCTGTTTCTTCGAAGCCCAAACCACAGCTCCTCCACTTAGTTTAAACACATACCCTGAAGTACTTTTTCTATCATCATAGTCACCAACATAATCACTATCCGTATATGCAAATAACTCTACTGCACCCTCTCTTGCATAGAACAGACCAAGCTCCAGGGTTCCCTTTAGATATCGAAGCACCCTCTTTGCAGTCATCAAATGCTCCTCTGTTGGATCTGCCATATATCTGCTAATGAGGCATACGTTGTACATCAAATCAGGCCTAGTAGCTGTCAAATATATAAGGTACCAACCAATTGTTTGAACTGGGTTGCATCGACTTTCTTCCCTCCTCCTTCTCTTGTCAGCCGTGAACCAGGCATTATGAGGTTCTTTACTGGATTGCACTCCTTCATACCAAATCTATTGAGAACATCGTTGGCATATTTCTTTTGACACAAATGAATACCCTTCAAACTTTGAAAAACTTCAACACCTAGGAAATATCGCATCTTTTCTAGATTTGTCATCTCAAACTCAGACTTCATTGAACACTTAAACTTCTCAATTAAGCATGCATCATTACCGGTAAAGATTAAGTCATCTACATAGAGACTTATAATTAAAATCTTACCTCCAACTGTTGTTTTAACAAACAGAGTAGACTCTTGACTACCTCTTTCAGAGCCTTCATTGAGAAAATAACTCTCAATTTTACTGTACCAGGCTCGAGGAGCCTGCTTTAGGCCATATAAAGCTTTTCTGAGTTTGAACACCTTCTCTTCTTTGCCTTTTTGCTCATATCCTTGCGGCTGCTCAATAAAAACAGCTTCCTTCAATTCTCCATGCAAGAATGCACTTTTTACATCCAGCTGAAACACCAGCCAACCCCTTTGAGCAGCCACGGCCAACACCATACGAATTGTATCCCATCGCGCTACTGGAGCAAACACCTCATTATAGTCTATCCCATGCTCCAGAGCATAACCTTTTTTCACTAAACGAGCTTTATATTTATCCACCTCTCCAGTTTCAGTTAGCTTAGTTTTATATACCCACTTGACACCAATCTTCTTTGCTCCAACTAGCAGGTTTACCAATTCCCAGGTGTTCATCAATATTTATTATTTTTTTTAAGACTTTATCCATCGCATTCTCCATTTCTCATTTTTCGCAGCCTCTTCATAGCAGGTTGGATCTTCTTGTTGAGTGAACAATGCAAGATTCTATAAATTGTCTTCTTCTTCTAACAGATTCTCTCCACATTCGTAATCTTGCATCCACCCGGGTGCTCTTCTGACTTTTGGTACAGTTGGACAAGGTGGACTAGATGAATTTTCTCCAATCCTTGTATATGAATCAGTTTGAGCAGATGATTCATCTTGGTTCTGATCAAATGATTCATCTTGGTTATCTTCTACTCTTTCTTCATCCTCATCCTCATCTGAGTTACTTTGATCATTCATATCATTTTCATGATCATCATCTCCCCAGTCAAGCACATCGAGTTTCATCTCTTCTTCACTCCTCCAATTCCAGTTATCACCTTCACTGAACACAACATCCCTGTTGATTACAATCTTCTTGGTAATTGGATCAAATAGCCTGTAAGCTTTGGACTCATCACTATACCCCAAAAATACACATTTATAATCTTGTCATCTAGCTTTGACCTCTTAACATCTGCTATATGCACATCTTTAGTGTATCCCCAAACCCGAAAGTAATCCACAGTTGGCTTAATTCCACTCCAGCATTCTTCTGGGTCTTGTCTTTTACCATTGCTGCAGGACTTATATTTAATACATGTGATGTCCATTGAATCGTTTCTAGCCAGAATACCTTGGGCATTTGTTTCTCTGTCAGTAAGCATCGAACATGTTCATGATGGTTCGGTTCTTAAGCTCTGCCACCCCGTTTTGCTAAGGGGTGTATGCTGCCGTAAGCTGCCTTCTAATGCCATGAGTTTTGCAAAAATTATGAAATTCATGCGAAGTGAATTCACCATCTCAATCAGTTCTTAAGCAACATATATTACTTCATATTTCCTTCTCAACAAGACATTTAAATTCCTTAAAAGATCTAAAAGCTTCATTTTTCTCATACAGAAAATAAACCCAATTCTTCCTGCTAAAGTCATCAATAAAACTTAAAATGTACCTCTTGTTGCTATGTGAGCTTGGTGTGATGGGACCACAAATATCAGCATGTATTAATTGTAGTTTTTTCGAGGCCCTCCACTGGTTTTTCTTTGGTATAGCCTCACGATATTGCTTTCCAATATTATAGACTGTACACACCCTTTGTCGCAACTTTGAGTTTTGGCAGCCCTTTTACTAGTTGCTTGTAGTGCAAAGTTCTGAGACTTTTATTGTTAAGATGACCATATCTTTGATGCCAAAGATCAGTAATATCTTCATCTGCAACTTGAAGACAATTTGAGCTTTCCATTTTGGTTTCAGCAAGCAGGATAAACATCCTGTTCATTGTCATCCGAGTATGTGCTATAAGACCTCTCCTGGGATGATAAATTCTGTAAATTCCATCTTGAATTAGAATGGCCAGCCCCTTCTCTTGCAACTGACCAATACTCAGCAAGTTATTGGTAAGCTCAGGAACATAAAACACATTTGTCACCACCTGAATTATTCCTCCAATCTCTAATTTGATGTTTCCCCTTCCCATGATTGATATCCTTGAATTGTTCCCCAATTTCACTGAATGTCAAAATTTTCCATCAAAATCCACAAACCATTGCTTGTTTCCTGACATGTAATTTGAGCAGTCTAAGTCAAAAAAAACCAGGCTCATTCCCTCTTTGCATCATTGTATTCAACATGAGCCATCAGGAGAACTTCATCTTCTTCATATACCTCTGCATCTGCCTCTGCATAGTTTGCAGCCTTCTCTCAGCTAGGGCATTCATATTGAAAATGCCCTAGCTTGTGGCATTTATAGCACTCAACCAATGCCTTGTTAAACCCCTGTCTTCCTCGACCTCTTCCTCTACTTCTAAACATTCCACGTCCTCTTCCTCTACCATCAGCTCTAGCCATCAAGAGAACTTCATCTTCTTCATATACCTCTGTATCTGCCTCTGCATAGTTTGCAGCCTTCTCCCAGCTAGGGCATTCATATTGAAAATGCCCTAGCTTGTGGCATTTATAGCACTCAACCAATGCCTTGTTGAACCCCTGTCTTCCTCGACCTCTTCCTCTACTTCTAAACATTCCACGTCCTCTTCCTCTACCATCAGCTCTATCTTCCTAGGTAGCCTTCAATGCTTGCTCTTCACTGCTTTGCCCATGCCCCTTCATTCTTTGTTCATGAATAAATAGGCTGCTCTGCAATTCATCGATTGTTAACATATCCAAATTGTTGGATTCTTCCACTGAACATACGACATAATCGTATTTTGGGGTCATAGATCTCAAGATCTTCTCTATTATGACTACTTGATCCATTTTTTTCACCATGTATTTTCATCTTATTGACAATCGTAAGAGTACAAGCAAAATATTCATTTACCCCTTCACCTTCCTTCATCTGCAAGACTTCAAAGGTTCTCTTTAAGGCTTGCAATTGAGCTCGTTTTACTCGAGTAGACCCCTGATACTTTAATTTCATGGAGTCCCAGATTTGTTTCGCCGTGTCTTTGACAAGAAATTGTCTCGATAATGTTTCGATCGATGGCCTGAAAGAGGTAATTCTTGACTTTTAAAACTTTTAGCTTTTGATCCTCCATCATCTTCTTCTAGGCTGCTATTAGCCCCGAGCTGTCAGCTTCTGTTACTGGAATTCCTTCTTCAATGAGACTCTAAAATTCCTTCGAGCGAAGGAAATTTTCCATCAACATTGCCCAGTGGTCGTAATGACCATCAAATTTGGGAATCACTGGTTGAACAAAACTTCCTTCTGCAGCCATGCCTCATTTGTTTACTCTCGTGTTTCTCTCTAACTCTCACACTTTGTTTCTCTCTGACTAGTCACACTCGTGTTTCTCTCACACTCGTGTTTCTCTCTGATTCTCACACTCAAGCCCGATTAGAGGCTCTGATACCAATTTGTTTGAACAAGTGAACTCTAAAATGAAGACTTTAAAAGTGCTCTGTTAATTATTGAATAGAATGGAATGGCTTATATAGCCATTACAAAACAAATAACAGCCCACGTCTTTAACAGGCCTAAGATCATGGTAAACAATTACTAGGAAACACTCAAACAATAATCTAAACAGAATGATCTCCTAAACACTAGGAGTTATTAACAGAATTAAACTAGAGTCCTAACAAATCAAAACTCTAGACATTTGAAACTTTCAAACATCTAATGTCTCTAACAATAATGACATATGATAATCAGTAAAATAGCATATTACAAGTTGGCTAGCCCGAGCATTGTGCTGAGCTTTTTTGATATAGCAAACTGATTAATTATTCGGCCTGCAAAAAATTATTTAGTTTGTAGATAGCAAATTATAATTGTTAAATTATGTTGTAGATTTTTTTTTCTGTATCAAATTAGTTGATTGTTGCTATCAGTTTAAGTGCTCGAATAATAATTTAGTTGACAACTCTCAAAATTATAATCAATAAATCTATTAAAGATGAGTGGATTGTATTTTATAGCCAATTCATTAATGAACTTGCTTAAATATTTTATCGAATTCTGTAATTTACTTATTGAAAAACTATAATTGATTAATTGTTGGGCGTGTTTTAATTGTTCTGACAGTTATTTAATTGGTAGACGTGAATTTGCAATTAATAAATGAATAACAGATGAGTATTATTTTTCTTGTATCGAACTTGTTGATGATTGGGTTTATTTTAACGGAAACTAACGATTTAACCAGCATATAGCAAAATTGCAACCGCTAAAATCTATCAGAGATGAATTATTTCTGGTTGATTGCTATTTTGTGTCGATTTATTTAATTCATAAATTGCAAAACTACAATTGATTAATTGTTTGATGTGTCTTAATTGTTTTGACAATTATATAATTGGTTGATAAAAAAAATACAATCGATGAAATCAATTAGAGATGAATTACTTTATTTTTTGTAGTCAATTGGGCATTCGTTGACACGTGAGTGTGTCGTAATTGTTTGGCTTATTATTCTCTTTTTTTCTTTTTATTTATTCTTCATGTCAAATAATTTTTTAAGATCTAATAATAATTTTTTTTGTTTTGTCATTTATTTTATTTTTTATTTTTTTTTTGTAAAAAAAAATATTATGAGTGTTGAAATTTCTAATTATTGTAGATAAGGCATTCAAAATAATGACAATAATTATTCATCAATTTTTTCCTTATAAATATGTTAGACTAATTATATATTTTGCTATTTATTTCATATTAGAGCTTTAATATATATATATATATATATATATATATATATATATATATATATATATATATATATATATATATATATATATATATATATATATATATTCATCCCTTTTTGGAATTGCGATCTCCTTTAAGTATTCTATAAGATAATAATAGTTGTGGTGCGTGAAGCTGAGTCGGACACCTTGATTATATAAAAAAATATATAAGTGGAAAAAAAAGGAAAAAATGAGTCCAGGGATTATTCGTGACGCGCTCAGTTGTCCAGGAATAAAAAAAATATACTTGAGAAGAAAAAATTATGGTGCACGTAAGCTGACCCGGACATCTCGGTTGGAGAAAAACAAACAAAAACAAATGTATAAGTGGCAAAACAAAACAGAGAAAAAAATGTATAAAAAAAGTGGATCCGGAGATTAGTCGTGGTGCGCGTAACCTGGCCCGAGCACCTTAGTTATTAAAAAAAAACCGTTTTTTTTTAAAAGGAAAAAAAACCAAAATCAGTTTTGTTGTCTGAGCGACTCGAACTCTCGCGCGCCGAATCTGGCAACACACAAACAACATCTCTAATAAATCTGTAACAAATAGTGAACGGGCCGAACTCCTTTAGCTCTTTAGCGAGCGAACTTGCCCGCACGTTGTGCTGGGTTCTATTTATGTAGAAAACTGATTGATTTTATGCGTGTTATAATTGATGATTTTAATATTTAATTAGTAAAATTGTTGTATCGAACTTGTTGATGGTTGAGTTTACTTTAACGGCAACGAACTATTTAACCGGCAGATAGCAAAATTGCAACCGCTAAAATCTATCAAAGATTGATTATTCTGGTTAATTGCTATTGTGGGTCGATTGCAAAACTGTAATTGATTGATTGTTTGGTGTATCTTAATTGTTTTGATAATTATATAATCGGTTGAGTAAAAAAATGCAATCGATAAAATCAATTAGAGATTTTTTTTTGTAGTCAATTGGGCATTCGTTGGCAATTGGTTGTGTCGTAATTGTTCGGTTTATTATTTTCTTTTTTCTTTTTATTTATTCTTCATGTCAAATAATTTTTTAAGATCTAATAATAATATTTTTTTGTCATTTATTTTATTTTTTTATTTCTTTTTTTTAAAAAAAATATTATTAGGTGTTGAAATTTCTAATTATTGTAGATAAGGCATTCAAAATAATGATAATAATTATTCGTCAATTTTTTCCTTATAAATATGTTAGACCAATTATATATTTTGCTATTTATTTCATATTAGCGCCTTAAAAATAATGATAATAATTAGTTGTAATTTTTTCTCTAATAAATATGTTAGACAAATTATATATTTTGCTATTTATTTCATAGTAGCGCCTTAAAATATATATATTCATTACTTTTTGGAATTGCTATCTCCTTTAGGTATTCTATAAAATAATAATAGTCGTGGTGTGTGTAAGCTGATCCGAACACCCTGATTATATATATATATATATATATATATATATATATATATATATATATATATATATATATATATATATAAGTGGGAAAAAAAACAGGAAAAAATGTTAAGAAAAAATGAGTCAATGGATTATTCATGGTGCGCTCAATTGGCCACGAACAAAAAAAAATATACTTGGGAAGAAAAAATTGTGGTGCGCATAAGCTGACCCAGACACCTTGGTTAAAAAAATAACAAAAAAACTATGTATAAGTGGAAAAACAAAATAGGGAAAAATTTAAAAAAAAATATGGATCGGGAGATTAGTCATGGTGTGCGTAAGGTGGCCCAGACACCTCAGTTATTAATTTTTTTTTGTAACAAAAACAAACAACAACCAGTTATTAAAAAAAAACTCATTTTTTTAAAAAAAAACTCCTTTTTTTTTTAAAAAAAAAACAGTTCTTTAAATAAAAAAAACCAAATCATTTTTGTTGTCTGAGCGCTTCGAACTCTCGCGCGCCGATGTTGGTAATGTGCGGACAACTGCTCGGCCACAGTCACTCCTTTGTCATTTCTACCATAAAAACTACAAAAAGAAGCCCTCTATAAAAAAAAAAAAAAAAAGAGCACATGCGCGCGAAGCACTTGAGCAAATGGTTCATCCACAATACACATGAGTGTATATGAATAGTCGCGGACCGAGCTACTTTAGATTCTTTGTGTATATATATATATATATTCGCAGTAGTGATGTCACTACTGCAGAAGTGCAGTAGTGATGTGGCCAAAGGCATATCAGTATTGCAAAAGTGCAGTGCAGACATTAACATTATTTTGCTTGTGAATTTTGGTCAGGCAAGCGGGCTGGAGATTAACGCGCGGAGAAAAAAAACATTACTCATAAATTGAATTTCAATTCATGTAGCGTGAATTTTTGACTTTTAAGCAGCCATTCATTCACAATCACATGGACACGTCGAAGCAGCAAATAATATATCCAATCTACAGTGAAAATGAGTCTGGGTAAACAGTAATAAATAGTAGATGACCGATCTATTTTAGCTTTCTTACTAATTTTCAATGTCATTATTTATGCGTTTACTAACGTGGTAGTATTGCTTAGTTGATTTTATACACACACACACCTGATTATCTACATGTAAGCATATGGAATTGATTTTGATGGGGGACCAACTTGAAGATTCAATGATTTTCTAGGTAAAATTCTCTGTGATTTCTTCCTCTTTTAGCTAAATTAATGATAATTGGATTCCGGATCTCTCCCATATGCTGCATCATCCTCACATTTGGGCCTTAATTGTAAAGTATTTTGTTTTTGTGTGAAATGATATGATACATGTACACTTTGATGTCCTGATACGAACTCTCGATCACGTGGTCAATTAAAACCAAGTGAAGATGATATTTTTCTAAGAAAATCAAAAATCAGGTTAGAGAAGTGTGACATCATAAAATAGAAATCTTACCTATAAAAACTATCAAACATCAACACAACTTACCTTAGGTAATGTGTACAAGGAGTGATGCACTTTTCTCTTGCACAACAAGTTCTCGCTCTCATAGACCATTAGATTTTCTAGCAACCTTAATACCAGATAGTGACTCCTAAAAATTATAATCATAATTTTATGATTATACAATATTTATTTCCATGAATCCCATCACGGGAGGACTGGAAACGTCATCATGACAACAAATAACAAGGTAACCTTCATTAACATGAGGCACACCAATAGAAAACAAAATGACTCGCCACACCACAGAAGAAAGTTTTCGATAACTGGAAGGGACCTCAAGCACCACTAGAATGGCGCGAAGGCCATCACACATCAAATGTTTTTCAAATTAATATTCATAAAATAAAATCACCAAAAAACCCCTAATAAAAAAAATAACAACAAAACAATAGCAAAATACTAAAACACCCTTGAAAGGAACCTTATTTTTTTGGATTCTGAAGATAGTATTGAAATTTCATTGTTTTTTTTAAAATCAACAAACATAAAACCCCCCTTAAATATTCATTTTTTTTAAAGGGTATGGTCGTAACTTAACCGTACAAGGTTTACGAAAATACTGAAAAAACCCTTGACAAAAACCTCTACATTTTTTTGCTCTCAAAGATAAAACATTTATGTAACCATATTAAAAGAAAGTGTTCAGATCTGATTACCACTAAAGAGTTTGAAACGAGCGGTATACCCGCGCGATGCGGCGGGTTTTTTTTTATTTATATAGAAAATTGATTGCTTTTATATGTATTGTATTTTATTATTTTAATATTTAGTTAGTATAATTATATTTAAGAATACTGATATGAATTTTTGTCTTTTAAAAAATCCAAAGTCATTTTTCCTCTCTATCAATATATTTTTAGGCAATAATATTCAATAAATATCAGACATATTAGAAATAAAAATATTGTAATTTGTTTTTAAAACATAAACTTAATTTTTTTTTGTGCTATAATTATTTATTTGCCGTCTAAAAAGAACAGTCTAATGGAAACGGGAAGTGACTTGTATATTTTTTAATTTGACTTGTAGATAATGCAGGTAAATTTGTCAATATTTTTTTTTTGAGATGTTTTTTTTTTCCAGTAATATTAGATCTAAAATATTAAAAATGAAAACATTGGAAATTCTTGTAAGGAAATAAACTTAAATAAAAGAGTGAATTGCCCGCGCGATGCGCTGAGTTTTTTTTATCTATATAAAAAATTCATTGATTTTATGCATGTTGTATTTTGTTATTTTAATATTCAATGAGTCAAATTATAATTGATAAAATCTGTTAGAAACAGATGTTTTTTCCACTAAAAAATACTTGAATATTGCTAATACTAAAAATGTTTTGATAAAATCCGTTAGAAATGATTTTTTTTTATATGTAGGAAATTGATTGTAAAATTTATTGCTCATATTGTTATATTAAAAATATTTTAGAATAATAATAAATAGGTCTCACATATTTATAAAAAAAAACATAATCATTATCCTTATTTTGAATGTCTTATTTATAATAATAAGAAATTTCAACACCTAACAGTAAAAAATTCAAAAACTAAATAAATGGAAAAACAAAAATAAATATTATTAGGTTTTAAAAAAAATGAAATGAATAAAAAAAAAAGAGGAAATAGAAAATATCATTTTTGAAATGACTACAAAATAAAATTAAAATGTAAACATAAAAGAAAATAACCTTAATAACAGTTGAAATAATAAAAATTGGTGAGACCATAATTATTGTTAGAGAAAAAATTTCCATAATTTTTTTATATAATATTATATTAAAAGCATTTCAGAACAATGATATTTTTTTTCCAAAAAAGCAATATATATATAATTAGTCTAACATATTTAAAAGAAAATAAAACTTACAAATAATCATTATCATTATTTTGAATGTTTTATCTATAATAATTAGAAAATTCAATACCTAACAATACTAACAAAAAATAAATATGATTATATTTAAAGAAAATATTTTACTTGAAGAATAAAAAAAAGATAAATAATAACAAATAATGCTTATGAAATGATTACCAACACAGATTAAAAATTAAAAATTTAAAAAATCTTAATAAGAGAGGAATAAAAAAATTGAAACAAAAACTAAGAGCATGTATATATATAGACAGAAATAAGAATTATGTAAGAAATATAAAAAAAGGAATTTTTTTCAAATGGTAATGAACAACAAAAACCACAATTGAAATAATTGTTCATTACTGTTTGAAATTGCAATATCCTTTAGCTATTTTATGAAATAATAGTAGTAGTTTCCTGTAAGTTGACCTGGACACCCCTGTTTATAAAAGAAAAAATTATAAGTGGGAAAAAAACAGAAAAAAATTTCAAAAAGATGGGTTTGGGGATTATTCATGGCACGTGTAAGTTGTCACAGGCATCACAATTATAAAAAATTGGGGGGGGGAAATCAGTGGAAAAAATGTTAAAAAAAATGAATTTGAAGATTAGTGTGATGCACGTAAATTGTAACGGATACTTTGGTTAAAAAACACAAAAAAAAAGAAACCCAATTAAAAAAATATTAAAAAAAGCTAATCAGGACACCCTGGTTATAGAAAAATGGAAAAAAAAAGTGTAATTATAAAAAAAAGGAAAAAAATGTTAAAAAAAAGATGGGTATGAAGATTAGTCATGGTGTGTTTAAGTTGTCCCGGCCACCTCGTTTATTAAAAAAAAAAAAAAAGTCCGGTATATAAGAAAAAAGTGCAAGGGAAAAGCACAATTTTTAAACAGTAATGAGAGAAAAAATTGTGGCGCACATAAATGAACCTGAACACCCCAGTCATGGAAAAAAAATGTATAAGTAGGAAAAAAAACTGGGAAAAAATGAAAAAATAAAGTTGATCTGGAGATTAGTCGTGGTGTGCGTAAGCTCACATGGATACTCTGATTTTTTTTTAAAAAAAAAGAAGCGTAGTTAAAAAAAAACATTCAAACAGTAATGAAAAGTGAAAATCATTTTTCATCAGTGTTTAAAAACATTAGCAGCCGGAGAGATTCGAACTCTCGCTCTTGTGATGCGGCAACAAACGCGTTAACCACTTGACTTAGGTGCTCATCCTAGCATACATATAATACTTATCTTACATTTTTGTGTTTTTTTGCATTTATTATATATATATATATATATCTATATGTGTGTGTGTGTGTGTGTGTGTGTGTGTGTGTGTGTGTGGCGCACATAAATGAACCTGAACACCCCAGTCATGGAAAAAAAATGTATAAGTAGGAAAAAAAACTGGGAAAAAATGAAAAAATAAAGTTGATCTGGAGATTAGTCGTGGTGTGCGTAAGCTCACATGGATACTCTGATTTTTTTTAAAAAAAAGAAGCGTAGTTAAAAAAAAACATTCAAACAGTAATGAAAAGTGAAAATCATTTTTCATCAGTGTTTAAAAACATTAGCAGCCGGAGAGATTCGAACTCTCGCTCTTGTGATGCGGCAACAAACGCGTTAACCACTTGACTTAGGTGCTCATCCTAGCATACATATAATACTTATCTTACATTTTTGTGTTTTTTTGCATTTATTATATATATATATATATATATATATATATATATATATATATATGTGTGTGTGTGTGTGTGTGTGTGTGTGTGTGTGTGTGTGTGTGTGTGTGTGTGTGTGTGTGTGAGACATGATATATTAAAGTGATTTTTATTTTAAAATTTTTATTTTTTATTTTTTAAGATTTATTATTTATATTATTATATTAAAAGTATTTCAGAACACTTAGATTAAATTAATTTGAGATTTTAAAAAAACCCAGCTCATTTTTTTATATATATTTTTAAGCGTCGATACCTGACAAATATCAGAAAATAGCCGCGCTTTGTGCTAGGCTTTTTTGATGTAGTAAACTGATTAATTATTTAGCCTGCAAAGAATTATTTAGTTGGTAGATAGCAAATTGTAATCGCTAAATTCTGTTGTATTTTTTTTCTGTATTGAATTAGTTTGTTGTTTTTATCAGTTTAAGTGCTCGGATAATAATTCAGTTGACAACTCTCAAAATTATAATCGATAAAATCTATTAAAGATGAGTGAATTGTATTTTATAGCCAATTCATTAATGGGTGAACTTGTTTAAATATTTTATCAATTTATGTAATTTGCATAAAAAACTATAATTGATTAATTAGTAGGCGTGTTTTGATTATTATAACAATTATTTAATTGGTGGACGTAAATTTGCAATTAATAAAAGGAATAAAATATGAATTATTTTTTTCTTGTATCGAACTTGTTGATGATTGGGTTTATTTTAACAGCAATGAACGATTTAACCAGCATATAGCAAAATTGCAACCGCTAAAATCTATCGAGAGATATATTATTTCTGGTTGATTGCTATTTTGTGTCGATTTATTTAATTCATAGATTGCAAAACTGCAATTGATTGATTATTTGGTGTGTCTTAATTATTTTGACAATTATATAATCGGTTGATAAAAAAAAATATAATCGATGATATCAATTAGTGATGAATAAATTTATTTTTTGTAGTGAATTGGGCATTCGTTGGTTGTTGGATGTTTTGTAATGGTTTGGCTTATTGTTCTCTTTTTTCTTTTTTATTTATTTTTCAAGTCAAATAATTTTTTAGAATCTAATAATATTTACGGTTATAAAAAAAAGTGCAAGGGGAAATCACCTTTTTAAACAGTAATTAGAAAAAAATTGTGGTGCGTATGTTAACCTGGAGACCCCGGCCACGGGGAAAAAAATAAGCGCAAACAAAAAAATGAAAAAAAAATGTATAAGTTGAACCAAAAAAGGGATAAAAAAGAAGAAGCACGGTTATAAAAAAACGTGCAAGGGGAAATCACCTTTTTAAACAGTAATGAGAAAAAAATTGTGGTGCGCATAAGTTAACCTGGACACCACGATTATGGGAAAAAAAAATAAGTGGAAAAAAAAACAGGAAAAAAAATTATAAGTTGAACCAAAAAAGGAAAAAAAATGGATCTGGAGATTAGTCATGGTACGCGTAAATTGTCATTGATATCCTAATTTAAAAAAATAATAAGAAGAATAATAAAAAAAAAGGGAAAGCAAATTTTCCAGACAATCATTTTTAAAATTAGGATTGTAGAAGAAAAAACGAAAACACAATAGTTAAAAAAAATAATAATAAGAATAATAATTAAAAAAAAAGAGAAAGCAACTTGAAAGTTGCTTTAAAAAAAAAGGAATTTCGAAAAAAAAAGGAAAGCAGTTGCTTGTCAAATAAAACAAAAAACGGAATTTAGGGAGAAAAAAAAACACAATAGTTAAAAAAAAAATAATAATAAGAATAATAATTAAAAAAAAAAGAAAGCAACTTGAAAGTTGCTTTAAAAAAAAAAGGAATTTCGAAAAAAAAAAAAAGGAATTTCGAAAAAAAAGAAAAGGAAAGCAGTTGCTTGTCAAATAAAACAAAAACCAGAATTTAGGGAAAAAAAAAAAACAAAGTCAAAATTTGTGGTTGAGAGGTTCGAACCCTGCGCGCTGGAAATCTGGCGCGCAGGCGAACCGCTTGGCCACAACTACTAATCTTTCAATTTCACCATAAAAAATACAAAAAGAAGACCTGTGTAAGGTGCACAAACTCTCGCGCAGCACCGGAGCAAACTGCACGTCCACAGTGACTATGAGTCACAGTGAACAGTAGCCGGCACTGTTATAAATCGCGTAATCTTTTAGGTTATTAGATAATGACTAATGCACTATTTGAAAAGAAAAGAAAAACAATTACACATTCACTTGCTGGCATGACCATTGTTTTTCCCCGCAAGGATATAATTATAAAAACACTCGTCAAGAACAAGTATCTAGAACACAGTAAATCACTTATGAATTTTAATATATATTTTTAATTAATTCGTGACTTTGATTGTGTTATTTCATTCTTTCTTGGCAGGCAGGATAGCAACGAGGGCCTGGCAGAATCTTGTTGGCAGCAGTCGACTGCATACCATACCAGCTTGCCACTGGTCTCGCCTCACCAGGAGAATGTTAGTTTTAATATGCAGCAGCTTCGATCTCTTGTTGATCACACCGTGCATGCATCTCTGTATATGGCAATTCTTTTTGGAGCAATTCACTCGAATAATTATATATTAATGCTATACACTACAAAGCTTACTACAATCTGTGCATTTAAGACATTAATTGCAGCAGGGTTTAGTGTTGCTGATAGAGGGTGCTGGGGAAAAGTAGAGCCTTGCCTTCCAATGATAATGCCGGTGTTTGACGCTGTATGCTTTAAAAGTTATTTTGAAAATAATGGATTTTTCTTTTCTTTTTATATCATTTTTTATGTAGACCAGGCCAGAAATACCCACAAGGTGTGTGATTACAAAGTTCGCATCAATTTTCATGTGTTTATATCAAAAATAATTTTTTAAAAATAAAAAATATTATTTTAATATATTTTTTAAACAAAAAAAACATTTTCAAAATTAATTTGTAACCATCTAATCAGTCTAACAGATGAAATCAGCTTCTGGGATGCTCGACAATGACCCACCATCCAATCAATGTCCAACAAATGGCTCAGACATGGTATTTCTAGATAGCATGAAAATAATTCAACACAGCATTGTGGTGGGCTTAATTTGCCTTTTCTTTCATATTCACATGGAGCTACCTTTTGACTCATGATTCTTCTATTCTATCCCATTAGCAATAAAAATTAATAAAGGGATTCAAGAGATATATAGAGATGGTTTTGTAAAATGATTCTTGTTTACAAAGATATATCAAATAATATGTTTTTTTTTTCATATTGTTTTTAAGATTAATTAGCGTACAAAAACTATTCAGAAACATAGAAAAATAATAATTTGAAATACTTTTAGCAAAAATACCTACTCTATTAGGGATAAGAAAACATGGTTACTAAGGTGCATGACATGATAGCAAAAAACTTGAAATCTACACAGCAAGTCTCGAGTTTGAGACAAGGGCATGTGTTCCTTGTAAAAAACCGAGACAATTAACATTTTACTTGCTCACTTGAACCTATAAAGTTTACTTTTTTTAAAAATAAGGATTCATTGCATTTAAAAAAATATATATATAAAAAAAAACATGATTGGAAAAAAGAGTTTGAGATAGAATTTTAGTACCTAATTAATAAATAAATGAATAAATGAATAAAAACAACGAATTCCAAGACATTCTCTTCCCCTTGAAATTTTAAAATCTTGTATAGTTCAATACCAAAACGAAGTTTGGTAAGCATGGGAACATGATAAGATGAAGGCAATTGATTATATTCAACAAATTAGACAGTGGGGGCATGGAGGAGGGGCAATTGTGGGCCTCAGCCACACTTAAAAGCCATCCTTTTCTATTTAAATAAATGCAAATTGCAATGCAAGAAGTTAAGAAAAGTTGTTATCAATCATTATAAAATATAATAAAATAATAAAAAAGAAGAAGAAAGAAACATATGATTTTACGTAATTAATCAAGTTGCTCCCTCCCTCCTAGAAATCTCCAAGTTGGACTGACATAGCTTCAACATGACACAGAAGTTGCCGCCGAGTTGTTTTGACTTTCAAACATGTTAATTAGCACCTCGCTAATTACATAGTTCTTGTTTGAACTTTGAAGTATAGCCTAATTAATCAAATCCCACTTCATTAATCATGTCATGGGCAATTTTTTTTTATTTTTTTTTTGTGTTTACTAGGGATTAATTTGATCACCATAGCAAAGATGAGTGGCTAATGCATAAATATATATATATATATTAACAATGGGGCAAATGCCTATTGGTAATTTCGTCTTAACATTAGTTTATGGATAAAGGCAGATCATGTAAGATCGTAGAAAGATCATATCATGCATGGTATTGACTATGATTTGGTACAATTAATTGAACTCCGGCCCGTAAAATATTATTTTGCCCAACAAAGGTGACGAAGGGACCATTGATAATTAATCAAGTGGTAGGGTTTTGCTACTATATAGGTCCCTACAGCTTGCCTTTCACTCTCTTTATCAACTTTTGCATTGTTTTTTTCTCCTTTTCTTCTCCCTATCTCTCTCTCTCTTCCTCCTCCTTTGGTGATCCATCCATACCCTAACTGCATCTTCTCTTCCCAGCAAAAGTTCACCTACCTCACCTCCATTGCTTTGAGCTCGATCTCTCAGAGAAAGAAGACTACGAGCCAGGAGAAAGAACATAGAAAGAAAGAAAGAAAAGTGTTTTTGTGGAGGTGAATAAAAATATATATCATGATGAGTTCAAATAACACGGGAGGTCAATTCGGAGATACCACTTACACCAAGGTGTTTGTTGGAGGCTTGGCCTGGGAAACTCAAAAGGAGACCATGAAGAAATACTTTGAACAGTTTGGAGAGATCCTGGAGGCTGTAGTTATCATAGAAAAGAACACAGGAAGATCAAAAGGATATGGATTTGTAAGAAATATTGTTATTCATCATTCTGCTATACTGTTTATGATTTGTTTTTCACATGAAATTAAAACTATATTGCCTTGGATCAAGCCTTAGATCTATATTCTATCTCTTGGTGAATATTTTTAGGTAACTTTTAAAGAAGCAGAAGCAGCAAAGAAAGCTTGCGTGGATCCTGCACCTGTGATTGATGGCAGGAAGGCTAACTGTAATCTGGCTTCACTGGGTGTTCAAAGATCCAGACCTTCCACCCCACAACATGGTACTCCCTTTTCTTCATCATTAATCCTGTCTTCCTTTTCTTTACAGCAGATTCTTTGTTTTTCTAAAACATAATCATTCTCGGTGTATTCTCTTTGTGAAATCTAATTATCAAGCATGGGAGCGACAGTACTGATCTTCTTCTTATATATATATATATATACCCAATTGATTTTGATCGCGAAACTTATGATGTATAATAATACAATGTTGTTTACAAGGGGGCAGGAGCTTCAGGGCAGGAAAAACTTTTTCCGGTGGTGGCTATCAAGGTGGGGTTGGAGCAGCAGCAACTTTTTCTTCTACGCCAACTCTCCCGCATTATGCCATCCAACAAGGAATCCCCTATGCTCTATATGCAGGGTAAGCTCGCTCGCCAACTCTTTCAAACTTCGAGTGCTATATTCTCCAGCTCACTTGATTATTCTGCTGCCCTTGTAAAGCTTCCATGCATCATCACCTCACATGAAAAAAGGCAAAACTTCTACCACATGCAGTCATATTTTGGTACTACTTTAGCGTGCACGCATGTGATGGAAATGATGATCATCACTCGATCGTCACTCATTAGTACTGATTGGAGTCTGTTTGTTTGGTTTTGTTTTCTTAACATTAATTTTGCTTTTTTTAACATTAATTTCGCAACATCAGGTAAGAACTTAACTTCCTTTTTTTTAAAAAAAAAAAAAAAAAACATTAATTTATAACTTATTTCTTTAGACTATAGTTGTAAAAGCTATCATAATAATACTAAACAGTACACGTTCAAATCCCATCTTAGAAATGCAGCTACCCTCGTGGTTGGCATCATTCCCAAACAAAGCCTTGCTCCATTATTTCAAAATGTGGTAGTGTGAGGATCGAATACATATTGTTCTATCCTGAAATATATGCCTGGAATGAGTTTGGCCATTAATTGTTACATGCAGTTGTAATATGATCACGTGAAAGGGCTATCATATATATATATATATATATATATATATATACACCTATGAGTGCAAATGCTGCCCAATATTGGACGAGTACTCATTTAATTAGGGAAACTATATCCTAAAAGATCGAGCTGCTTAATTAATCACTGATGGTGCTGTAATTAATCACCTAATTCCCTGATCATCTTCTCTAATCCATGATCTTAATTTTACCAGGTACTCTCCAAACTACGCATATCCCACGGTTAGTAATTTAATTACCCTGTGATCTTTGAGGGATATCCATGATTTAATCAAATTAATACGTACTGTCAATACACACTATCAATTAACTGGGAATTATGTTTTTGGGTTGCAGGCCTACTACAGTGTGAGTGGAGGCTCGGGCAGCCAGTATCTTGTATATGCAGCAGCAGAAAACGGAAATGCTGCTACTGCAAATTCAGCTAATTTGTACCCTTACTGGCAATATGGACAGGGGTTTGATTATCAGTATCCTCTCCACTATCCATTTATTGCTTCATCTTCTGCTCATCTCCCACAACACCATGCTCCTCCACCTATGTCCTTCAATGCTATCCCACACTCACAGCCAGGTTCGTGTTAATTACTGCGCGCTATATATTTTCATTGCCAGTATATTGTCAGAATACTGTATTCTATTATCTCCCGGTTAATCCATACGTTCATTAATTTCGATGAAATATTGCAGGTGCAATCGTTACCACTGCTCTTGCTGCTCCATCTGTTCATGCCTTGGCACCTCACTACCCTGCTCAAACCAACTCACTCCACCCCATCAGCAACATTTAAGCATCCCTATAATTTCCTGCATCACGGACGTGAGATTATCAACCCTTTTCACACACATTAGTGCTCATCATCACTAGGGCCACGCACGGGGATCATCATTTTACGTACCTCCTGGATTCAGATCACGAGGAGACAATTTGAAATGCTAGCTATTCGTCAAGTTTAGGTCCAACATAGTTTAGGTACATACATCGGCAAATGGAAAGAAAAAAGAACAAAACTTCCATTCATAAGCCTTAGCCCTTCTTTTCTTGTCATGCATCAGACCGACTCAAGCCCAGTTAGCTCTTAGAAATATAAGTTGTTGTGAACCCCCAAGTTTCTTTCAAACTTCAAGCATACATCCTCTAATTCCTCCCTTTGGGAAAGGGAAGAAATTCTTTGCTAGCTAACTAGGCATTTTTCTGTTCTTTTCTTCTTCTTTTTTTCCAAAAAAAGTTCGTTGGTTGTAAAGATTACTAATTATTCGATCAGCAGGGCTGAATTTTGGGAGGTTTAGCCCTATTTTGACACATGGAGTGCAAATTAAAGGGGGTGCTGTTTTTTTCAAACCTCGCCCCCCTGCTAATCTAGTGATAGATCACTGAGGTTAAGCCTCGAATTAGAGAAAACATTTAGCGAGCTAGCTAGGTAGATCATGCATACTGACATTGAGATAGCCGAAGGAGATATTTTGGTCCAAAGGTTTATATCTCTGTCTAACCAACAGCCGTGCACGGTGGCTATGGCTATAGTTTTCTGTACCTTCCACTTCCCCTCTTCCTCCATGCATCTCCATTCTCCACTCCCCAGTTAAGCTCTATATCTCAATGAGAGCAGCTTTCTTATCATAAGCTCTTACTGCTCTCTTATTCTTGATATGATAAATGCTGAAGATGGTTTGTGATAACCTCGATCGAATCTTCTGTGGATCAGCGAGACTTGCATCATTTGAAGATTATGGTTTTAATTATACTTTTGTTTGTAATAAGTTTATTATCCTAAAATTTGAAGTTGGGTTTGTAATAAGTAGCATATACTGCGTACACTTGCTATTTGCAATGTTTGCTTTCCTTCTTCTTCTTCTTCTTCTTCTTCTGAGTTTTCTTGAAAATATTGAACACATGATCAGCAATTGTATTTTGCTCACTATAACCAACCTTTATGTGATTTGTTTTGCTCACTACAATTTGATCTAGCTAGTATCGTTTTTTGCTTTCTATTTTCAAATATTTGAAAAAGAAAATCACATTTTAATGCCGTTTATTTTTGCATTTAAAACCACCATTTGAATGAGTTTTAAAAATATATTTAGTTTTTTTAAGAAATAAATTGGTGTTTTTTTTAATTTTTTTTCTTATGATTCTAATGTACTAATAAGTAAATTGAAAACAATCTAAGAACTATTTTAATAAATTTGTAATAAAAAATAATTCAAAAAAAAAACACTACATGCATCACACAATATTGAACACAATTTATATAAACGTGGATGCTTTAATTATATTATGAATGGAATAATTGTTGATTGATTTAGCCTATAATAATCAAATCAAGTTATTGATATTGCGTTTTAAAAAAAAGTTTTTGAATTTTTTTTTTTTTACTTTAAATTAAATTATTTTTTTATATTTTAAAATTATTTTGATATATTAATATCAAAAATATTTTTTAAAAAAAATATATTATTTTAATATATTTCTGAATAAAAAATATTTTTAAAAACAATTTAAAATCAATATTTGTTTTTTTTTAATTAACTGTAATCTTACATGAATATAGCCCGCGAAAAAGTAAACAAAATTATATAAAAAGTGAAGTCCGGGACGTACGGACGCATTTACAACCTTCATGCCTAAGTCGTTTAGTTCTTGTATTAGAGTTACTAACTATATTTTAAAAAATGACTATTGCGTCCCTATTGTTTCCAATTTGTTATAAAAAAGTGATTTCCTCAATTCCATATTCTTTTTAAAGTCGATAAGTCGTGAGATGAAATCATTTTATCATAAAATAAATTAAAAAGGACTGCTAATTTAAGGATAGTCAACGTTGGTCAACGTTCTGTTTACTCATTTTGATACTACAGGGACTAATTGTTTAGTTATTGTAAATTACAGGTAACATGTTTTTCCAACTAACTCTGTATAGGAAGTAGGAACCGGTGAAGTCGGGAGGAAGTTAGTCCCAGTCTACTTATTTTCTTTCCTTCGCTCCAAGCATTTCCCCCCTCCTACCATGCATGCTTTTTCCCTCCTTTCAATCTCTGAAGCGCGTCTTCCTCAATCTCAGACGGAGTCCGCAGCGAATTCCGTCGCTTTAAGGTGTTTCTCCCTGCATTTCCCCATGATTATCGCAATCATATCGCATTTTTACTGATTAAGAAAACACTGCATGATCAAAATTCAGAGAGAGAAAGATGATTTTTCGGTGCTTTTTGGGTGTTTTTTTCGAAGAAAAGCACCTTCTTTTTTTTTTGTTTCGTTTTATTATTTTCGTTTGTTTCATTATTTTGTGCATGATTTTGTTTGCTTTGCTTGTTTTTTAATGACTTGGTTCAACAAATGCTGCTGCTGTGTTTATTTATGACGTCATTTAAGGTCTTACTGTAGCGTGAGAAGTGAGTAAATGTTTGAATTTATTGATGTGGTGACTGCTAATTCAGGGTGTGGGGTTTTATGCTATTTGCTTAAGAAATGAAATTTAGTGGGAGTGGCGTTGCCGAAGCCTTGAACTAAATTATTTACAAGGGTCGGTCATATAATACGAAGCGTGAGCTTTGCAAGTCTCACCTGTAAGTTGTCAGCATATATTTTGTTTCCAAATGGAAATTATGTCAAGTAATCAAGTAGTCGGTGCTTAAAACTCTGTTTTGGTGACTTTGTTTTACATGTTCTTCTCAGCACACATTTTTTGCGAGGATGGATTCAAGGGGAGGTGGAAAGCCTTTCGGTTCAGGTGCAAATACCAGCTTATCATCCAAGGGGAAAAATGCAGTAGAATCCTCTGGTCCAGCAGTTGAACACTTGAGCCAGGGCGTGGCAGATATGGGTCTGGATTCTGCTCAGGATGGTGGAGAGTGGGAGGTTATTTCAAAGACGTCCAATAACAGATCTGGAAGCAGTTCTATGAAACCCGGGGGATCTCAGGACACTAATACTAAAGCGTCGAGGTATCCTGATGCGATACAAAAGCTAGGCATGCGGAATAATGGCGGATCAGGAAGAGCTCCTGGCAATGCAAGGCCCCGAACATTCAATAGGGGCATGCACAGCAACTATGGAACCCCACAACCTGTGATCCGTCCACCTCTGGAGCACGGATTGAACTGGCAAGCTAGGGCTGGTTCTACTCCACTGAGGGGTACAGAAGATCTGGAAACAGAAGAGAATGACGAGGTCGAGAAGGAAAGTGATGAAGACGAAGATGATGATGCCTTAGATGATACTGATGACGAGCTTTTAAGTGAGGATTTTGACTCCGATACAAGTCAACAGAGCTTTGAGACTCGCAAGAAGAGCAGATGGTTCAAGAAATTCTTTGACAGTTTGTCCGTTTGAAGATATAAATGAACCAGCAAGGCAGTGGCACTGCCCAGCATGCCAAGGTGGTCCTGGTGCTATTAACTGGTACAGAGGCCTGGAGCCTCTGATTACACATGCCAAGACAAAGGGAGCTAAAAGGGTAAAGCTACACCGGGAGCTTGCAGAACTTTTGGATGAGGAATTGAGCAGGAGGGGAAGTTCAGTTGTTCCAGCTGGTGAAGTGTTCGGCAAATGGAAAGGATTGAAGGATGAGGAGAAAGATCATGAGATTGTTTGGCCTCCAATGGTAATCGTTATGAATACTAGGCTTGAGCAGGATGACAATGATAAGGTACAATCAAGCTTTCTTGTCTCTCTTCTTTGTTTAAATTTGTGGGACTCGACCTTCTTTTTCTATTAAAGTTATTTTTTTCTAATTCATAACAAATTTGTGTTTAATTCAGTAGCACTACCTGACTCTTCCGTGTATTGAATTGGATTGCAGTGGCTTGGAATGGGCAATCAAGAGCTACTTAACTATTTCAGTGGATATGCTGCTGTGAAGGCTAGGCACTCCTATGGTCCGCAGAGTCATCGTGGGATGAGTGTTCTGATTTTTGAGAGCTCAGCACGGGGACATTTAGAAGCTGAGCGCCTGCATAAGCATTTTGCCGAGCAGGGAACTGATAGAAATGCTTGGGATCGAAGTGATGGTTTTATTCTATCATGGTGGCAAGCGCCAGCTCTATGGTTACATGGCGTTGAAGGAAGACTTGGACCTCTTTAATCGGCATTCACATGGTACTCTCTCTCCACACTCACACGTTGTCTCAAACACCCATGAAACTGGATACATGTTGTCTCAGGCATTCCACAAGGGAATCTTTTATTGTAACTATTTTGTTTCATACTTGGTTGGTTTCCCCCCGCATTGCTGTCTGATTTCTTTATATATTTTGGAATTGGCTTGACATTATATGCTGGCCGAGTAGGGAAGTCGAAGCTGAAATATGAAATGAGATCATACCATGAGATGGTTGTGAACCAAATCAGGCAAATGACTGAGGACAACCAGCAGCTAATCTACTTGGAGAACAAGGTTGTTAAAGAGCAAAGGCATTCAAAACAACTTGAAGAAATTTCTAGGATATTGAATGAGAAGGTGCGGAAGACGGAGGAAGAAAACTATATTGTGAGGCGGAGAACTCAAATGCATCATGAACAGAACATGGAAGAGGTATTGCTATTAAGTGGATATAATCTTTTCTGTCGTAGAAAACGTTCTACACCTGAAAACTGATGTTGGCTACTTGATGCTGCTGTGTGAATGTTATGTCCTTCTTACAAAACCTGTAATTTTTAATCTTCATGAAAAGGACATGTTTCTAGATTTATTCTCCGCAACCATGCTTTAGACATTTATCTCACTTTGGCTGACTTTTACTTCTGCGTTGATCTCTCTCATGTGGTAGTCTAACTCTCCAATTATTCTGTCCAGTTGGATTTTCAAGAGCAATTTTTCAAAGAGCAACTCGAGACAATCCATGAACAGCGAGGAGTGAAGGAAGAGGATTTTGAGAAACTGCAGCAGGATAAGCGTCAGCTGGTGAAGGAGCTAAATGCAAATCCTTGCAATACCGAGGACTACAGAAGCAGGTATAGGGTTCTCTTGATGCTTTTCAGTATCGATTTTGAATTTTGCTATCCTGTTCTTGGTTGTATATCAACCTGATGGCCATTGTCATGGTGACTTTCTTTGATGTAATTGCTGATGTTCCCCTTTTCCTTTCGTGCCATTCTCTGGATAGAGTGGAAGAGGTTGAGAAATTTATAGAGCTTCAAGACACAGAGATGGGGGAGTATGTGGGCGAGAGGGATGGGTTGATTGAAGAACATGCCGAGAAGCGGAGTGCAATGAAGCGTAGGCAGCATGAGGAACAAGTGGAAATAGAGAGAGAGTTTGATGCTCGACTAGCCAGCCTTACGAAGAAGTACACTCCAAACCAGACACAAGGCACCAGCAATGCCTGAAGTTCCAAGGTGAGACTAGGAAGAAACGGCCATAGAAATAGAGCAGCGCCGTGAACTCCTAATAACATAGCACTGAGAATCCTGAGCCATTTTTATTTTTCTCTCATTTGTATACAGAACTTACAAAGAATAGACTGTTTTATCACTCAAGGGATAGGAAATATGTGTCAAATATATGTAAAAACTTATCAGTTACTGCAAGGCTGTTCTTATCGGGGCTTCTGCGGCAATGCCTGGTATGGATGGTTGGATATTTAGTTTTATTTGGTTAGCAGCCCTTTCTTCTTTCTGCATTACTTTTATTAGCCACCATTGCAGTCATTTATTTGATTAGAAGTTTGTTAGTGGATGCTTTTAAAAGTATTTTTCATTTAGAAATATACTAAAATAATTTTTATGAATTAACTTATAATTAAAAAGTTGTGGTCAACTAGCACTTTTTAGTTGCTATATCAATAAAATGCTGTCTTGAGATCGTAGACGCCTGTCTATTAGCATATGTAGAACGTGAGCACCTCAGGTTTGAAATTTTTAGGATTTGAATCCAAGCATGAGTTTTGCATTCAAGTTCCTTTTCCCTTGTGGCTAACGAGTGGTCCGAGGGGAATGCCATTACATATATTCACATCCAAAGATGGGCTAGGAGCTGCCAGGGAGATTTGATGATCATGCTTGTAATCGACGAGTCGAAACGGGATCCAAATCATGAAAGACTCGGGAATTTTTCATAACAAATTTGGAAACACATCTTCGTCTTGAATCAAAATCCAGGAACCTACCTGTCTGAGGTTCATTTCTTGCAGGTAACTAGCTCACAATTAGCATCCCCTTCCTTCCATGTCTACAAACACAGAGGGCATCACCCAGGAAGGGGATTCCAAAATCACTTGCGCAATCAAATACGGTTCTTTAACAGAAATACCAACGGCCTATAACCATTATCTCTGGAATAGCATTCTATGATAATTAGTGAAATGAAAACAAAGGAGCAAAACATTCAAAACATCCTATCTGAACTTCAGTTATGTGCCATGGTTTCAAAGGATTTGACAACAGCTCAGTTAGTCTTCTTCTCTTCCTCTTTTATAGCAGGTACTTCGCCGGCCGATGCCTGATCATCCTCGCCACCAAAACCAAATTCATTTACACGTGATCTGTCCACCGGATAAACCCACCTCTGGTATATGTATATCAGAAATATAAGATCTGCAACAAACGAAAATAGTAATGTCAGCAGTGCATAACTAGGCCATCTTCCATCTGACTGTCGTTACTATGGAATGTTGACTATATCTCACCATCGCGGAAGACAGAAAGCCGATGCAACATTGGCATTTTGATGACAAATGCAAAAAGATCATCAATGATGGTGTTAAGGAACTTGTATGTCATCTGCCTCCATGGAAGATGTGCTACAGACTTCAGCTTGTAATTTATAAACAGCTGAGGGCACATCATGATAAAACCTGTAATGGCAATTAATATTAAAAAAGTAGAAATAAAAAAAGACATCTCTAATTCCTGCTCCATAAAACAAAAAATTTCAATTTGTTGAGAAGGTTTTAAGCAAAATACAGAATAAGTGACGGTATGCAAGGAAACGGTGGCTTACCAAACATGTAAACACAGCTTGTGAGTGAAGAGAGAATCCATGAATACCAGCTCTTGTGGCGCTCATACATTAGTGAGTAAACAGCAGAGCATGCAACAAGGAGGAAGAGCACATACGACAAATACTTCATTGCAAGGTCATCATATTCCTTTGTCTTATTCCCTGCATAAGAGTCGCGATCTCGGAACCTCAACATAGGTATTCTTCCGCTTCTATCGATCTGGAGACGAGAACAATTATGAAATTTGTCACTTGCCAATTCATGATACTAATTAGCAAACATTTATACAACTAGCGGCAGGATGGATGCAGAATTCAAAAATGAGAAGATGAGAATTTGCTCCTAGAATGCTACAGGGACATGTAAGCAGATAAAGATAGAAGCAAAAACGTATGCACTAATGTTAATGTTGTGAATGAAGGATATAGGTGTCATAACAAGCGTGCAACATAAATAAGCCACATTGAAAGACAATTTACATGTAAGGCTACTGTTTGTATACAAAAAAATAGCAATGACATTAATCTTTGCCAGCTGTGTGGAGTTACATTCACACACAGAAGGAAACTAACAAATCTCAGAAAATATGATCAGGACTGATACCTCTATGTGCATGGCTTTCCCTATCTTCCAAAACTCAATGCAGCAGCCAACTCCAGAACTTCCGAGAATCATCCATGAAGTGTCATTGTCAAGCAGATAAAGAAAGACAATGAGCTGGGATATAAAGCTCACAACAACAGACTTTGCAGACAGTCCTTCCATAGACTTGTTTTTGTTCCAGAATTGGATATCTGCAGAGGGGGGAAAAGACGGGAAAAAAGAGTTAAGAAGAAAGCTCCATATACATCCTACAAAAAGCATCAGCAGAGACAACAAATCCTAAAGTTAAATATGAATCTTATTATAGGACATAACTCACCATTCTTGAATGCCAAGAAGTCAAACACTGAATGGAGCATTGAAACAACCATGGTAATCACCAGGAGGTAAGGATTTCCTTCCAAGAACACCCTCTGAAAAGATTATCAATTAATCAATACATGGAAAACAAGAAAACAGAGATAATTCCTAACTTCCATTTGGCTTTAAAGATTACCAAGGAAACAATCACCAGAAGAAGTTAGCTTCTGAACCTAGGGTAATGTTTCAGGTAGGAATTAATTATGCTTTTATCCATCAAGAAAAGATTATACAGTAATTTATGTAATATCATGGCTCAGGTGTCCAAGTCAACTAGTTAGAAACCAGCTTGAACTAAACAGCCAAGTTATTTCACAATTCAGCAACTCCATGTTAATTTCCCTAATACAAGACGATTTGAAGTGAAAATCAAAGTGAGAGTATATGTAACTAGGTGGACTTTGAATTAAAAGGTTTAAGTTATGTATCATATTCACAGCTAAATCTACTCTCCAGTCACCCAATTTCATACTATGATTTGAATAAAGATAAGTGGTACCTTCAGTTCATCAGCCTCGCCTTCAATCATGCTTCCATAACTACGATGAACCTGGAATGACTGATCAATCTGCATGAATATTTGCCATTTTGTCATGCTTATTGGACCCACCTCCAAATTAAGTGTCAATTCCTCCACTGTCTCATTAAGTGCGATCAATTTATCTCGAAGCAACCAGAATTCATTGAAGGATATGGTGGGGAAGTAATTCCCTGAAGTAGGCTCAACATTCAAGTCTGAAAATCTGAAGTCAAGAACTCAAAGCCAAAATAACGACTTGATAATTTCTATTTTGACACATGCTGCAGCAAACGCTTCACAACCACATAAGAAGCACACTGCTAATTTTTTTGTAAACCTACCTCTTTGCTACTTAAAGTAAAAGTGTAATTAATCGTATCATGACAGTAAAAGTGCAATACACAAAGAGTGTAATTGCATAATGAGTCATTTATGTTTGCATGTATACATAGAGATATGATTAATCGTATCATGGTCAAATTAAACACTTGCCCCAACAACAGCAATGTGGCTGTCCACTGACATTAGAAAATTGTTGTTTTTATTCCTCCTGTTGTTGTTTTTATTCCTCCTGTTGACAATGGAGGGGGCTCAACTTAGCCAGGTTAGGTATTTGAGCCATTCAGAATGGTACCCAACAAACTTCTTTCAAAATCTCTAGGAAATGGAAAAAAGACATCATATAAACATATACTTGAATAAATACAAGAATATAAGGATACAAGGAGCAATATTTGGCGGTACAGCATTATGGGGGTATCTGCACATGAAAAAAAGGGTAAGACAAATAGCATAATTACCAGCAAAGCCGAGCATAATCATCATTAGAAAAAGAAAAGTGTCTATTAGCATATACAGGCTTTTGTATTCTCAATGATAATAGGATTAATAACAAATATGAAAAAAAGGGAAAAGGGAAAAGAAAATCCCCACCTGCATTTTAGTTCTCCAAACCATATCAGATCAGATGATCAATAAGTTCCTATTTTCAACTTAAATGTTTTTGCTGATAGAAACAAAATCTTATAGAACCTTGATAATGAGAGGAAACATACTTTGTGAAATCATCAACCAGGTTAATTGTGACATTAGGTTTCCAATATGAAATCCATTCTACAGGGCCATCATCTTTAGAATCAGCTTGACTATCATCTACCACCTGGAGCAATTAACATAAATTTGGATTAGGACTGTAAATGCAGGACTGTGCAATGAGACAAAGTGTCACAAAGAAAAAAGGCAAGCAATGAGAGAAGGCAAGTTTCTGAATGCTAAGATACAAAAATTCTGAGCACCATTCAGGATTGAAGTGGGAACAGAATACAACGGTGCCCCCCAAATCAAGGACAGGACTTGTTTTTTCAGAGGATTCAGCAGTTATGATTGCTAAAACAGTTATCATATTCATACATATCAAATAACAATAAGAAATATCTCTTTTTGATAGAACTCTACAATGAAAAAACCATCTTAAAGTAACTTTACAAAAGACAAATAGCCAAGAAGAGACCTGAGAAACCACTTCACCCTTCTTGGAGTCTTCGGAATTCCCCAACAGGCTCTTCCTTTTATCTGTTTTTGACTTGGGCAAATACACAACAACAGCTGGAATTGTTGAAAAGGTAGAGATACTAACATCAGGAGTTGTATCGACCAGGATGTCATCAAATAATGAAAGGAAAGATAAATCTGATGTGCATGGACAAAATCTTACGGTGTGTCCTTCCAAAAGCAGCAAGAGGCTGGTACTCAGGATCACTTGGGTCTGGTGGATATCCAGAGCGTGCAAAGAAAACATGTGCATAAAGAGTGCCATTGTGCTTCAATGCCTGGGAGAGAAAATGCCTTCATGTTTATGGTAGTTTATAGGGGATACTGTCTTTTAGAATATAATCATAATGAATTTTGCTTGAAAATAGGGGATAGGAAGTTAGAGTATGTGCTTGCAGCCTGTAGTACCTCAGATGGATAGTATTTCAAAGAAAGAGACCTTGTGCTCTCTGGTCCCCAAATGGCATAAGGTATATTCGTTTCATGCCAAATAAGAGCACCTTCATTATTGAAGTCATTAAACCTTTCCTGCTCAGAGAGATAGAACCACATATCCTGAAAGCAAATGAGGTTCAATTAGATTAAAACTGCTAACAAAAAAAATCACAAGCAAAATGAAATTGTCAGCATCATTAAAATATATATGATAGGGAAAAAGTCAATTCAAAAGAGTTATTAAATCCAATGTTCTTCCACATGTGAATTTTGATCGCATTTTATCTTGTGATGCTTCATTCAAAATCATTAGCTACATATACCCATGTTTTCTCTGATGCCTGAAAGAAGATGAAAAGTTAGACGCCTCCTTGGATTGATTTTACCAAAATCACAATGTTAAGATGACCTCCATACATATTTTAAATGTGCATGGTTTGCTGCTTTCCAGCAACATACCATAGCCAATTACACGTTATCTTTGTATAAGAAGTACTATACATTGATTCACTACACAATTTTTATTATCTTTGCAATCAATATCATGCTTAAAGTAAGTACGTCCCTGCCTTCTATGCCACAATATAGGCATAAACACTCAAGTTCAATTAAATGTGGTGTAGCCGCTTCCGCTTGCCATTGAGAAGTTTAACTCCTCAACTTTTAAGAGTGTTTGTTTTTGCATTCAAAAAGCACTTCTTTGATAAAAACAATTTGCTTCAAAAAAAAAATTTATGATTTTGGATTGTTTTGATGTGCTGATGCCAAAAATAAATTTTTAAAAAATAAAATAATATGGACTCAATCGGAGGCTTTTCATTATACTAGTTGGGGCCTCTCCTTTTCATTCCCATCAAAATTCTAGGTATGCCTAGCCCTCGATTCAGCAGTATCTATTCACCAAATCAACTTATCATCTATGATTACATGATAGAATTTTGCTAATAAAACTGTGAGAATCCAAGCGCACAAGACTGCACCCTAGCAGTAGTCACTGCCACTTTAAACCATTACGAGGCAACGGCTTGCAAATGCTTATAGATCCTACTTCATAGCTTACACTGTCAGTGATGACCAGGTAAAGGTAAATTCCACATCACAGGGCCATGATGCATAAAATTCCAAAACTGTGACCTTACTCGCAAATCCCCTAACAGAATCAGTCTTTTCATTATACACAAGCTTAAAATTAAAACTAGCATGCTCAAAACAACTTCCTCAGGTGGCGATCTCTAAAGTTTGATCAGTCTTTACAAATTTAACACCAGCCCAATAACACCCAGCAGCAAAAAACACCAATCCAGGATCAACCCAGAAACAAAGATCGAAACTTTTTCAAAAAAAGGGAGAAATCAGAGAGCTCAGATCGCAAAACAATAATAATTTAAAAAAAAATACCACATAATCTCCTTTTTGGAAGAGATTGGAGATAAGGATGGAGGGGTCCGTAGGGGCTTTTTTGGGAGAGATGAATTTAGATATAAAGTACCAAAAAACAGCCATCCTTATTATCCCTGTTATTGTTTGCCCCATCCCTCCTTGCTGTCGTTGCTGTCCTTGTCCCTGTTGCCCTCCTCCAGCAGCAACAGCACCTCCTCCTGGTCCTTCAGGTGGCGCCATCTTATCCTTCCTCTCTTACAGCAGTGGATGCAGAATCGTTACTCCCTCTTCAGAGAATGAGAGAGAGAGAGAGAGGTTTTGTGTTGATGGATTCGAAGTTGGACAGTAAAGGAGATTTTTTTATTTTTTTATTGTAAAGGGACGCACTACGAGAGGGAGTTTGTATTGTGTTAGAGATATTTTGAGAATCGTTGTTTTGATGAAGTGGATCTCTTCTTGCTATACTTCAATCATAGTACTTAACGAATTAATAGTAATTTAGTCCCTCTAATTCATCAGACTCTATATTTCAATCCTTTTGTTTTCACATCTAATTATAGTTTGTCCTTCCATTGATTCGCGCTGACTCATTTCTTTTTCTTTGTTTCGAAGTGCGTGTTTAGTAACGTGGTTCATCATGTTTTTCTTAATTGAAAATAAATAAGATAATATTTTTAAAAAATATATTTTTATTTAGTGTATTAAAATTATTAAAAACACATAAAAAATATAAATTTGATAACTAATTTAAAAAACAGAATTTATTATAATATTAAAACATGAAATATAACCTTTTCATTCAACGCAAAATAGCAAAAAATAAAGCTATTTTCAAAACCCTGAAATATAATGGGTATAATTAAGATATTGTAAAAGAGCTTTAATCCCTTCCATATTATAATTTAAAATATTAAAAATAAAGTCAACAGTCTCTTAATGTGGTTTTGCTCTCATGGTCATAGCACCATCGGATTGAAACATTGTTATGATGTGTGTCTTTTTTTTTCCACAAAATTGAAAGATGTTATCTTGAGAGTATTTTTGTATTTTCAATTGGCATTGTGGTTGAATTAGTCTTCACATTTTTAATTTTTTTTGCATAGTATAATGACTTTTTTATACTTCAAAGTAAAATAACACATATGTGGGGTTTCGGATGTATTTGGTATTGCGATTGTTTTTGTAGTTAAGATTTAAAAAAAGAAACAGTTTCATTAAAAGCATTTTAAACTACAGTTCATAACTGAAATTGAAGTGTTCGGTTAAAATTATGGTTAAGTTTGAGATTAATGAAAAACAGTTTCATGTGTTTGGTTACCAAGTTTTTCATATTATTATATATATTTTAAAATGGTTTATAGAATTAGTTTTTTGTTTTCTTATTTCACTCTTTTAGTTTTTTTTTTTTTTCTTGTCAAACTCTTAACTTTAGATTTTTTTTAAGTTTGATTTATTTTGTATTTAATCCTTGAATTTATCAGGTGTTGACCTTCTTGATTAAGTGCTGTGCGAGAGCATGATGGATTACAGGTTTGAGATATTATTCTGGGATTAGGAGGTTTGTTTAGGTTGCATAGCTTTTTTCATTCCTCTTTTTTACTATCATTTTTCTCATAATCTCATATTTTCTCCACTTCAATGAAAATTTTCTGATTTTTTTAGAGTAAAACGGGTTGCTTGATTCTTTTTACTTTTATAAATCTACCTCTTTTAAAAAGATTTCTTTAATTAGAATAAATTAATTCATTTCACCCTTCAATATTAAAATTATTTTATATTGAGCTTTTTCTTAATTGAGTATAGATGTGGAATTTAGGGTGTGTTTGGTATTGATTTTGCTTTTGTAGTTGAGGTTTAAAAAAAAACAGTTTTATAAAAAGCACTTTAGTTGCGGTTCAAAATAAGTTTTGAAGTGTTTGGTTAAAACTGCTTTTGAGTTTGAGATTAATGAAAAGTAGTTTCATGTGTTTGGTTACCAAGCTTTTCATATTGCTTTTAACTTGTGAAATTACTTTAAAGAGTATATATATAATTTTTTTAAATATTGTAAATTTAATAATTATAATAATATAATGTAATTAATAATTCATGAAAAAACATTTTTTTTATTCTCCCATCAAACTACTTACAATTTCATCACGAACATATATATATATATATATATATATATATATATATATATATATATATATATATATATATATTAAATTTTGTCGATTAATAATCATAAAAATAAAATGCAATTAATAATTCATGAAAAAAAATATTTTTTTAATTCTCCCATCAAACTACTCGCAATTTCATCACGAAACAAATATTTCCCTTCCATCAGGACTGATCTGTGTCAACACATTTTAAAAAATTAAAATTAAAAAGGGGGATGGGCAAGAGCAGACCCAGCCAAAGTGGGCTTAAGCCCAACTCTGCTGGACTTGGACTGGGTCGGGCCTAGCCCAACTCCACATTAAAAGCTAAAGGCGTGAAATGGTGCGTTGCATTGTTCATGTCTTCTTCACGTGACAGTGCATCGCTACTGTGCACCTGAATTAATTCAAGTGCACAGTAGCTTCCGACCGACCACAACGATAGTTTCAACGGCCGATGCCGATGAGTAGAGAAGGCCGAGGTGGTTCTTTCTGTCGTGGTGGCGTCAGAGATGGTGGCCTGTAGTGGCCGGCAGTAGCGTTGCAAGGTGCCGTTGTGGAGTGAGAGAGCTTTTGTCTTCGTCCATAGCTGTTTTGGAGAGAGAGAGAGCTTCTAGTGATTCATTCTCTTCTCTCACATATGGGTACGGTCCAAATCTCTGTTTCTACCTTTAACCATGTCTCTGTTTCAGAAGCATGAGAAGGAGAAGCCATAGAGTTGTGGAGAGAGACAGAGCTTTTTTCTTCGTCCATGGTTGTTTTGGAGAGAGAGAGAGAGAGAGCTTCTGGTGATTCAATCTCTTCTCTCAACATGGGCATAGTCCAGTTCTCTATTTCTACCTCTAACCATGTCTCTGTTTCAGAAGCATGAGAAGAAGCCATAATGTTTGTTTTCGTGTAAGAGTGAGGAGTGAATGAAATTATTAAGCTTTTTGAAATTATTAAAAGCATGAGAAGAAGAAGTTGATTTCTGAAAAGCATGAATCATCTGCTTATTACAAAATGCAGTTTAATTGATTTTTGTGGTGGAATCCATTGCAATATTTTTTTGCTTATTTCGTTACCAAACGATGCGCTGAAAATGAAAAGCTGGTTATCAATCGAAACGAAGTTTCGACCGGCCAAACAGACACTTAATGGTTTATAGCTTTAATGGGTTGACTTGAGTTTAGAAATTTCATTCATATATTACTTGGTTTTTCTTTCTCTCTCTTTTTTTCTCTCTATTTTTTGTTTTACTATCAAATGTTTTTTTTTCTATTTTTTTCCACTTCCCGTGGTTTTCCCATTTATTTTGGAAAAAAAAAAAACACATGTTATGAAGGGTTTTTTTTTTGCTTTGTCCATTTTAGTTTCTTACAATGAATTCTTACTTCTCAATTAAGTGTAAACATCAATTTTTTTTTTGTGTGTTGTTCTAATTTCTTTTGGAAACTAGATCGAAGCCCGGGATCTCCTAAGTCATAAGTCAACCCTTTTAAGTGGAGCATAACCTTAAAATATCCAAATTGAGTCCTTACTCTTGATTTTTTATTTTTGTTTTGGATTCTTTTGTGAATTTATGACCTTAGAAATTTTCAATTTTGCCCTTCAATACAATATTTGATGACATTTAAGGCTTTTGCCCTCATTGTTTTAATTTTTATTCTCCGATCTTTTATCAAATTTTAATTTAATCACCTATCTTTAATTTTTTTTTTAATTTCATCATTAGGGTATTTCTTTTTGTTAATTCTTTATTGTATTTGTCTTCTTATTTCATCTTTTATCATTTTGATTCTTGAAGATTGATAGTCATGATTCTGTTTTCAATTCTCTTTCTATAATGTCGAGTCTTTATTTTATTTTTATTTTTATAAAATATACTTACAACGCCTAATCATTAATAATAATAATAATAATAATAATAATAATAATAATAAGTAATGGATCCATTAATAACAAGTTGGCAATCAAAGAATTGCTTAAGATTGATTATGAGGACTAATTTATAAGGGTATCAAGCTCATAGGGACCAAGTTTAGTTTCTTCCTAACTTTTTTAATTTAGTGCTATTAAGTCTATAAAGTATAACCTAAAAGGAGAAGAGAGTGCATTTCAGTTCCTGAAAAACATATGGTATGAAGTATGAACTTACTATCCGTGTTCTACAAAGATGCTTTTATCTATCAAAATGGAAGGTAAATATGGAATTTCCGTTCGCATGCATTTTATTCAGCAATCAAAGGTCCAGAGCCTGTTTTCCTTTCTTTCAACATGTCGGAATGTCCTCATCCTGGTTTTCTTGTACATATATATATATACTAGCATATTCCCCCGCGCGTTGCCGCGGGTATTCTTGCGTATATAATTTAACATAATTAAATTCACAACGATAAATTTATTTGATATAAGTAAATAAAAGTTATAGATTAGGAGATAAAATGTATAAAATTGTGAGTTGAGTTTGTTACGCAAGCATAGAAAAAAATTATTAAAAACATGGACAAAAAAGTAAGCAAGAAAAATAATTAGATTATTATTATTATTACTATTATTATTATTATTATTTATTTTATTTTTGTGTTAATGATGAAAGGGAAAATATGGAAGAGGGAAAAAAATCCTCAAAACTTTAACAAAAGATTACACAAAGAATAATAATAAAAAAACTATTGTTACTATCACTTTGCTAAAACAATAAAAATTATCAAATTATCCCGTGGAAGAAATATTCAAAAACATTAACAAATGAGTAAGCAAGAAAAAAAATTAAAAAATTATAATTGGTGATAAAACAGAAATAAAAAATTATTTGCTGAAAAAAAATCATCTAATCTGAAAATTTTAAAAAATATATGTTCTACGTTACGGGTTGAGCAAACAATTTTTATAGGATTTGCTGGATCAAAATTAAAATACAATATTTATATATGCAAAATTTAATATAATAAAGTACCTCAACAAACCTTATCATAACAATAGCAAAATCAAAGTCTTAAAATCTTAAATTATCATTGTTTTTACTATTAAAACAATAAAAATTATCAAATTATCCTGGAAAAAAAACACTTAAAAACATTAACAAAAGAGTTAGTAAGAGAAACAATTAAATTATTATTATTATTATTATTATGTTAGTAATGAAAGAAACAAAAATAAATGAAAGACTAAAAATATCCTAGAAACTTTCACAAAAGAAAAAAAAAACTAAAAATTATCATTGCTATTACTATCAACACAATAAAATTATTAAATTATCAAGAGGAAAAAAACAACATTAACAAAAGAGTAAGTCAGACAAACAATTAAATTATTATTATTATTATTATTATTATTATTATTATTATTATTATTGTAATTATTATTATTATTATTATTATTAATATAAAATAAATATTATCCAAGAATTTAAAAAAAAACAAATGAATCAATATAAAATAATAAAATCAAAAGAATAAGGACCACAATGAAAAATAACATATATGATTAATTTCAATTGAAGGATAAAATTGAAAAGAAAACAAATCTTGGGACCAAAATAAATCATGAAATAATAAGTTTAATTGCTGTGTAATGTTACAAAATAATTAGAAGAACAGGGACTGAAATGAAAAGTTGTATATATGACTAATTTTAATTAGAGGACCAAATAAAAAGAAATTAAAACATTTGTACCGAATAAATTCAAGGAACGGAAGAGCAATAAGAAATCAAAACATCAGGGACCAAAATAAACTTAGTACAAACCTCGGGGACCTAAGTAGAGTTTCCTGCGATCGGAGAGAGAAAAGCAAGAGCCAGGCAAAAAACCGTCCCACCGTCGCTTAACCGGCCCTCTATGGACTCGAACGCGCCGCGACGGAAGATAGATGACCGTCATGCGCATCGTTACGTGTGGCGGAATGTAAGTTTTCACGGCTGGAAGAAGCCGCACGCGCCGTCTCAGAGGCGCGTTAGAGTCGAGCGCTGCTGTCGTGTCCGTTCGACGCGCCAGCAGTTAATCGGGAAAAATAATAAAGAAATGGGATAATTACCAAGACGTCCCTGACCCTATCGATATTTACGGAAAAACCTGAGGGGAAAGGACTCAACTGCCCCCGATCATCGTGGCGCTATTTTGTCTTTATCTGGGGTCTGCTTTGCCTCAGTGCATCGTGGAAAAAAATTGGGAAAAACCGAGAGAGCCCCTGGTTACTATGCACAATTTTGGCGTTTTTGGAGGCTAAATTCGTCGGTGCACTGTGCAATTAAATTGGAAAAACCGGCGAAGCCCCTGGTTACTATGCACTATTTTGTCGGTTTCTAGGGCTAATTTCGTCGCTACACTGCCACAATGAATAGTGAATTGTGTCTTGGTGCACAGTAAACTCATGCACAGGAAAATCACGACGCGTTTTATATATATGTATATATATATATATATATATATATATATATATATATATATATATATATTCTTGTGGGGTTAATGACCAGAATACCAAAAATAAACACGCTTTCATGAAAAAATGAGCCTCCTAAAATAATAAAACCAGTGTTGATAAAAATAAAAACAAAAACCAAAACCGATGACATTGCAAATTTCTACTATCTTTGTCCATTATGCTGCCGTGAACATATATAAATAGAGGCTATCAAAATCCTGGCAGCCGGAATGCTACAATGCAATCAGAACATACAGTTCCTGACACAACCCTGCAACACAACCTTATATAGTTAACAGACCACAAACTTCATCTTCTCATAGATGCTTGGGAAGAGTAAGATACCATGTCCCAGAAAGCAAAATGACTTGGGATGTCATTTTCAAACTGTTTGCAACGAAGGATAAAAAGCTATATAGATTAATAGAAATCATCCTCATCACTAGAGATGTCACTTGCTCCTCCACAATCCATCCCAGCAAGTAATAAAGCCATGTCAAAAGGAGATAGATGTTCTTCCTCGAAATAATCCTCATAATCAAAGATGTCCAGTTGATAACCTTCATGAAAGGGATCGCAATAATTATCATAATCAAGGTAATCATCATCAAACAAGTCTAGCAAATCTTCCATTGCTGGCCCAAGATAATCAAATGATGAATCCATGTGCCCTGCGTTGGATCTGCGACGAGGTGGTGGCCTCCTTGGAGGGGGCTTGTGATGTTTCCATGTATATGAGCCTGGCATGACAGTATGCTAGAACACAACACAACAAGATATTCATTAGGAGGAGTATAAAGCTAACGATAAATGAACATAAAGGAAGCACCCTTCCAAGGATAAAGAATAATTTATATTGTTTTTTTTTCCCATTTGGGGAAAAAGTGCCACAACATTAAGCCATGCCTAAAAAAAAAACAATTATAAAAATACATGCATGTGAGAAAATTTACCGAGAGAAAAGGAGACATTCAAGACTCGGAGAGAGAGATTCAATATACCCAAATTTAATAAGTTATGGCTTCAAAGGAGGACAGCCAGCAATTGGGGCAATGGGGGTGTGAAGAGTAGATAAGTTATTGTCTAACAACACATGTTTAGACGACCAGGAAAAATAAGGTCCCGGTGAGTGCAGTTAAGAATAAACATAGCTTTATAACTTTGGTAGCCTTCAGTTATCACTAAATGTCTGTGGGTAAATTCTGCGTCCGTGAAAAACATTTTGAGATAAGCAAAAAGTATTCACAAGATACTCTTAACAGTGCAACAGACATAGAAGCAATACATAATTGAAATTGCATATTCAAATTGACTAATCTTACCTTGTAAAAACAATTGATACTAAATGGGCAATTCCCATTCCCAAAGTTGAAATGCTTGCAATCTATTTTCCTGCAAAAACAGAAAATAAAAAATGAATATAATTGCAGATTTGCAGTTATTTCAGAAGAGAAATCTACAACACAAATTAAGGAATCTCAAGTTCTCTTAGGTTCATATTCAGTATCTAGCTTGCCTGTCAATGCTTAAGCTGATAATTTGTTCTGAATACGAGTAGAGTTATATCTCCTACTACAATAAGATGTGGAACACGGATATCTAACAAGTGTCCAATTACAATAAACATGTGTTTCAAATTATTTCTGGATGTATCCAAGATAAGAGTGATGAGCAAACAAATCAGGTTGAAAGTAAGCAGAGAAATAGAGTTTCAGAAAGATTACCTGAGCCTGGCCTTGTACGTATCAATAATTTCTTGCTTTTCTTCTTTAGAGGAATACCAGATAAGACTTGGGATGACAAAGTGAGATGTTTTACGACATATTGGGCAGGCTCTCAATGCCATCCCAGAGGCCGGGGAACCATTGCGCCAGTTCCTGATACAGGATATGCAAAATGGATGATCACATTCAGGAAGGACTGCAAACTTTCGTTCAGCTGCTGTGGGCTTTGAAAGTACACGATCCAAACATACACAGCACTCAATTTCTTCACTTTGTTTCACTGCCACATGAAACTTTTGGTTCTTTTCACAAGACTTCAAATGCTCCTCTCTCTCATCTGCCCGGAAGGGATGCAAGGAATGTTTTCCACAAGTAGGGCATAAATCACCATGAACAAAAGAACATTTATCTCCATGGGGGCAATCACCAGCAACATCAAATGAACAGAGAGGACGGTCTTCTTTTTTGCTATTCCTACTTGATACAGCACATGCAGGAACAGAACTTAAGATTACAGATTGATGAGGACTCATTGATGAAGATGATGCCCCGGCAGCACCACCAGAAGCTACCCAGGAAGATTTGACATGTTCATATTTGCATCGACTTCCATAAGTGCAATTTCCTTTTTGATAAAAAGTACAAACCTGCTTCGATAAGTAAGTAAAACGAAACCAACAAATAAGAGAACTAATCAAATTCTGACTCAACCAAGACCAATCACCATAAAAAAAACTAATAAACACAATACCATTACATTTCTTGACAGAGGTTGAGGCTCTTTCCTTTCGTGCACGAACTTACAATGATCCCCTCGCCAGCATGCTCCTTGAGCAAAATACTTGCAAGGTTTCCTAAATACATCAAAAAGAAACCCAAACAAGAATCACAGGGAGTTGAAGAATCACCGCAAACACTTGATTTCCAATTCACATCAAACATCAATGTGACAACGATAACAACATATCCCACAACGAAAAAATAAGTTCTCCTTCATCTCTTACAGTATTATTCATCAAATTAATGTCCCTTTGATTACCCAATAATCACAATAAACAAAGTTTCCCATTCAAATCAACTCAAATAATCCAAACAAAAAAAACGATAGGTAAATCTCCTTAATCACCATGTCAGCGACCATTTGATTGCCCCATCCATTTACATCAATTCCACCAATCAAACATCATTTTTTTTTTATAAAAAAAAACAACCTACAATCAAAGTTTCAATATTTAATCTATTAAACTGTCAATCGTCAAAAAACACCCAAAAAATACTCATGCCCATTTGAATTAAATTAAAAAAAAAACTGTAGAGATTAAAGATCGAACCTTTGAGACATAGAAACCTTCAGAATTTTGTCTTCTGTCTTCTTGAAGAAGAAGGGAGATAAAGAGAGCGAAACCCTATTTTGAATTATTTTTTTCTCTGATTGATTTGATCATAATTGACTTACTAATTAATTGATAATAAGAATCAACCGAGAGGGAAAGTGGGTGGGGTTGCTCTTGCTCGAGGTAATTTCGGGGCTTTCAGTTTCTACTGGAAATTCCCAAAACACCCTTCGTTGGATGACGTATGCTGGAGGACAGGAAAGCCATTTCCTATAAGTAATAAATTCAAAATTGGACTGGGCAATAATACCTGAGAAATTAAGTGACCATTATAAAGGTGGAGTCTATTACCCAAAAACAAAGTTGGAGACTTTACCATAGAATGTTCCAAAATTCTTCGAAGGAGGACCGGACCCAATTTAAGTTGAGCAATGAAGTAGGTGTTTCTTTGAAAAAATGGAACATGAATCAAGGAATTGGTGGGTTTGAGCGCAAGTGGGGATCTTGTCTTTTGCATGCAAACTATTTGTTGAAATTTCCATGTGAAGAAAAAAGGTCTCTTTCTTTCATTTTACAGCTGAAACAACAACAAAAAGTTGTTTTTTAACTCGGGTTGTCGAGGAAAACAAGAGTAGTGCTGTTTAGTAAGATGGTTGAACCATATTTAAGAGCATGGAATTCGATGATAAGTGATTGTCATGGAGATTTTAGACAAGATTATCAGGCTGTTGCATCGATTCTCAAGTCTTGTGCTGGACTATCAGCTGTAAAATGGGGGAGAGCTCTTCACGGGAGTATTGTTAGAATAGGTCATGTTTCTTGCCATGCTGTGTCTAAGGCCTTGCTTAATATGTATTCCAAATGTGGAGCTCTAGATGAAAGCAAGAAACTTTTTGGTGAAATCGGTAGTTGTAATGATCATGATCCTGTTTTCTGGAACATTCTCTTATCCGGGTTTGCTGGGTCCAGAGTTTATGATGCTGAGACTTTGAGGTTATTCAGGGAAATGCATGGTGCTAATTATCCGAAGCCTAGTTCTGTTACTGTTGCTATTGTTCTTCCTGTTTGTGCTCGCTTAAGGGATGTATATATGGGTAGGAGTGTGAATTGTTATGCCATTAAATCTGGATTGGATACACATACACTTGTCGGCAATGCATTGGTGTCGATGTATGCAAAATGTGGACTAGTATGCCAAGATGCTTATGCTGCTTTTGATAATATTGATGAAAAAGATGTTGTTTCATGGAATGCGATTATTGCAGGGTTTGCAGAGAATAAGTTGATGGAGGATGCATTTAGATTGTTTAGTTCGATGCTAAAAGGTCAAATAAAGCCAAATTATACTACCTTAGCTAATATTCTGCCTGTTTTTGCTTCTTTTGACGATAATATTGCTTACTGGTTTGGGAAAGAGATTCACGGTTATGTGCTCCGGCATAATGAGTTGTTAGCAGATATTTTTGTCTGGAATGCTTTGGTAAGTTTCTATTTAAGAGTTGGAAGGGTAGAAGAAGCTGAATTGCTGTTTCGAAGAATGGAATTGAGAGATTTGGTTTCATGGAATGCTATTATTGCAGGATATGCATCAAATGGTGAATGGTCAAAAGGTTTGGAATTGTTTCATGAATTACTTACTTTAGACATGATTAAGCCAGATTCCGTCACCCTTCTCAGCATTATTCCTGCCTGTGCACAGTCTAGAAACTTGATGGTTGGTAAAATGATTCATGGCTATGTCATTCGGCATCCTTTACTATGTGAGGAAACATCTGTCGGGAATGCTCTAGTTAGTTTTTATGCTAAGTGTAATGACATAAAAGGAACATACCAGACATTTCTTATGATTTCTCGGAGGGACCTAATATCATGGAATTCTATGCTCGATGCCCTTGTTGAGGGTGGGCATAATATGTGGTTTCTGGAATTATTACATTGGATGCATTGTGAAGGAACTAGACCTGACTCTGTTACAATCTTAAGTGTAGTTCACTTTTGTGTTAATGTTTTGAAAGCAGACAAGATTAAAGAGGCCCATAGCTACTCAATTAGGCATGGTCTTTTGGCATCAAAAGTTGATGTTGAACCGACTATTGGAAATGCAATACTTGATGCATATGCTAAATGTGGTAACATTGGGCACGCATCTAAAGTTTTCCAGAGTTTATCAGAGAACAGGAATATGGTCACTTTCAAAGCAATGATCTCAGGTTATATCAATTGTGGGTTACTTGATGAAGCATACATGACTTTTAACAGGATGCCTTCCTCAGATCTCTCTGTTTGGAATCTAATGGTTAGATTATATGCTGAAAATGATTGTTCTACTCAAGCTCTCAGTCTTTTCCATGAGCTACAAGCTCACGGGATGAAACCCAATGCAATGACTATCATGAGCCTCCTTCCAGCATGTGTTGAAATGGCATCTGTGCAATTGATGAAGCAGTGCCACGGATATGTGATCAGGTCTTGTTTTGGTGATCTACACTTGGATGGAGCTTTGCTAGATGTATATGCAAAATGCGGCAGCATAGGCTATGCTTTTAAACTTTTTCAATTTATTCCTAACAAGGATCTGATTATATTCACTGCCATGATTAGAGGATATGCCATGCATGGTTTGGGAAAGGAAGCTCTTGGGATTTTCTTTCATATGATTGAATTAGGTGTAAAGCCAGATCATGTTGTCATCACCACTGTATTATCTGCATGCAGTCATGCTGGCCTTGTAGATGAAGGATTAAATATCTTTTATTCTATAGAGAAGGTCCATGGAATGAAGCTAACCATGGAACAATATTCTTGTGTGGTGGATCTTCTTGCCCGGGGAGGTCAAATTGATGATGCATTTTCTATGGTGAATGGAATGCCTATTGAAGCAAATGCAAATATATGGGGAGCGCTATTAGGTGCCTGCAGGACCCATCATGAAGTGGAATTGGGCTGTTTTGTAGCAGACCGTTTATTTAAAATTGAAGCAGAGAATATTGGGAACTATGTAGTTTTGTCAAACCTGTATGCAGCAGATGCTAGATGGGATGGAGTCATGGAAATAAGGAAACTGATGAGGACAAGAGATCTTAGAAAGCCAGCAGGATGCAGCTGGATTGAAGTGGAGAGGAGAAAAAATGTCTTTGTGGCTGGAGATACTTCTCATCCTCATAGAATTAATATTTACAGAATATTACGTACCTTAAATGACCAAATCAAAGAGCCATTTCAATTAAATCAACTGTAAACTTACAGCTTTATGAATGTTATAAGTGAAAGCAAGCGGGGTTGCCTCCCAAAAGATACTATTATAATCGGATATAAATTTTCCAAGGCAGAATTCTGCTACTTTGGGTTGTAGACACAACCTCTCTGTCATGTTGATTCAGTTGTTAAACATGATCCACTTCAAGTTAATCGAATGGATGCAATGCTTCCCAACTTCTGTGTCAGGATCAAGGAATGAGCTTCTGCTAAAGTTTTGGTATGTTTCCAACTTCAAATTAATATTTTTATCTTATTACTTCTGCAGAAACTTCACAATATGAGATAAAATCTAATGCGTCTAAAGGACAAATTGTAGAAGTGTGAATCTCATTATACCACTTATTTGGCCTTAAAGTGTACAAACTCATCACAATCAGTCACTCCACAGTCCTTTGGAAGGCCTCAATGTGTCAACCAATTCCTTCTGCTTGCTTCATCTTTGTTGGTGGCATACCTTAGTGAGTTGTGGGTATTGAGATTGGATATTTTCATAATTATAAGAGAATGAGGTTTTCATAGCTGTATTTAGACTTGTTCATTTGTCTTTAATATGTCACCATTTTGTTGAATATTTGTCTGTCACCTGATTTATTATCAAATTAAGAGGAATTTTTGATTATTTTTTTGCAGATTGCTGTTCAACATAGTTTCTATATGGTTGAGCATCAAGGTTCAATGCCTTTCTAACTCACATCCATCTGCTCTCAAGTATCTGAAGGTTATTCTTTAACAACTCAATTGAAGAATTTCTTCCAGTGACCTGGTATTGTTTCATGTGCTATTACTTTGGAAGACTAGTATGACTCTCTCCCAACTGCTGGGAACTCCAATAGATAAAATGGATGCACCTTAACTTTGTAACTTGTTCTTATTTAGAAGTGATTTTTGCTGTGCTTAATGGAACTTTACCTCACTTGAATATAATTGAATGGTAAAGATAAGCAGACATGTCAAATATGACTAGAGAAAGTTCTATGCAGCATATATGGTTTATAAATTCCTGTTTTTTTAGCTTTCTAGACAATAGTTTTGTGTTCTTATGCAAAGAATTCTTAATAATGAACCTCTTAAGTATGATTATCTTATCATCTGCATTTAAAAGGTAAGGTAGGTTCAACTGCTGCACCACAATTTTTTAGTTATAGTCTAGATTTCAGCGTTTTAATCCTTCCCCTTAGAAATATTTACCAGTAAACACACTTGTCAAGAAGTTCAGATTTCTTCTGTCATTTTTGTTAAGTGGTTGCAATGTCTTAGCAATTAGACCACAGATGTCATTCAACAAAAAGGCAAGGAAAATGAGAGTAAAATGGACACTGATTGTATAGCGAAAAATAACCTATGGGCTGACCACAGCGATGTCCTGAAAAGTTAATCATGCATGCTTCAAGAATATATGATGAAGGCTTCCAATGGCACATAATCCCCTGCACTCACATGAATCATGCTGCGTGCCTATTTGTGATGAATGATCTCTTGAGAATCATAAGAACAATACATTACAGTACTTGGTGCTTTTTCAAAAAAAAAAAAAAATAACTTCTGTTTATTGTAACAGTTATCATGACACAGTTCACTTTCACATGGTAAAATCATCTTCCAATGGGAGGATATGCAATGCCAAAATTAGTGTTTGTCAATTGCTTGTGGGGATGTTAAAGGAAACAAGGCAAGCAACTCTGGTTCAGTGTAACCTGGTTTAGACCGTGGGGATGGATGCAGGTAAAATCGCCTCTCTTTAATGGCTTTTTCTTCTTCCTCATTATTTAAGTCAGATATTGCTGACTCTCCTCTGTTCTCCTGCTCTTGGATTGCCAGTTTTGAGAAAATAGTAGAAGGGGAGAAAATGGTGGAAGGGGTTCCTGCAGGACTTGGAAGAAGACTGTGATTAACTGATGCTGTTGGCGATGTACTAGGTTTGAAGTTAAGAGGGGGTTTCACTATCTCTAGTTTGGGCCTTAGTTTCTGCCTTCTTTCATGGAGTTTAAGTGTTGATCTCTTTATGCCTGCAATCTTTGTTGCTGCTCCTACTGTTCCTTCTGCTGCATCCCCCTCTGATGGACCTGTTAACCGCTGAACAACATCACGAAAAGCCTTTGTGTCTGTTTGCACAAATGTAGTAATAGGTTTACCACCGACTGTGCTCTGGCTTTGTGGCTTCTCCATTGATACTTATCTCAATGGACAATCTTGCTCCCAAGTCATTTAGGCCACGACCTGAACAAGTTCAAATTTGTGAGCTGGAAGCCTCTCATTTATGTAACATGCTCTGGCTAGGCAGAGTTGATGCATCTAAAGAGTAACCTCTGCTACATCAAAGCATGTACATATATTATTAGTGAAAGTGACCATGAAATGTTTGGCAGCATCTTGGCTCACCTAACTCCTTCCATTTTAGAGCAGTCAAAAGTATAAACTTTAACTAAAGACGAAGGTAGGCTTTCATTGCAGTGGGATAGGAATTATTTATACCATGTTTGAGTTACAATCCATAGACATGGAGCCGTATTTTGGACGTGGCAATCGCATTTGCCAATAACAAGTAGCAATTCCTTTTGCATGGTGTGTTTGAGTGTCTTGAGACACTTGTAATGGATTCTGGCTTGGCCTTAGGCTTACCCATTTTCATTTGACTCTTGAATCTCATCCATGGGTACAGGCAAGTGTTAATCTCTCTCCCTCCCTTCCCAATTTCTATTGCTTCCTATCAGTCTCAAAACCATGATTTTGACCAACATCATTCAAATTGAGTTGCTGTTTTATCTGGCTCGGGACCTAATGCTGAAGATGGTTCACATTCTAAGGTAATTTGCCCTTTATCTATAAAATTCTATTGAATTTAATGTATGGAATCTATCATATATATATATATATATTAAAAAAAGAAAAAAGAGAAGAAGATATACTGTTAACTGGGGTTTGCATTGATGTTTCCCTCGACAGATCATGTAAAATTCCTTTAGGTTTTTCATATTCTGACCAGGAATAGCAGCATGTAGGAAGAACAAAACTCATCTTTCGTAATCTGGCTGACATAATCTTGTTTTTCTTGCATGGTGCCTGTTATTGTTCTAATATCTATATTCTGAAAAAGCTTGACTCTCCTGCTCTCAAAACTACAAAAAAATATAGCTAAGATAAAGAGAGCTTATTTCCTCTGCCAAAACATGAATAGTTAGTTTATACGGTATTTAGATTGTTTATCAATGCAGCAGCCATGAAATGCCATATAAACAAATATTCAAATTCCAGTAACATGAATATGGCATTTGAGCAGGTAAAAAGACACCATACCTCACAGAACAGCCCTTTGTTTCCTCTGTGATGCAAGGCGGCGAAAACCCAGCTACATTCAGCAAGCAACTTGGAGGAACAGAATCAGGGAACGGAAGAAAGAGGCTTTGTGTATGAAGAGATGAGAGGGAAAGAGAGAAGCTGGAGGAGCTTAAATACATATGTGCAGCAAAAAAGAAGCCAAGGTTGTTTGACTCACACTCGACAATCCAGTTAGGACAAACAAAGGGTAGCCTCAAAATACTTGCTAGGAATGGATTTATTCTTCATAGCTTCCTAAAAACACTCGCTGGTTTTTAGAGAAATGATAATGGCATTGACTGATAACTTTGAAACATTCACTTTTCGTTTCCTTTTTTTAGTTAGATGTTACGTTGATAGTTGACTACTTTTGTTGAATAATTTTTAGGTGGGTATTTGATGGATTAATTTGTTGAGACGTCATTCACTACTTATTATTGGAATTAGATACATAAATCATCGTGATGTGTTCTTCCTATCATTTATTATAACTCATTTTTAAAATATTAATTTTGATATAGTATACACGACCTCTGTCACTCATTTCTTTTAATAAAAATTAAAAAAAATATATAAGCAAAAGAAAACTAAAAAAAAGTATAAGCGTGAAAGCACTGTAAAAATCCATATTGTTTTAAAAACAAATTTGGTCTGGGAATTAGTTGTGGTGTATTTAAGTTGGCCCGTAGACTCCGGTTATAAAAAAAAATGTATAAGTGAACTAAACAAAAGTATAAGGAAAAAAAATATTAGTGGGAAAGTACTTTAGCAAAAAAAATAGGTCCGAGGATTAGTCGTGGTACGTATAAGTTGGTCTGGATATCCTGGTTATAAAAAAAAAATTGGATCCGGGGATTTATTAGTGTGCGCTTAAGCTAGCCCGGACACCCCGATCATAAGAAACAAAAAAAAAATATAAGTGGAAAAAGAAAAAAAGTATAACCAGCAAAAAAAATTTCATGGAAAAAAAAGAAAATAAATATAATCAGAAGAAAACAAAAAAAAAAACATAATCAAGAAAAAAACAAAAAAGAAAGCTATAAAAAGAATGGGATCCGAGGATTAATCGTGGTGCGCCTAAGTTAACCTAGACACCTTGATTATAAAAATAAAATAAAAACATATAAGTTGAAAAAGAAAAAAATAAAAAAAATATAACCAGCAAAAAAATATTTCATGGAAAAAAATGGGAAAAAAATAATTAGTAAAAAAACATAATAAATAAAGCAAGAAACCAAAAAAAAAAAGAAGAAAAAAATAATTAGAAATAAAACGTAATAAAAAAAAAAAGCAAAAAAAAATATATAATCAAAAGAAAACAAACAAACAAAAAAAACTCAATCAAGAAAAAAACAAAAAAGAAAGCTATAAAAAGAATTGGATCTGAGGATTAATCGTGGTGCGCCTAAGTTAACCTAGACACCTTTATTATATATAAAAAAAAAACATATAAGTTGAAAAAGAAAAAAAATATATAACCAGCAAAAAAATATTTCATGGAAAAAAATGGGAAAAAAATAATTAGTAAAAAAACATAATAAAAAAAGCAAGAAACCAAAAAAAAAAAGAAAAAAAATAATTAGAAATAAAACATAATAAAAAAAGCAAAAAAAAAAAGAGAGACTAAAAAAGAAAGAGAAATCACTGTTGCAATCCACAGTGTTATGTGTGGGGAGCAACAGTGATTTCCCCACACCATTTAGCTTGTTGTTAATAGTTTGTTTATGTGTTTACTTGTTTTATCACTTTTTTCCATAAAAGTGTATTGTATAAATATATGATTTTTACATATTAGGATTTGTTTGAGATTATGAAAAATTGTATTTGTTTGTTATTTGATGAAATTGATTTTGATTTAGCGACTTACGTGTTTTGTAATGAAATAAACAATGATTTATTTAATGTATATGTTTCATATTTTATCATTTATTGTTAAGCTGAAAATTTTGGTAAATGTGGAGGAAATTCGAATTTTTGTAGAAAATTAATAATGATTCAAGAGTACTATTAAAATAGCATGAATAAGTTAAAGTTAAAGTTGAACCAATATTAGCTAATTTATTTATTTTATATAATCAATTAATACATGTTATCATCAATATTCTATCCATTCTTTGATTTATCATGTTTCACCCAAATGGTTGCGCAATTGGATTAGTGTGATGTGATTGAGTATTTTATTAATTACACACTATCTAATTTGAGAGATAATAGTGAAGGCGGTATTAGATGTCAATGTAATCTAAAAGAAAATATTCAAACAAATCAACCTGAATTGTAGATAATTCTGCTGTATAGGTTAATCAATTTATCTAGTTCTTTAAGGCTATCATTGAACAAGATCATTAGCGCGGACACTATGATTGTTTGCTGGTTAGGGTTATTTATATAGCGGATCTGTTAACTAACTAACATTAATAAAAGATAAAAATTCAAAATATAAATTTAAGTTTTGTTTTAAGGATCAATTTTGTTTCCTAAAGGAAAACGACATGCTAAACAAGACTAGTGGGTTTTAGCCTTTAGCCCCAATCTCTTGAGGTCAAATTCTACTATTTTCTAGGGTTTTTAGGTAGTTTTTATTTTCTAGCATAGGATTTTTGTTCAATTCACATTGTTTTCAATCTCTTGAGTGATCAATTTCTTTTGAGTTTTCTTGACTATATATGCTTGTAACCTGTTTTACTAATCAGATTAAAGTACAGGTAAATCTCGAAATAGAAAATAATTTACATAGGTTACGAAAAGAAGCTCACTTTAACACCATGATACTTGCACGACAATAGACACTTAAAAATCTCAATACTCCTAACATGAGGAATAGACTATTGTGGATAAACTTTGACAATAATGTCAATTTCGAGACCAAGTCTGGCTTTATACACCTGCTGTCAATATTCAATGGATTTACTAGAGAAGATCCTCATACTCTTCTTAAGAAGTTCCATATGGTTTATATTGGCATGAAATCAAATGGAGTTAATCAATAATATGTTAAGTTGAAAGCTTTCTCTTTCTCTTTAAAAAGGGCAACAAAGACATGAATTTTCTACATTCTTCCAAGTTCCATTGGAATTTTAAACAATATAAAGAAGATCCTTCTTAAAAAGTATTTCCTAGCCTCTAGAGTTGTCAACATAATGAAATATATATGTGGGATTCAACAATATCATGGAGAGACACTCTTCGAGTATTGGGAAAGATTTGAGCAATTGTGCATTCAATGTACTCATCATCAAATACTTGATTAACTTCTCATTTAATATGTCTATTGATCGTAACATCATTTATCCAACAAATGGAGAGATATTGGTAGATAAGACACCCGAGGCTATACGCCAATTGATCTCAAATATGACATCCAACTCGAAACAATTTGGCACCCGTGAAGACTTCTCAAGCAAACAAGTAAATGAGGTATGTATTACTAACATTGATGTAACTAACATAAAATTCGTAACCGTATAAGTGTACTGATCGGGATAATTATATTCGTACGTATGTATATAGTATATAGGGTACGTACGTGACAATCTGTAACCAGGTAAAAATATATACTAGAATATATGGTATGTACGTAATTGGCGTTTATGTACGTGATTGTTGGGATTAATTAATGTACGTAAATATTTAGGAAAAATAATTTTAGGTGAATTAATTAGTAAATCCTTTGTATATGTAATAAGTATAAATTATAGTATATAAAATGATGATAGCCAAAAATAATAATAATAAAACAATATATATACCTAAAAAAATAAAACAAATAAAATTCATAGAACCTAACTAAATGAATTGCCATGAAATCCATCACAATTTAAGCCTAATTTAACTTTGCATTTCACCATAACTCATTGACACATGGCATAAGCATTAAATGTAAGAGATATTTAAGTAAAACAAATATGTGGGAGAAGGAGGCATTTTTTATGCATCCCGTAACTTTACAAAAAGAAAAAAAAGTGAAAGAGAAGGGAAAAAGGGAAGAAGAAGAAGAGAAAAGAAAGGAAAAGCTAAAAAGATTTTAGGGAAACTTAATCTAAAATAAGTAGGTTTCATTTTATTTTTGTTTTGTTTATGCTTTCCATTTTTATGAGTTGTTTAATTAATGTAAAATGTGATTATGATGGTTTTGTAATGATTTTGAACTCTTGATGTTTGATGATGGATGGTTAAGCATGCATGATGAGAAGTGTGCTTAGTGTGAAAATTTTGGATTTCTTTTAGGGATGGAAAAACCTGAATTTGGGGTGAATTATTTCGGGATCTTGGAGTGAGTTTTAGGAAAAATGCAAAGCATGAAAGTTGTGGATATATATGTCTACTACATCCCTGTGAAATGTCGTGAGTTTTAGAAAAATAGACATGGAGTTATGACTGATATGGCGTGGGTTGCTCAAATGGATACCTGCTGGAAAAATATTTTCCGTCCGAAATTGTGTGTGAATTATTTCGAGATCTTAGAGTGATTGTTAGAAAAAAAATACAAAGAAGGAAAGTTGTTGATCTATATGTCTACTATTTCTCCTTAAAATTTTGTAATTTTTAGATATATATGTAAGGAATTATGGCCAAATTGGTATGGGTTATGTAGGCATACCATTGCTGGAAAAAAAATATATTTGTAAAATTAAGTGGACATAGATTTAGATGAATGTGGGCATGAAATAAACCCATGGACTTAACCTAAAACATATGGGCTTGAAAAAAAAAGGAAAGTGTGGATTCTATTAAATGGACTTAAGTTAAAACAAGATGGACTTAAACTTATAACTAAGGTGGACTTAGATCAAAACAAATGGATTTGGGCTTGGATTAAAAGAAATGAGTTTGAACTAAGATAAAGTTAATAAAATTGGATCAAGATAATGGGCCTAGAATAAATTAAATGGACTTGGACTACAAGTAAAAAAACTTGGTTTTAAAAATAGATGGGCTAAGATTAAAAGAAATGAGCTTGGACAAAATAAATAAATAAATAAATAAATAATAATAAATAAGTAAATAAATTTATTCTTTTAATAAGAGAAATATTTAGATCTTAATATTAATGGAATTAATGAACAATATTAATGAGCGGAGGTTATGTTCCCGCTATGAGTACCATGATTGGTATGTGAACGATGAGTGAATCCCGAGTGTGAGTTGGACCGTGAGTAGGGTTTGAGAAATAAGAATTGGTACCCGAGCTTGTTTAAATGTGATTAAACATGTCATCACGTGCATCACGTGCATTGGGGGAAATTAATTTGAGAGAAATCATTGAGTTTTGAATTGACACGGTTTGATAACCGAATTGAGTGGAATGGGTAATAGCAAGGAATCCATAGTGCGAGCTCTATTTACTAACACCGTTAAGCGAGGGATAATTCCGCTAACCGTGTGCTACAACGAGGGATAATGTCGTTGCGAGCAGTAGGTGATATTGAGATCACTGAGAGAAAGTAATAGAGCAGTAGGTGATAACATGATCACCGAGTGATAGTTCGCACGGACTTGCATATACCTAGGGTACCCGGATTAAAATAGATGAAAATGTGGGAAACACAATAGCATTGCATATCACGTGCATCACCCTACTTACTGAGCTTTGGCTCATTCTGTTATTGTATTTGTGTGTTGTTCAGGCAAGGGTAAGGTTAAACTGATCGAGGATGCTACCAGTTCTCTCTAAAAGAGGCTCATGTGTCACTAATAAAGATAGGAATATCTTTTGTGGAAAAAAAAGGGGTACGAGCCAAATTTGTAAATTAAATATCTAGGCATTTTTAGTATTTTGTAAACTATAGAATTGTTCTAAGGATGTTGTAAATTATCCCGTACGTTTTCAACAATGTAGTTATCTATGTATTTTGTGGTTTATGATGATGGAAATAGGGGACTTAGTCCAAACAGTGTGGCGAACCTGGTCACGCCAGTTAGGTAACTGGCAAGGGAGCTGGGGGCGTCACATTTAGTGGTATCACAGCTTAGGTTTAGTAAGTTGGGTAGAGTCCTAAGTGTCACATGAGCCCGAGAACCAGTACACTCTTCGACGGTAAATAAATAAATAACTTTCTGATTTATTTCCTGTTTGGTTCAATAACTATATATGATTGTTGTATATGTTTTGTGTTGTTATACAATTATACACCGTAAAATAATGACGATTATAAATATTCGCGTTGTAGATGCCGTATATACGACGCGTACCCCAGGTTGCTAGGATCCGTAGGCAGAGGGTCACTCTAGCTGCTTATTAGGTGGAACTAAATAACCTTGTTATGACACCGGATCAGGACATAGTTACTCAGGTGACTAGAGTACATGATTTGATTCAGCAGATAGTATGTGCTGATGCTAGTTTTACCCAGTACCGCAACCATGATTATATGCGGATGACTTTACGCAGGACTCTCCTACCCAGGGATCAGCAGTTGTTGGATGAGGTATGAGAGGGTCAAATCAACCAAAATTGTTATCGGAACATAATCCGAGTCTTCTTACCAATCCAGATTAGACGGATCCTCAATAGGATGATGTATAATTGGGGTCTACCTGTGGAGATTGCTCGTGAGATCGAACGTATTGCATCAGTTGATGCTATCGATTGGTGGAGGGTAGAGGGCGCCTTTCCACGACGCGTCCGATACATATTCTGATCTATAAGCTGCACAACTAAGAAATAGTACAATGTAGTAGCCTCTGTACCCTTTTGATATGAATAGGAATACCCTTTTTGGTTATAATTATGGTACGAAAACTCTTAGGAGTTGATGTGCTTATAAAAGCCGATTTTGTATGAAATGTTTAATATATATATGAAAAATATATAAATTTTCGTATATATATATTTGAATGACTTTTGTTATATATTGCATATGATATGAAAGGTTATCGATATCATAAATAACCTAGATATAACATGGCATGTATAAAGCTAAAACATGCCGCCAAGAAGGAACTCAGTGCGAGAAGGAGGAGAAGGAATCTCCAATGATAACAATGTAAACCAACAAGATGCGTTGAATCGTATGTTGGACATACTGCAGCAACAACAACAGGCAATACAACAACAACAAACTCATACGAAACAGATGGAACAACTTCTGGCTATGCGCCAATAACCTCCACCTCCGTCGCCTCAGCATATGAATGACGCCGTGGAGAGATTCCGCAAAATGAATCCTCAAGAATTCTCTGGAGGTGTTAACCCGATGAAAGCGGAAGAGTGGATTAAATCCTTGGAGGCAATATTTGAGTATCTACACTTCAATGATAACGAAAGAGTGTCGTGTGCTATCTTCATGCTAACCACGGATGCCCGCACCTGGTGGAAAAGTGCACGAGTAACAGTTAATGTACCCATTTTAACCTGGGTGAAGTTTAAGGAAATGTTTTACAGCAAGTATTTCACTGCTGATGTAAAGGCTAGGAAGATTCAGGACTTTCTAGAATTGAAGCAAAATGGAATGTCGGTAGGAGAATATGTACGAAGATTTGAACAAGGGTGTCGATTTGTTCCATTCATTGCCGAGGATGAAAACTTGAAAAAGAATCGGTTTTTAACAGGACTGAACCCGAGAATCCGGAGTATGGTACGAATGTCTGCTGCTAATACTTTTTCGGAAATGGTAGACAAAGCACTGCTATCAGACGAGGATCAGAAAGAGATTTCAAAGGAGATACAACAGAAAAGGCAAACATTTAAATCTGGAACTTCTTCCTCTGGGCCATTTAGACGAGCCTTGCCAAGAAACTTCAACCGAAGCGGTGGTCTAGGAAGTGCACGAGCTGTCAGACCAACACCATATACCCCAAGGTTACTACCAGGTAGTCAACCAAGACCAATGTTGGGTAACCAACCTCGGTGCAATAAATGTGGGAGGTTTCACACTAGGGAGTGTCCACCGAATTTGAGAACTTGCTATATCTGTCACAAGCAAGGGCACATAGCCTCTAGCTGTCCCCAAGTACAGAAACGAGGACCGGGAAGAGTACCTGCCCGGGTGTATACGATGACTCAAGAGGAGGCTGACCGGAAGGATTCGACAGTGATTTGTGGTAATGTCTCACTCCTTGGCTTGGTTACTTATGTTTTGATTGATTCTGGTGCTACTCATTCATTCATATCAAAAACATTGGTAGAAAGCCTAGGTATTAAACTCGAAACATTGGCAGTAGGATATCTTATAGTAGTCCCTTCTAGAGAGTATATGGAGTCGACAAGCCTAGTAAAACAGTGTCCAATACAGATTGAGGATAGGAGTTTGGAGGCAGATTTGATAGTACTGGACCTTCAAGATTTTGACTTGATTCTAGGAATGGATTGGTTATCGAAGTACAGTGCCCATATCGATTGTCGGGGTAAGAGAGTAATTTTTAATCTACTTGGAGGTGAGCAGTTAGAATTTAAGGCTGATATGAAGTTTCAACCAATACCGATCATCTCAGCTGTAAAAGCTCGAAAGATGCTAGGAAAAGAGTGTACAGGGTACCTAGCACATGTGCTGGATAGTTAAGTAGAGCAAGAGTCGAAGCCGGAAGATATAGAGGTTGTACAAGAGTATTTAGATGTGTTCCCAGAAAGTTTGACTACGTTGCCACCGAAGAGAGAGGTGGAATTTGAGATTGAATTAGAGCCGGTCATGACTCCAATTTCTAAGACTCCCTACAGGATGGCCCCAGTGGAGTTGAAGGAGCTAAAGGTGCAACTACAAGATTTACTGGATAAGGGATTCATACGCCCTAGTTTCTCGCCATGGGGAGCTCCAGTATTGTTTGTGAAGAAGAAGGATGATAGTTTGCAATTATGCATTGACTATCGAGAGTTGAATCGGGTGACAATTAAAAATAGGTATCCGTTGCCCCGAATTGATGACTTATTCGACCAATTGCAAGGTGCGATGGTGTTCTCCAAGATAGATCTGCAATCAGGATATCATCAGCTGAGAGTAAGATCGGAGGATGTGAAGAAGACAGCTTTCAGAACGAGATACGACCACTACGAATTCTTAGTAATGCCGTTTGGATTGACTAATGCTCCAGCCGCCTTTATGGACTTGATGAATTGAGTCTTTAAAGGATTCTTGGATAAATTTATCATTGTATTCATCGATGATATTCTGGTTTATTCTCGAAGCCATGAGGAGCATAGGGAACATTTAAGAGCTACCTTACAGCTATTAAGGAAGCAGCAATTGTACGCCAAATTCAAGAAATTCAAATTTTGGCTAAAGCAAGTTGCTTTTCTTGGTCATGTGGTGACAAAAGAGGGTATAACAGTAGATCCGAGAAAAGTAGAGGCTATCCAAAACTGGCCTACCCTAAAGAACGTGACAAAGGTACGAAGTTTCTTAGGGCTAGCTGGTTATTACCGAAGATTTGTGGAGGGCTTCTCTAAGATAGCTAGGCCTCTTACTAACTTGATGAAAAAGAATGCCAAGTTTTAGTGGACGGATGCCTGTGAGAAGAGTTTTCAAGAATTAAAGCAAAGACTAGTCACCGCCCCAGTGCTAACCATTCCGTCTGAAAGTGGAAACTTCGTGGTATATAGCGATGCTTCTAAAAATGGGCTAGGAGCGGTGTTGATGCAGAATGGAAAGTAATAGCCTATGCATCGCGGCAGCTGAAAGAATACGAATGGAATTATCCAACACATGATCTGGAATTAGCGGCGGTAGTATTTGCCTTAAAAATATGGAGACATTACTTATACGGAGAAAAGTGTGAGATATATACGGATCACAAAAGCTTACGATATATCTTCACACTAAAGGAGCTGAATATGAGGCAAAGAAGGTGGTTAGAGCTAGTGAAGGACTATGACTGTATAATCAACTACCACCCGGAAAAGCCAACGTTGTTGTCGATGCTTTAAGTAGAAAATCGATGGCATTGATGCGATTAATTCAACAGCCGATAATGAGGGACCTTCAAAGGCTGGAACTGGAAGTGATTCCTGTGGGCCACAAGAATATTATATCAGCTTTGATAGTCCAGCTGACTCTGCAGGAGAGAATCAAGATGGAGCAACAGAAGGATGTAAAGCTGATTGAAATAAAACAGAGTATAGAGGTTGGGAAAGAGTCTAATTTTATGATGGATGAAAAAGGCGTAATCAAATTTAAAGGAAGGTTGTGTGTTCCCTCGGTAAAGGACTTGAAGGAAGAGATATTAAGGGAAACACATGCAACTCCATACTCGATACACCCAGAAAGCACAAAAATGTATCGGGATTTACAAAAATGTTATTGGTGGCCTGGAATGAAGAAAGACGTGGCAAATCATGTAGCAAGATGTCAGATTTGTCAACAAGTGAAAGCGGAGCACCAAAGACCTTCGGGAACGTTAAAACCACTAGCAATTCCAGAATGGAAATAGGAGCATGTAACTATTGATTTTGTCATGGGATTGCCAGGTCGGAGAAGGGGTCTGATGCTATTTGGGTGATTGTGGATAGGTTAACCAAGTCAGCCCATTTTCTTCCAGTTAAGACCACCTATAATCTGAACCAGCTTGTCCAGTTGTACATTGATGAGATTGTAAGATTACCTGGGATTCCAATCTCAATTGTATCTGATCGAGATCCAAGGTTCACTTCTGTATTTTGGAAGAGTCTGCATAAAGCCTTGGGCACGAAGCTAAACTTCAGCACAGCTTATCATCCGCAAACTGACGGGCAATCCGAACGAGTAATTCAGATTTTAGAAGACATGTTGCGAGCATGTGTTCTAGATTGGTCCAGAAAATAGGAGAAATATGTACGCTTAGCTGAATTTGCGTATAACAATATCTACCAAGCTTCAATTGGAATGGCTCTGTATGAAGCTTTGTATGGACGTCGATGTAGATCTCCCGTGCATTGGGATGACGTAGGAGAAAGAAAGTTGATGGGACCAGAGTTGGTGCAACAAACAGCTGAAGCAGTGGATAAAATCCGTCAACGATTAAAAATGGCTCAAAGCAGACAGAAAAGCTACGTCGACAGGAGACGAAGGGATCTAGAATTTGAAATCGGTGACTATGTGTTCCTAAGGGTTTCACCAATGAAAGGTGTGCTGTGATTCGGAAAGAAAGGAAAGCTGAGTCCCCGATACATTGAGCCATTCGAGATACTGGATCGAGTAGGCGATAAGGCATATCGCCTGTTGCTACCATCATCCTTAGCGGGTGTGCATAATGTGTTTCATGTATCTATGCTAAGGAAGTGCATTGGAAAGCCTAGCCAAATTGTGGAGACAAACATACCAAATCTTACTCCTGACTTGACATATGAAGAGAGACCAGTCCAGATTTTGGATAGTCAAGTCAAACAGTTAAAGCACAAGGAGATTAGGCTAGTTAAAGTTTTGTGGGAGAATCACGATCGCGAAGAAATGACTTGGGAGCTGGAGGATGAGATGAGAGAAAAATACCCGATATTATTCGAATAGATCAATTTCGAGGATGAAATTTCTTTTAAGGAGGGGAGAAATGTAACTAGTGTAAAATTCGTAACCATATAAGTGTACTGATCGGGATAATTATATTCGTACATATGTATATAGTATATAAGGTACGTACGTGACAATCTGTAACCAGGTAAAAATATATACTAGAATATATGGTATGTACGTAATTGGCGTTTATGTACGTGATTGTTGGGATTGATTAATGTACGTAAATATTTAGGAAAAATAATTTTAGGTGAATTAATTAGTAAATCCTTTGTATATGTAATAAGTATAAATTATAGTATGTAAAATGATGATAGCCAAAAATAATAATAATAAAACAATATATATACCCAAAAAAAATAAAAAAAAATAAAATTCATAAAACCTAACTAAATGAATTGCCTTGAAATCCATCACAATTTAAGCCTAATTTAACTTTGCATTTCACCATAACTCATTGACACATGGCATAAGCATTAAATGTAAGAGATATTTAAGTAAAACAAATATGTGGGAGAAGGAGGCATTTTTGATGCATCCCGTAACTTTACAAAAAGAAAAAAAAAAGTGAAAGAGAAGGGAAAAAGGGAAGAAGAAGAAGGGAAAAGAAAGGAAAAGCTAAAAAGATTTTAGGGAAACTTAATCTAAAGTAAGTAGGTTTTATTTTATTTTTGTTTTGTTTATGCTTTCCATTTTTATGAGTTGTTTAATTAATGTAAAATGTGATTATGATGGTTTTGTAATGATTTTGAACTCTTGATGTTTGATGATGGATGGTTAAGCATGCATGATGAGAAGTGTGCTTAGTGTGAAAATTTTTGGATTTCTTTTAGGGATGGAAAAACCCGAATTTGGGGTGAATTATTTCGGGATCTTGGAGTGAGTTTTAGGAAAAATGCAAAGCATGAAAGTTGTGGATATATATGTCTACTATATCCCTGTGAAATGTCGTGAGTTTTAGAAAAATAGACATGGAGTTATAACTGATATGGCATGGGTTGCTCAAATGGATACCTGCTGGAAAAATATTTTCCGTCCGAAATTGTGTGTGAATTATTTCGAGATCTTAGAGTGATTGTTAGAAAAAAATACAAAGAAGGAAAGTTGTTGATATATATGTCTACTATTTCTCCTTAAAATTTCGTAATTTTTAGATATATATGTAAGGAATTATGGCCAAATTGATATGGGTTATGTAGGCATACCATTGCTGGAAAAAAAATATATTTGTAAAATTAAGTGGGCATAGATTTAGATGAATGTGGGCATGAAATAAACCCATGGACTTAACCTAAAACATATGGGCTTGAAAGAAAAAAGAAAGAAAAGGAAAGTGTGGATTCTATTAAATGGACTTAAGTTAAAACAAGATGGACTTAAACTTATAACTAAGGTGGACTTAGATCAAAACAAATGGATTTGGGCTTGGATTAAAAGAAATGAGTTTGAACTAAGATAAAGTTAATAAACTTGGATCAAGCTAATGGGCCTAGAATAAATTAAATGGACTTGGACTACAAGTAAAAAAACTTGGTTTTAAAAATAGATGGGCTAAGATTAAAAGAAATGAGCTTGGACAAAATAAATAAATAAATAAATAAATAATAAATAAGTAAATAAATTTATTCTTTTAATAAGGGAAATATTTAGATCTTAATATTAATGGAATTAATGAACAATATTAATGAGCGGAGGTTGTGTTCCCGCTATGAGTACCATGATTGGTATGTGAATGATGGGTGAATCCCGAGTGTGAGTTGGACCGTGAGTAGGGTTTGAGAAATAAGAATTGGTAGCCGAGTTTGTTTGAATGTGATTAAACATGTCATCACGTGCATCACGTGCATTGGGGGAAATTAATTTGAGAGAAATCATTGAGTTTTGAATTGACACGGTTTGATAACCGAATTGAGTGGAATGGGTAATAGCAAGGAATCCATAGTGCGAGCTCTATTTACTAACACCGTTAAGCGAGGGATAATTCCGCTAACCGTGTGCTACAACGAGGGATAATGTCGTTACGAGCAGTAGGTGATATTGAGATCACTGAGAGAAAGTAATAGAGCAGTAGGTATAACATGATCACCGAGTGATAGTTCGCACGGACTTGCATATACCTAGGGTACCCGGATTAAAATAGATGAAAATGTGGGAAACACAATAGCATTGCATTTCACGTGCATCACCCTACTTACTGAGCTTTGGCTCATTCTGTTATTGTATTTGTGTGTTGTTCAGGCAAGGGTAAGGTTAAGCTGATCGAGGATGCTACCGGTTCTCGCTAAAAGAGGCTCATGTGTCACTGATAAAGATAGGAATATCTTTTGTGGCAAAAAAGAAAAAAAAAGAAAAAGGGTATGAGCCAAATTTGTAAATTAAATATCTAGGCATTTTGAGTATTTTGTAAACTATAGAATTGTTCTAAGGATGTTGTAAATTATCCCGTACGTTTTCAACAATGTAGTTATGTATGTATTTTGTGGTTTATGATGGTGGAAATAGGGGACTTAGTCCCAACAGTGTGGCGAACCTGGTCACGCCAGTTAGGTAACTGGCAAGGGAGCTGGGGGCGTCACAATTGAGAATAAAGTTATTAATCTTACTTCTCTTGTGTGTTCTTTGGCTTGTGTAAATAAACAACAAGTAAAAGTTTATAGTATATGCTCTCTACAAGAAGATGCTTCAGATATGTATCCAACAATGTAAGAAGATTACATTGAATAAGTTAATACAGTTGATGGAGTATGTAGACAACCTCAATGTAAGTATGATCCTTTTTCCAACATATACAATTTTCTGGATAGAGAGATGATTCAAACTTACGCTATGAGAGCTCACCTCAACATGACAATCAAGGTTGACAATTACATCCCCATGGATTCCTGTACCAACAAAACTATAAAGCAACACAACCCTCTGCATTCATAAATTCCAATGTTATAAGGTCATCGAGTGATGATCTTCATGAGATGATGAAAATTTTGTCTTCGAACATAGTGACCTTGCAATAAAATATCATGTCTCTTCAACATGAAATAAGGTTAAGTATTCACAACTGGAGAAGAAATGGGACAAGTAACTTCAAGTGTAGGAAAGTTGAAAGCACAAATGAATGAAAGATTTCCCTTTGAATCCAAATGAGAAATCATGTTGGGAAGTAGGTAAGAACTTGAAGAGAAAAGATCGAAACAAATTGTGATAGAGGAACAAGAGGAGATAGAAACTTAAGTAAGCATAAGAAGCATCTTTTTTATCCACAAATTAAAATAACGACCATTATTTCGAAGGGAAGTCCTAACTCAATGAATCCAGCTTTAAGAACACCCCCTTTTCCTGTGAGTTCTTATAGGTCCAAGAAAGTGGATAAAGAAAAAGAGATTTTATAGGTTTTCAAGAAAGTAGAACTCAACATTTTTTTGATTGATGCTATCAAGCAAATTCCTAAGCACGCAAAAATCTTGAAGGAGTTGTGTACTACTAAAGGAAATTTCAAGCTAAAAAGTTAGGAAACGTTAAGTATAGGTGAAGTTGTATTTGTTGATGTTCAAAAGAATCTATCTTTAAAGCAAAATATCTAGGTGCATTTACTATTCTATGTGTTATTGGTAATGCTATCAAGCAAATTATCAAGCACGCCAAATTCTTGAAGGAGTTGTGTACTACTAAAAGAGCTTTCAAGCTAAAAGGTTATGAAACGTTAAGTATAGGTAAAGTTGTATTTGTTGATGTTCAAAAGAATCTATCTTTAAAGAAAAATATCTTGGTGCATTTACTATTCTATGTGTTATTGGTAATGCTATCATGCAAATTCTTAAGCATGTCAAATTCTTGAAGGAGTTGTGTATTACTAAAAGAGTTTTCAAGTTAAAAGGTTACGAAATGTTAAGTATAGGTGAAGTTGTATTTGTTGATGTTCAAAAGAATCTATCTTTAAAGCAAAATATCTAGGTGTATTTACTATTCTATGTGTTATTGGTAATGCTAGTTTTAAAAAGGCTTTATTGATTTAAGTGCATCCATTAGTTTTATGCTTAAACATGTTTATGATTCTCTTAATCTTGATTCGTTGATTAAAACTAGCATTGTAATACAACTTGTTGATCATAGTTTTGTTTATCCATTAGGTGTGATATAAGATGTCATAGTTAAGATTAATAATTTGGTTATTTCATGCGCATTTTATATTCTTGATATGAGATATGATTCTTGTGATTCATCAAATAACATTTTTATATTGTTTGGGAGACTATTCTTGAAAACTACCAATATAAAATTGATTGTGATAAGGATTACGGGTGAGCAAAAACTGAAAAAACCAATTAAATCAAGAAAACCAAAAAATATTAACCTAGAAAAACCGAACCATTAAAAAACCAATTAAATTTTCTTTAAAACTTCTGGTCCGGTCCAGTTTTGGGGTTTTTAAGGAAAAAATTGTTAAATCAAAACAATGAAAAAAAAAAAGCAAAAGATTTTTATAAAACAACAATAAAAAAATAATAACTAAAATTATCATTATTATTGCATAAATAATAAAATCATAAAAATCATATAATATAAAGAACAAATAAAGAAACAAAAAACAAAACAAAAAATAAAGGGAAAAATAGAGTAATATTATTTTTAAAATGATCACCGATATAAATTAAAATTTCAGGAAAATCTTTAAAAAAAATCAATAGATTTTTATAAAAACAATAATCACTAAAATTATCATTATTATTGCGCAAATAATAAAATTATAAAAATCATCTAATCCAAAGAACAAATAAAAATAAAAGAAAACATCTAGCCATGGCACCCGCGCCTCGTCGCGGGCGGAATCATATTTTTTTCAACATAAAAAAATATTTATTATGTATGATTTTTTTTATCATAGAATAAATTTAGACAAAATAATAAATCTGTATATAATTTTAATGAAGTGCAAGTTTTGTATAAAATATATAAATTTTAAATGAAAATAAATTTATTTGTTTAGTAGGTTTCAATGAAATAACCAGTATAAAATAAGTTGTAATTTTCTATCAACAATAAGTTGCACTGTGGATTGCAATAGTCTTTTTTTTTCGTCATATGAACAGTGGAATAACGTTTTCGTCTTATTTGAGGATATTATGATTATTGTACTATGCACATAAATGAAAGAAATTGAAAATATCTCTAATACCATGATATTATTTAAAACACACCTTACATAATAAAATGAATATATGAAAAACTAATATATATTTTTAGAATTTCTACGCCGCATGCGCCATCCAAAATGTGCATGAGCTCTGAAATTGGCGTCGCGCCCGAAGACGCGCCCATAACACTGCTATAGAAAATATAATTGGTAAATTACCAATACACCCCTATAACCAACTCTTGGATTTTGTCTTATGGGGGGCATATACATACTTATAGAGCTCGCGGTGCGCATCAGCTGATCTAGACACACCGATTATAAAAAAAGATTAGAGGATTAGTCATGGTGCGCTTAATTTAACCCAGAGACCCCGGTTATAAAAAAAAACATATAAGTGGAAAAAAAATATAAGCATGAAAACACTGTAGCAATCCATATTGTTTTTTTTTTTTTTTAAATCAGTCCGGGAATCAGTCGTGGTGTGCTTAAGCTGGACTAGAGACCCCAGTCATAAAAAAATTATATAGTGAACAAAAAAACATATAAGGAAAAAAAATAAATAATAATAATAAATTGGTTCGGAGATTAGTCATGGTGTGTCCACGCTGGCCTGGACACCCCGATTATCAAAAAACAGATTTGGTCCGAGGAGTAGTGGTGGTGCACTTGAGCTGGCCCGGAGATCGTGGTTATAAAAAAAATATATAAGTGAAAAAAAATGTATAAGTGAAAAAAAGAGCTTAAGCTGGCCAAGATACCATGGTTACAAAAAAATTTATAAGCGAAAGAAAACAAAAAAAAAGTATAAGCGTGAAAGCACTGTAGCAATCCATATTGTTTTTAAAAAAATTCGGCCCAAGAATTAGTCGTGGTGTGCTTAAGCTGGTCGGAGATCCCGGTTATAAAAAAAATGTATAAGTGAATAAAACAAAAATATAAAAAAGGAAAAAAAATGTACCAGCAAGAAATCACTTTAGAAAAAAAATGTGGGTCCGGGGATTGTCGTGGTATGCATAAGTTGGCCTGGACACCCTGGTTATCAAAAAAGTTTGGATATGGAGATTAATCGTGGTGCATTTAAGCGAGCTCGGACACCCCGATTATTAAAAAACAAAAAACCAAAAAAATATATATGTAGAAAAAGGAAAAAAATATAATAAGAAAAAAATGAAAAAAAAATATAATAAGGAAAAAATACAAAAAAGTCAAAAAAAGAAGAAGCAAAAAACGGAGGAAAAAAAGAAGAGAAAAAAAAAGAAAAAAAAGAAACGAAAAAAAGAGAGTAGCGTAATCATAAAATAAAAAAAAACAGAAAAAGAAAAAACGTAATAAGAAAAAAAAAACTATTACAATCCACAATGCACTGTGTCTGAGTGCATAGTGAATGAGTGCACAGTGAATTGTCCACGCCTTTTATATATATAGTAATTGTTTTATTTTAAAATTAGTGACCTAGGTTCAAATTAACAGTTGTATTTTCTTTTTTAAATTACTACTTTTGATTTTTTATATTTAAATATAAAAAATAAATTATAAAATTAAAAATAAATTATTTAAAAAAAAACAAAAAAAATTTAATTTGTATCAAATTTTAGTTCCAATTCACTCATTTAACTAGATGAACACAAAAACAAAATGGACAAAATGGGACAGAGTCTCTCTAGTCACTACGAGCCATAAACCCGCGCTCCGCCGCAGGGATTAAATTTTTTTTTGTCTAGTTTTAATACATATAAATTTTTTTTTTGTTTTTTTTTTATTTTAGTTTCTAAAAAAGTAAAATTACTGAGACACCCCACTAACAATTCTTGGTTTTTGTCTTATTTGAAGGTATTATGATTATTGTACTATGCACAAAAATAAAAAAACTTTTGATACCACGACATTATTTTAAACACATTTTACATAATAAATTAAATATATAAAAAACTAATATACATTTTAAAAAGTTCTACGACGCCGCACGCGTCATCCATAATGTGCATGAGCTCTGAAATTGATGTTGTGCCCACAACACCCGACATAAAATATAATTAAAAATTGGTAAATTACCAATACACCCCTATAGCCAAATCTTAGATTTTGTCTTATAGGGGGTATATACGTACTTATACAACTCATGGTGCGCATCAGCTGACCTGGACACCTCGATTATAAAAAAAGGATCCGAGGATTAGTCATGGTACACCTAAGCTTACCCAGAGACCCCAGTTATAAAAAAATATATAAGTGAAAAAAAAGAAGCTTAATTTGGCCTAGAGACACCGGTTAAAAAAAAATATATAAGTGAAAAAAAAAAGTATAAGCATGAAAGCACTCTAGCAATCCATATTATTTTTTTAAAAAAAAAATCAGTCCAGGAATTAGTCATGGTGCTCTTAAACTGGATCGGAGACCCCAGTTACAAAAAAATAATATAAGTGAACATAAAAAAGTATAAGGAAAAAAATAATAAATTGGTCCGGGGATTAGTCGTGGTGCGTCCAAGCTGCCCTGGACACCCTGATTATCAAAAAACAAATTTGGTCCGGGGAGTGGCGGTGGTGCACTTAAGCTTGCCTGGAGATCCTGGTTATAGAAAAAATATATAAGTGAAAAAAAAAGTATAAGTGTGAAAGAACTGTAACAATCCATATTGTTTTTTAAAAAATCCGCTTCAGGAATTAGTCGCGGTGTGCTTAAGCTGACCCGAAGATCCCGATTATAAAAAAAATATATAAGTGAACAAAATAAAAGTATAAGAAAAAAAAAGAAAAAAATGTATCAGCGAGAAAGCACTTAAGATAAAAAAAAAAGTGGGTATAGGGATTGTCATGGTATGTATAAGTTGGCATGGACACCCTGGTCATAAAAAAAAAATAGATCTGGAGATTAATCGTGGTGCTCTTAAGCTAGCTTGGACACCCTAATTATATAAAAACACAAAAAAATAAATATAAGTGGAAAAAGAAAAAAATATAAAAAAGTATAACAGGAAAAAAAAATGTTTTGGGGAAAAAAACAGAAAAAAAAATATAATAAGAAAAAAAAAAGAAACATAATAAGGAAAAAAAGGCAAAAAAAGAAGAAGCAAAAAACAGGAAAAAAAAAAATTGTAGCGGGAAAAGCATTGTTGCAATCAACAATGCTATGTGTGGGGAGCTACAGTGCTGTCCACACACTATTTACAACCCATATTTTAAAAAAAAAAATCACTCCAAGAATTAGTCGTGGTGTGCTTAAACTGACCTGGAGACCCCAGTTATAAGAAAAGTTTTGGTCTGGGCATAAGGAAAAAAATATATAAGTGAAAAAAAAAGTATAAGGAACAAAAATTAAAAAAATAATAAATTGGTACAGAGATTAGTCGTGATACACTCAAACTGGCTTGAACACCCTGATTATCAAAAAACAATTTGGTCCGGGTATTAGTCGTGGTGCGCTTAAGGTAGCCCATAGATCCTGGTTATAAAAAGAATATATAAGTAAAAATTAATAAAAATAAAAAGCTTAAGCTGGCTCAGAGACCATTGTCATAAAAAAAAATATAAGTTAAAGAGATAGAAAAATAAACGTGAAAGCACTGTAGCAATCCATATTGTTTTAAAAACAAATTCGTTCCGGGAATTAGTCGTGGTGTACTTAAGCTGACCCGTAGACCCCAGTTGTAAAAAAAAAATGTATAGGTGAACAAAACAAAAGTATAAGAAAAAAAAGGAAAAAAATGTATCAGCGGGAAATCACTGTAGTAAAAAAAATAGGTCCGAGGATTAGTCGTGGTACACATAAGCTGGTCTGGACACCCTGATTATAAAATTTTTTTTTGGATCTGGGGATTAATTATGGTGCTTTTAAGCTAGTCCGGACACCCCGATCATAAAAAAACAAAAAAAATATATATAAGTGGAAAAAGAAAAAAAATTTAAAAAAGTATAACCAGCAAAAAAAATATTTCATGGAAAAAAATGGAAAAAAAAACTATAAAAAAATAGATCCGAGGATTAATTGTGGTGTGTTTAAGTTAGCCCAAACACCCCGATTATAAAAAACAAATGAAATTATATATATAAGTAAAAAAAAATATAACCAGGTAAAAAATTATTTCATGAAAAAAAATTAGAAAAAAAAACGAAAAAAAAAAAAAAAAAAAGAAAGAAACAAAAAAAGAAAGAAAAAAAATAATTAAAAAAATAAAAATGTAACGTAATAAAAAAAAGAAAAAAGAGAAACACTGTGGAAATCCACAGTGCGAGCTATAGTTAATTCCCACACGGTAGAAAAATAATTAAAAAAATAAAAATGTAACGTAATAAAAAAAAGAAAAAAGAGAAACACTGTGGAAATCCACAGTGCTTTGTGTGGGGAGCTATAGTTAATTCCCCACACGGTTTAGTTTCTTTGTAATTGTAATTTGTAATTTAACTCAGAGAAACAAACACATGAAGAGAAACAAACACAGATCCCTTCAAATGAAATCCAACTCTCACTCTCTCTAGTCACTATAAAACTCTTTCTCTAGAGGAATTAAAACAACGACAACAATGCGTCTATTTCTTCAACTACAATCCCTCTAATTCATGATCTTTAAAAAAGAAAGAAAGAATGTCAAAGAACCTTGTGAGAGAGAACGTGCCTCTCTCTCGATTCGGTGTTCTAGTCGCACAATTAGAATCCATAGGCGCCTCCGCTTCCCAACAATCTCCTGACCCTCTCCTCTCTTTCGATCTCCTCTCCGATCTCCTCTCCGCCATCGATGAAGAGCCACAGGTCCTTCCCTTTCTCTCTCTTCTTTTCTTGAAACGCCGCGTTTTTTAATTCTTTGATTGTCTGCAGATCTTGATTCTTTTGTTTTGTTCTTACGGTGCGTTTTGGATTTTCTTTGATTAATCGGGTTTCTTGTTTAATAATTTCAGGAATCTATCTTGTTATGGCAAAGAAAATGCGAGGATGCATTGTATTCATTGCTCAAGCTTGGCTCGCGGCGGCCAGTGCGGCATTTGGCATCAGTGGCAATGGCTAAGATCATATCTAGAGGGGATAGTATTTCGATATACTCCAGAGCGAGTAGTCTCCAAGGGTTTCTTTCTGATGCTAAGAGAAGCGAACCTCAAAGAGTTGCCGGTTGGTTCAAAATATCATTTTTGTTTTCTTCGATACGGAAAATTATAATATAAATTTAATTCTAGCGTTTTATGCAAGTTGATAGTAAATTGTTTTTTTTTATCAATGGATAACTTTTCCAGTGCTGAAACTCCTTGCTAGCTGTTTGGATTTATTGCAGTAACTGTATGTGTGCTGCTTTACTTTTCGGGCAAGTCTTTGTCACTCGGACAGGACGACATTGGCATAGATTGATGTTTGAATCTGAACGGGCAAGATTAGGGCTTGTTGCTGCATTTAGAGTTTTTCTCTTTTGAGGTAGTTGTGGGCAGTGCTGTCAAGAGATGCCGAGGGCTCGCCTAGGCACTCCAGGCAAGGCGAGGCCCCTATGCCTTTACTAGCCTCAGGTGTTGAATTTCAATGAAGGGAGGCCTAGGCGAGCACCTTGTAAGTGGGTGCAAGGTGTTTAGTACCTGAAGTTTTTTTCTGTTGGATTTTTTTTTTAACTTCATATGTTCTGATCTATTTTTCATTTTTTTTTTTAATTTACCATGGAAAAATTTAGGGGTATTTGTTTATGTAAAAAAGAAAATATTAGGGTAATATTTTAAAAAAATCATTAAAGTGAGAGACAAATAGACAATGAAAGACACTTAGAAGAGAAACACTAGCCACAATATTTTTTCCCGAGTGTGGAGTCAGAATCTATACAAGTTTAGTATGTTTTGAGAGATGAGGATTTAAATTATAATCATGAAATGAGGATATGAAGGGTTCAAGTGAAGGAGAGGAAAGCATGGATGAAGATGTATTTGAAGATTAATGAATAAAGATGATGATATTTATTTTTTTGCTTTTTAATTTATTTGGCTATTTACTATTTTAAATTATCTTATTTTGTTTTAAGGGTGAAAAATATAACTTTATATGACTGTCATGGTATTTTATATTTTCTTTTGATTTTCTATTGATCTAATCTTAAGCCTTGGTTCATTCGGGCAAGTGCCTAGTGCCTTGAGCATTTTACAGACTTGGCGTCTTTTAGCGCCTTTTGCCTTTGACAACACTGGTTGTGGGATAAGATATTGGTGTAGTGCTTAAAGTGTTTTCTAATAGTTCTTTAGTAGATAGCAAAAAGATTTGAGAATCTTTTGAATGGATTTGTTTTCCGGGATGTCAGAAAATTTGAGGAAGGTAAAGCCTTGGATTTGAACTTCTCCAAAGTCCTAAACGAGGAGTGTCCATGTGTATTTTCATTTCTTTTAAAATTTGTTAGATTCTTCTTGACATCCAATAGTAGGATGTGAACTTTTGGAAGCATATGTTTTTTCCCCTTGCAAGGCTTTACATTCTCTTCTTTGAACTTGATTCCCTGTAGTTAATTTATTGTAAAGTCAAGATGCCATCGTGAATAGGTCGGTGCTTCCACATGGGCAATGGTGAACTTTAAATTAGCTGAAGGATTTATTGTAATATAGGAGGTGGCATAAGGCTGTCTCCTTGTGCTATGTGTTTCATGACAGTGGGGAGATTTGGAGTGGTCATTTGCTATTTGCAATGAGCAATGAGTTTGCACCAGTAGGGTGGAAGGGTCATTGCTTCTGCATTTGGTGGGTTTTTGAAGGAAAAGGGTTGTAAAATTTTGTGTAGTTGCACAATGTTTGCAGTTCCTCAGTGTTTGTTAGAGAGGAATTCCAGAATTGTCAAGGATTTTTCTTTGTCGAGTCAACTATTTTAGAGCAAGACATTTTTTTTCCATCTTCAAAATCTTTATAGTGTAATGCTTTAAGGGCTTTCTGGGAGAATACTTCTAGCTAACTTCAGCACGATGCAAAAGCCTGTCATTTGTCAACATTATTTATTACATTTTACTTTTATTTTCTTGCACAATGCCATAATCTTCTAGTGCTCACAATAAAAGAAAATTTGTTTATGTTTGGACTATTTCATATGAATGTTACCATGTCATATAATAATTTTAGATGTTAAGCAACACCCAACTCTTTGTCTAACCTATAGTAAGACTATTTGCTCTACCCAGACAGTCTATAGAAACCATTTATCTTTAGATTAGAATTTAAACTAAAAAGCGTGTCACATTATTGCAGTCAGTTAGTGAAGCATTTTACTCTTTCACCTTTTCTTTTATGTTAAACATTTATTGTTTGATCTTCATCATGTTTTTGAATATTTGTAGGTGCTGTGCGATGCCTGGGAGAATTATATCAGCATTTTGGAAGAAAAATTACTTCGGGATTGCCTGAAACAACTATTATTGCCTCAAAACTTATGAAGTTTCATGAGGTAGTCCTGCTCAATGTGTTATCCTCCCTTACATGCCTTAGTATGCAAGTCTTTTCTCCTTGTGCAAGGTTTAGGCGATGAGTTTTAAATTGAAAGCTGCTGCAAAAAGGTAGGTATTCACCTAGGAGTCAGTGACAAAGGTAATCTGTCTAAAGTGGACCAATGGAATAGAATAGTTATGACTTGCAAGAGGATAGAACTTTAGTTATAACATGTTACTAGTTTTGGTTGCCATGCCACTTGAGTGACACTTACCTTCTTCAGATTGAGATTCTCAATGCGAGAAGTTGTGTTAGTTCCTTTGCTCAATAAATAAAACATCACAAGACTGGGACTTGTAGGAGTAATCCTCTAGTCTAATGGAGGCTTGCTCTCTTCCACTTGGAGGACAATGGTCTATCTGCCTTGAAACTATTTTCTTGAATGCTCAAGGAAGAGAAAGGCTGTCTAGCATTGCTCTGCCTTTTTAAGTGGTTGACACCAACATTAATGGGATGCTCTAAACTGGACCACCTCAAAATTGATAGATGGATATATCTGATTTAGTAGATCAACTATGAGAAAAAAAAAGCAAAGAAAAAACTTAAAATACATGATTTATCCTGTTTTTTAATGTACATATGTTATTATATAATTGATTTGTTTAGTGAGATGAGATCTAATGCATCATAATTTAAATCTTGGGATGTTGATTCAATAGTTTTTGTCATGAGATCCTTAATGAAAGCAACATATTAAATATTGACTACCATTGATTATATATTTATCTAATCTCATCTATCTTTCTTGCAAAAGTGAAGCAAATAGTGTATTCAATGCTACATTCTTAAATCCCTAGAGAATTGAGGATTATGCGTTCCATTTATCCATTATTTAGGTCATGCCAAAGTTAGTGATTGGTTAGGTAGTTTGCTCGAGAGGGATATTAGTGAGGAATGGCAGTGATATGGATTAATGGAATGGAAAAAGCCCCTTTTAAGTCTTGCAGTATTTGGAGAGAGAAATTGCAAAGGCATTTGAAAGCATTGAGTATTATTAAGCAACTGGTTTTCTGTGACTTGAATTTGTATTTCTTTGGGCTTCTTGGAATTTCTTAACTTTTATGGTTTTCTGAAATCCTTAAATCATAATTGATACTTGCTTGGCTGAAAAAACTGTTTTAATTATCATCGGGGTAGTTTTCTTAATTCTTGCTTCTTGTCTCTTCATTTATCTGTAACTATGCTTTTGGATATGTTAAACTCCAGGATTTTGTGAGACAAGAGGCTCTACTTATGCTTGAAAAAGCTTTGGAAGGGTCTGGTGGTAGTGCTGCATCTACAGCATATACTGAGGCATTCCGTCTCATCACACGTATTGCTATAGGAGATAAATCATTTGTAGTTAGAATAGCTGGAGCCCGTTGTCTGAAGGTATTTGCTAGCATTGGGGGACCATGCCTAGGAGTTGGTGAAATTGAGAATTCAGCTTCTTATTGTGTCAAGGCAGGTTTTCCCCAGTGATGTTTTCCTTGCTATTTATTTCCAGACTTTTAATATTTAAGAATCTGATGTTATGAACATATGAAAATTTCCATCGCTCTTAGTAGGCCCTTGAAGATCCTGTATTACTTGTCAGGGATGCATTTTCTGAAGCTCTAGGCTCGTTGCTAGCTCTTGGAATGAATCCAGAGGCTCAGGTGTTCATAAAACATGTGATTCTTGTCATGGCTTTTTTTTTGGGCCCCCCATTTTCCCTCTCTTTTTTTTCCTGCTATCTCATAGGTTGTTGTCTTCTACTAGGTTCAACCTAGGGGAAAAGGTCCATTTCCTCCAACAAAAAAACTAGAAGGTGGTTTGCAAAGGCATTTGGCTTTGCCCTTCACAAAAGGTATTAACTTGACCACCCAGTATACCTTTAACAGGTGTTGCCACCTTCTTATTTTCTTCTGAACTCCTGCATATATTAAATCACAGTCTTGGTGTAACATGTATAGCGTTTTATTTAGTATGGGGTATTTCAAGTTTTAGGATTGAATACGGAGCAACTGATTTCCAGTGGAGAAAGAGTTCTATATTTTCAAGGCTCTGAATTTTGGTTAATTTGAAAAATCAAGTGATGATGCTTATAATTTTGAATTGAAACTTAGTTTTGCTGTTTGTTTATTTCTGTTTTGTCTTTGGTTATTTATCACTTCTAGGTTGTGGTTATCTTTATGATGGCTTGGATAGCTTGTGAGTAGCTCATCTAAAAGTTGGTGCATGCGTACATGCTTATTGGTTTTCAACAACTACTCACAAATAGTACAATTTGCAGTGAGTGGAACTCGGTTGAAGGATGTGAGAATTGGCATAACCTTATCATGGGTTTACTTTTTACAGGTATTTGTTAAAAAAATTTGCGTTGAAAAATCTTAGCCCCTCTTTCTCCTGTTCTCTCCCAGTTGTCCTTGCCTCTTTGTTTCTTCTTCTTCTCTCTCTCTCTCTCTCTCATGCTTCTACCGTGCTATCTATTTTCAGGCTTGCCCACCCTTTGGTTTCCTTTAAAAGATTTCTTGCTTGATTAAGGTCTCATGTTAGAAAATTTAATGAATGAAGTATTTACTAGAAATTTTATTTATAGTTTATTTTTGAACATCAATTTATCAATATAATTATTGTCCAAATATAATGCCCAATTATCTTATTTGATGGTTGCCTAATAGTTGAGCTTGGTTTGAAGTGTGAGCTTTAGTTAATCTCAACCATGTTATTTGGTTTCTAACTTTGTTTTATTCTCCTTAAATTGTATATTGCAGGCAATTCGTCTAAAGTATCTGCATCCAGATAGTGAGCTTCAACAGTATGCTTTGCAGGTTATGGAGATGCTTCGCCCAGATACTTCTGTTGATGCTCATGCACTGGTATTTGTTTCACAGTGTTTTCATATTTGTTCACAGAAATTGCATATTTGCTTCTTAATCTTTTTTGCAAGTAGGATGTTTGATGAAGAGATAATGATGTGCTGTTGTTTTATTGCATTTTTTTTGACAAAGCAGAATATAGATTAAACATAGGAAAAGCTGAAGTGGGACATGGCTTAGTTCTTCCTTTTCTTTTGATATTTTCATGTGTTCTGCTATCTGATGTTTCAATTCCATATTGCAATTTTGTTTGTGTAAAAGAATTTGTTAATATTTTTGCAATTTAGTTGTGTTTATCTTCTAGCAAATACCTGTTTTAAAATAACTTTCGATAACCCTGCTTCTGTTATGGGGATGGCAGGAACTCAAGGATAGTGTTTCCTATGCTTCATGTCCATGTTTCATGGAAGAGAAAGTAGTTTCAAACCAGTTGAATAAATATTAACTTAAAGTAGTGTAAAAGCAGTTTGTTTAATAAATGCTGACTTAAAGATTATCAAATAATATGAGTTGCTGGCTTCTGTTGATTCCTAGTAACTGGATTTTGTCATGATAGGCTTTTGGATTTGTCATTGTAGGCTTTTGGTACAACTATGATCTCACATAGTCTTAACGGAGTGGTCGGATACACTGGCATCTGACAACAAGGCCATCGTGATATATATATATATCATTTCTAGTGTGTAGAAAGGAATAAAATCAAAACAAGTTTAAGGAATGGAAGTTAATTGCTTTGTACCATTCTATGCTTTCAAAATACTTAATAATATCTTTTGGTGTTTTGAAGGCTTGCATTCTTTACATCCTTAGAGTGGGTGTAACTGATCAGATGACTGAACCTACTCAAAGGGGCTTTTTAGTTTTCCTGGGAAAGCAGGTATGCTGAAGCAAATTTCAATAAAGTAGACTTATCAAGAGCTGGTTCTTGTCTTGATTATGTTCTCATGGAAACTTGCAGCTTGAGTCTTCTGATGTCACTCCTTCCATGAAAATTGCTGCTTTACGTACATTGTCATACACTTTGAAAACATTGGGTGAGGTCAGACATTACTCTACTGTACAGTTAAAATCCTTCCTTCTGTTTTTTAACGCATTACTGTCTAACAGTACCAAGATGATCACCATGGTCAACATAATTTGAATAATGATGGTCCCTTGAGCTGATGGGGATGGTGAAACTTTTAAACAGTACTATTTTAGCATGATGACATATAAAAGTTCTACCTTTTCTTGAAAACCATATCTGCTCCAGCCCTGGCGGCTGTTGCTGTTCTTTTTTTTACCCTCCTTTACCCTTTATCTTTTCTCTTGTTAAGATCCCCTATTTCCCTCCCCCCTATATTTGCCTCTCATTTTTCTCTCCCGCTATTGTCATTTCTGTCTTCTGTCCATCCTCTGCTTGCCTCCCCCTATACCTGTCTTGGTTAGTTGGGAGCATCAAAGCTGTTTCAATAGTTACGTGCAAGTTTTTTCTGTTCACCAAACAGCTATTGTGCTATGATGATCTCTGTCTTGAACTTCCGTTGTTATATACTTCTTTTAGCCAGTCAGATGAGAAGAGAGCCCTTTTGTAGAGCAGTCTCGGTCTCTTTTTTATGTGTTAGGTCTTGACTTCTTTTTAGCCTCTTTTCATAATACCTTTTAATTTGTACCAACAGATTTTCTTTGATGGTATAATTGAATTACACACTATTATTAACCTTATCTTTGTTTTAGCATGATTACTGTTGCTGGTCCTTAGTTTTATCATTCTAATATCTCCAGTTCAATCAAGAAGTGCATTACTTTGGCGTGTTGATTTGAATTTGATGGGAGAAGCTTTATGCTTGTTTTTCCTACTAATCAAGTATTGCATTTTGTGAATTACTTGTTGGTGATGATACTAATCACAGGATTGGAGACTGTTATGCTGTTTCATGTATTTTTTTGTATATATGCAAAATAATAGCTTTGATGATGTTTTTAACGCTGAACTTGGCCTGTTTATTTTGTAGGTTCCATTAGAATTCAAGGAACTCTTTGATAGCACAATTGTTGCTGCAGTATCTCATTCTTCTCAACTTGTAAGGATTTCATCATGTCTTCCTCTTCAAATCTTATTAATAATCTTCAAATAGTTTTTCTGTCAATTTTGTGTCTAGTTATTTAGAACATCCTCTTGTTTTATCTAGTTGTCAATCAGATGGTAAAGTCCCCACTTAAATGTTGTTTGACTAGAATTACTGCCCTTCCCTTTCTTATGGCCTAATCATGATCTGAAGTATGGTTTATTTAAATTGAAGATTCCAAATGTTAGGATAGTGTCATCATAGTGCAGGACAGAGCTGTCTCGCAAAGGAAAGGTTGTGGAAATTATTGTGGTTTCTAATGAGAGACCAGTTATGATTTTTTATTAAAAGAGCACCGACTTCAATGAGAAAAGGAAAAGAGCAAAATAAAGAATAAAAGCAAGAAGCAGAGAGAGATGAACTAGATGCATGTGGTGTCTAAACAACTATCAAAATATGAGCTTGATATAAGCTTACCAATAAACTCAGTTTCTCCCCATTTTTTTGCTCTAGCATAAAATATAAAACTAGTAAAAATGCTAGTTATGGATCTGGGTAGAAAAAAATCATTTTTTTTTGTATGATGTTTAGCTATCTTCACCTACTGCCTTTTTTTTTCTAAACTTAATGATGATAGTGTTTTTTATTTCAATGCTCTAAATCTTGTGGTTTTTACATTTATATGGTTTCCATGGTAGTTGAATATTAATTGCAAACTTGTGGTTAGGTACGCATTGAGGCTGCCTTGGCATTGCGTGTTTTGGCTGAGGTTGATCCTACATGTGTTGGTGGTTTGATTTCATATGTTGTGACCACATTAAGTGCTTCGAGAGACAATGTTTCATTTGAAAAGGTATATTTAATATTTTGACATGACACTTCCTTTGATACTAGGTGCTCATTCTATCTATGTTATTGTTTGCTCCTTTGTATTTAAATGTCTTGTGTGCTTCCCATAACTAATTTGGAATCAGTTTAATGCTTGAAGTGTATAAGGTGAATTAGGATTGTTTTTGTACATTTCCTTTTCTTCTCCCTCCCTCCCTCCCTCCCTCTCCTTCCTCCTTGCATCATTCGATCAAACTATCATAATTTCTTGAGTTAGGAAGATAGACCTTGTAATCTCATAACTCTCCATCTAACAAAAAGTTTCCGTTGGTTGTTCTTGATGGTTTTCATGTTGTGTCCCCTCTCAATTTCAAGGCTTTGGTTTTCTCTACATGTCTGCTATAAAAGTAGTTTCATACAAGTGCACTGTTTTGAATTTTGCTTTGTTATATATTCTTTTGAATTTGAATTCTCGAATAGAAGCTATGCTTCTGATCTTGCATGCTTTTTATTTATAATTGCTTCCTAACAAGTTCTCTTCCTGCAGGGAAGCAATCTGAAAATTGAGCTTGATTCTTTGAATGGACAAACTACTGTTTTGGCTGCTTTGGTTTCTATTTCACCCAAACTGCCTCTTGGTTATCCAGCCAGGTAATTATTCTAGTTTAGTTCCTACTTCTAATAAACTCATTAACATTACATGGTTGTTGAACGTGTTTTAATTTTGCAAATTGTTGAGTTTCAAAGTGATTTGCTTCACATTTCCACAAACTCCTAATAACCTAGTCAACAAGAGTTGCCTAGTTTTAAACTGAGAGTTTGTATATCTTTGATTATTGAAATTAACTCTTCAAATGCTCACGTGAATAGTCAAAGTCCATAGTAATAATTAGGATGTAGCTTTATGGTATAACCATAGACTCGGTTGATGGAAACTCACTCTTGCTTTTTAATCAAGCCATGCTCTTGTCGATTTCTAAGATCCACAAAACAGGCTTTCTATCTTGCAACTGAAACAATAGAATGTAGCTTTATGGTATAAACTCATTTGCATTCAAGAAGATTAGGACAATGGACAATCTTCCAATTGTGATTTTCTCGGTCAGGTTGAAGCTTTTTTTGCATAGCTTATAGTAAAACTTAGGTTGAGTAGTAGTATTACAAATTGCTTGGAGAGTTGTAGGATTGAATTCGGATGTGAAATCCAAGATGATTTACAAGGTTCAAGCATAAAAAGATTAGGTTTTAGGGCTAGATTAGGCAATGTGACCGGTGGACTATGAGATCTTTTGGTATTGTGATATTTTGGTTTTTGCCAAACAATTGAGAAAAAAAACTGTGTAGTTAGCCAAATAGCTTCCAGTTTTTTCCTTTGGACCTTACATATAACTGTGTTCAAATCTTGGTTTTGTAGAAGTTAAATTGACATGCTTTTCATTTATTTTGTATGCAAAAATACATCTCATAATAGTTTTAACAAAACATATATATATATATATTTGAAATGCAAGTAAAGTGTATTTCTCAAACCTAATTTTGTAAACTATAACCTCAAAAACTACCACAATATCAAACACACCACATCTTTGATATACAATTATTGACTTAAATCATGTAGTAGAACTCGACACATCATCAAAATTAGAAAGCAAAAGTAAAGAGGAATCATGAGAAGTAGAAGATTGAAAAAAACACTTATTTTCAAAGATCACATTAAGAAATCCAAAGTTTATTAGCTCCTGAATCATATCACATAAACCTTTTATGGACTTATATATCCTAGAAAAGCACACCCATATTGAGAAGCAAGCTCGGGTCGTTTAATGGATTGTAAGTGAACAAAACAAACACAAAAAAATATACAAGTGTTATACTCGAGCAACACCAAATACAGAGAATCAAAATTGAGAACTTTGAAGGGTAGACAATTAATTAAATAAATAGTCGTAGATGATGTTTCTAGCAAAATCTAAGTAGTACAGAAGAGACAAGTAATAAAGTATGAACAGTGAAAAGATGTTGAGGTGTGTATGGACAAGAACATTGGGAGATAATACCTTTCATTTAGATAAAATTGAAAGTCCTTGGACATATAACCCCCATAAACATATTTTAGAATCTTAATACAATTAGAAAATTGATTTTCAACAAAGGCAACAAAAAGTTTGAAAGAGAAAGAACATTAGTTTTAGAATGAAGAAAAATACCCAAACACAACAACTATTATCATCAATAAAAACCACAAAATACTTGTACTAAGCATGTGAAATAACATAACTGACACCCCATACATTAGTATGAATGATCTCAAAACAAGTAGATGCTTGCTACCATGTAAAAAAAGGTCAAGGACTTGCTTTTACCAAATTTACAAGAACCACACTTAGAAGACACAAGGTAAAAACAATTCTTTATTGCCTAAATAACCATGTTTAATGAGATAAGTAAAACAACAAGATTGGGGTGTCCTAATTTCTTATGCCATACTTGAATATTATTAACCATCATAGCACAACCAAAAGAAACAGATGAGGAATGGAAAATTGGAGAGGAAAGAGACGCCCCACTTTAGGCTCCTTTGCTATCACTTTCCTTTGACACTTGATTTGCTGATGACAACCATCATGATCAAAGTGAGTTTTACAGTTATTATCAACAAATTGGCCACATAAATTATATTGGTAGATAAATCTAGCGACATAGTAACATTGCTAAAGGAAGACCCTAAAGTTCTAGTTTCAGTAATAGGAAGAGCATTGCCACTGGTTGTCTGAACATGCTGCTCACCCTCATACTTGCAGACATGATGTACAACATAGGTACATCGCTTTTGAGGTCGAATTCAACAATCTTTAATGATGTACCCCTCCTATTGCAATAATTGCAAAGTTTTTTGTTAACATGCTTTGCAATATGTCCAAATTCCTTGCAATTGTAGCGATGAGCCTGTGACCTGAATCAACCTTTGCCCCAAGCAACATATGCCATATTAGCGTATGCCACATAACCATCTTAGATGTTATAGTTTCTAATTTAAAATCAAGTAGAGTGACTAGATGCTATTCTTCATCGACTAGACCTCACCGGGAACAATAAAATGAGTTGTACAAGCATATTCACTCCATGAATTAACAGAAGAAATGCTAATTTGTTCCAATTACCTTGGCGGTAGTTGCCAATTTCTAATTCAAATTGAAACTTTTGGACATTATTTTGAGAATAAATGCTCCCAAGATAAGTCCACATCTCTATAGTCATAGTGAATGATCGAAGATGATTAACCATATGTGGTTCAATAGAACCTAGTAACCATGAGATAATTCTTCACCCTTGCTCTCTCAAGAATCTTTCTCCTTGGAATTATCGGGAGTAATTCTTAGTTGAATCTCTCTACACCTAGAAGTTGACTATACCCCCAAACCAAGAAAAAAATCCAAGAAAAATATCCCATAACTTGATCCACAAAAAATACTAACCCAAAGAGTTAAGCACAAAATTAGAGTTTTGGCTCTAATACCATGTCAAAATGGTCTGAATGCCTCTCATTCTAGGATCTTTTATCTTTATATAGTAAAGTATTAACATAATTACATCCTACAATCACTATTGGACCATAATTACAATCTCTAAGAAGATAACTATGTACAACTAATTGCCTATCAATTAATGTTTCTCGATCAAGCCCCCTATTTCAAGTAATTGCACATCAATCAATTTTCCTAAATTAAGTAATTGCATATCAATCAATCTTTCTAAATCAAGATATTACAGTTATCAATTGTTAAGTTCCCAAGTCTAGAGAATCCTTTTGTCTGGTTGGGAAATTCCTTCTAGAAAGCCCCCTTGTTCTGATTTCCTAGTTTCTTTTTATTTCTTTAAATGATGTTTATCCCTTGAGTTACCTGGAGTCTGGAACGCTTGGTTCGTTATATGTGGAGAGTCACTTCTCTCAGAAGTAGGCTTCTTGGTATGGGATTTTGCTGAGAATGAAATACATTATAATTGTACTGCAGAGAATCTTTTTAGGGCTGTATATTAGTAATAAGCATGGAGCTTGCTACAGTTAGTTTTAGGCAACAATGATGGTAAAACCAATTCAACTTTGGTGTAATCTTGTTCTCTTTGTATGGTATACATTTATCAAACATTCAAAACCTACGTAACAAGTTAGCCTGTCATGCTAACGCAATTGACTTCCTGGATCAGGTGTTCCTTTAGTTTTATTAGTTTGATATTGGATCACGCCTATTATGTGCTCCATACCGCACAACAAAGCAAATCATGCATGCATTACCAAAAAATTGGGTATTTGAAGGATAACTTTTCAATCAATAACTTTTCCATCTATTGCAGGATTGGATTCTTCAGGCCTGATATTTGAGATGAAACTTCCAATTTCCAATTCCCATAAGCATAAAACATGGTTATGATAGATAGTTGTATTTGCACATGTACCACATATTGGCGTGTCCATCATTTCATTTGGATTTATTTTCTTGGTGCTATACTCATGCTTATCTTTGCATCTGACCGATAAAACTGCTTTATAACTGTCCTCTTGTGCTTAGATTACCAAGATCAGTGCTGGAACTTTCAAAGAAAATGCTAACAGAATCTTCAAGAAATCCTGTAGCTGCAATTGTTGAGAAAGAAGCTGGATGGTTACTTTTGTCCTCGCTATTATCTTCAATGCCAAAGCAGGTTTGCAGCCATTCTATAATCATTATCTATTGTGACCACAACGTGAATGTTATGGTTATATTTATTCATTTGTCTTTGTAACCACTCTATGTAAGTTATGGTGTTGCTCTTGATGCATTTAGGAGCTTGAAGACCAGGTTTTTGATATTCTTTCGCTATGGGCTACCCTCTTTAGTGGAAATCCAGAACGAGAAATTCAAAAAATTGAAGACTTGGCTTCTAGGATATGGTGAGCTCATACATCAAAGCATTGTTTGTCTATACTCTGTCTATAACTGACAAGTGGTCCCATCTTTCAATATCCTCTTTATACTCCAGTTCTTTTTAAGAAACAAATGCATCCTTTTTTTTTTTTTTGGATGACGTGGGGAACCACGTGGACCGGAAAGCGCATATTTGTGGGCCCAGGACACGCGTAAACCCCCTGGCTGTCCCAGACTCTTACAGGGCGGGCGACTTTCGTGCGTTGGTGCTGGGGCTCGAACCTTGCCCTTGCTTATGCAAGAGCAAGGCTTGTGCCGCTCAGCTCCCCCCCTGGGGACGCATCCTTTCTTTTTGTTTAGCTTAGAATGTAGTTATATTAAAAACTAACCCTTAGGGATGAAAATAAAAATTTGGTTGATTGAAGGTGAGAGCACAATTGCACAAACGATAGTAAGACATCCAATCAGTAGCCTTCCCATCTCATTCAATGTCAGCTAATAAAACCTAAAATAGTGATTTGGAATTAGTGTGCTTTAAGCAGGTAAAAGAGCACAATTCCTGAAAATTCTAGAAGCTTTCTCTGCTAAAAAGCGATTGCATTTGCCAGTAGTAGCACATTTTCACAAAATGTTGCATTCATTCCCTTTTCCAAAGCAATGCATGGAGAGTATTGTTTCACTTATTTTGCGTGCTCGTAACTTTAGTAATAAGCTTATTTGACATATCACAAGTCATTGTACTTTAGTAATAATTAGAATGACAACTGTCTCCTCCCTATCAATGCATATCTTAAAATATCACTTCAAATGTCTTATGAGGTCTCTTTTCAGCCGCCACTAAAAATGCTTTGTGTACATTTTTTAGCTGGAATTTTCAAATATTGGTGGAAAGTCCAGTAAATGAACAACATCAGTTTTGAATATCAGTCAATGGTTCAATTTTGACCTAGGAAGAATGAGATCGCGACACTCTTGTCATGTATGAGTATAAAAGAGTATAGAATTAATGTCAGCCTTTTTTGGGGGTATTCCAATGAACCCTAGCTCAAAGAGTGTAGTAATATGCAAACTTGCTATTTTTCTGTTTCCATGTTCTCTTATGTGGATTTTCATGATGAAAAGGATGAGTTCTACAGAATAATCTGGTGTTCTTGTAGGAATCATGCTGCATTGAATGTGAGATAGATGTCTGCTAAATATCCAATCCAGAATGCCATGTTTTGTTTCCTATTCATCACTATTTCTAGCTGAAAAGATGGCTTTTATACAACATGTAGCTACTGATGTTATTCTGTTTGCTCTTTCTTTTTGCTTTTTGTAGTGTGTGGTCTGCTGCTGTTGATGCACTGACATCATTTGTAAGATGCTTTATTTCTCCCAATCCAGCAAATAATGGTATTCTACTGCAACCAGTGATGGTATACTTGAGTAGGTACAGTTATTAGCAGAGTTTCTTCACCCTGCACCCAGCCTATTCATTTCTTTTCGATTTTGATTTGCTTAACTTTATGAAGTGTTATGATTCATACTAATAATTTAATGTATTCAAAAACAGTGCCCTGTCCTATATTCTACTGCTACAACGCAAAGAACTGCCTAATATTAAGCCTGCAATAGACATATTCATCATCAGAACGTTAATGGCCTATCGGGCCCTCCCTGATTCAATGGCATATAAAAGTGACCATACTCAGATTATCCAATTATGTACCTTTCCATTTAGGTAATTATGTTTTATACTTGTATGGTTGTAATTTGTTTCATTTTTTCATTTGTTTTTTTTGCGAAGATTAACACTCTTTTTTTAATGTGCAAAATTTATTTATTTTTTTTGTGTGAGGGAGAATAGCATGACTGATTTTGTTAGTTTTACCTCATGTTGGTTAAAAAGGGATGCTGCTAGATGTGAGGAAAGTTCATGCTTGAGGTTACTGTTGGACAAAAGAGATGCATGGTTGGGTCCTTGGATTCCTGGAAGGTGTTTGGCTCATCATTATTTTCTTGTGCCATTCTTTTACAATTTCTGTTAGCTGGGTATCTGTTAATTGTTTTGTTACAATCATATTATATTTCAATAATTCATTTAGAATCTTGAACTGTCGAAAAAACTTTTTTTTGCTGGTGTCTTTAATCAGGGATTAGTTTGAAGATGAAGTTCGTGCTTTTCAAGGTGGAAAAGATGGCCTTATGCCTTGTGTATGGGACAATGAACCCTCAAGTTTTCCTTTGGTATGACCATTTCATTGTTTCTAGTTGATTTTAGATGATATATTTTATTTGTTTATGGTTTTTGTTTTTGGAGTTATTATTCGTGTTATGTTACTTTAGTCCTTATCCTGGAATTTATTTTGTTGCTGAAGCCGGAAACAATAAACAAGATGTTGGTGAACCAGATGCTCCTTTGCTTTGGAATCATGTTTGCTTCTCAAGTAAGGGGATCTAGTGTTTGGCTTGACATTTGTTTATCAATGTTTTAGTTGCCAGGGTGGGATGTAACATTTATTTTGTCTGCTGATAATATATATCCCAGGATAGTAGTGGGATGTTGAGGCTTCTTGGAATGGTTGAGCAATGTCTAAAAGCTGGAAAAAAACAATCATGGCATGAAGCCAGTGTTACCAATATATGTGTTGGGTTACTTGCAGGATTGAAGGTTCTTGGAATCCTGTTTTGATTTGCTTAAAGCTCACCGAAGGGTTCAACATTTTTCATTCAGGATTTTATGCTATTTTCAGGCTTTGATTGCTTTACGTCCTCAACCTTTAGGACCTGAGATATTGCATGGAGCTCAGGCAATTTTTCAGGTACTTAATTTTGGGACCTGAGATATTGAATGCTAACTTCTCTCTTTCCTCCAATTATTCACCCTTCAATTTATTAATAATGCAAACATCCTTAAAAACCAACTGTTACATCCTGACAATTTCTCTCACTTCCATAAAAACCAATTTTTACACGCTTGACAATTGCTCTCTCAATAACTATTCTTGTAACATTGCACCTCTGTTTTTACCTTGAAGCAAAGGCATCCCTAGCAGAATGCCTTGCATTGAATCTATTACTAATCATGGATATGGTATCACTATGCCCTTTTCTTCATTTGCTTACTTTAATTTGTCAGAGTATTCTGGCAGAGGGAGACATCTGTGCTTCCCAACGTAGAGCATCATCAGAAGGTCTTGGTCTATTAGCTCGCCTGGGAAATGATATCTTTACGGCCAAGATGGTTAGTTCTACACTATATTGTCTATTGTAATTTTTCTTATGAACTGGATTTTAATTGTGATGTGCAGATGTTATACATCTTTCATGGAGGTTAAAGTTTTATCTTCTCATCTAGAATTCCTGATAGCTCTCTCCATTTCCTGTGTTTACCTGATGTTGTATATGTCTGTCTCTCCTTTATGATGATAAAAGACTAGGTTGCTTCTTGGTGACCTTCCTGGGGCAACAGATTTCAACTATGCTGGCTCAATTGCCTTTGCACTTGGCTGCATTCATCGCGGGTGAATAGTAGTTTCCTTTTTATTTATTTATTTTGAATTCATGTTGGTTGTATTTGACACTGGTGCTCTTTACATATCTTATTATTTCACTAAGAAAGTAACTGGGTGGCGTTTCCTTATGTTTATTGAAGGTTGTCTAACCACTACATATCTAACCAGTTACTTTGAGATTGATTGGTTGCTGTAGCATCTATTTGGTGCCTGCTTTAAGGGAGTGTCATTACCTGTTTTCCTCAGGGATAGAAGTTCTTATGAATTTTCTTTGATGGTAATTTGTACCAAATCTTGACTTTTTTTTTTTTGCCAAAATATAAATTGTGGTAGAGTTAGTAGTTAGAGGAGGTGGTTAAAAGGTTTTCAGGGTCAAGATTGAAAAGAGGTTTATACTTAAAGATGGGTATGTGGAATCACAAGTTTATACTTAAAGTTGGGTAGGAAAAAAGGTCTTCAGGGAAACATTCTTTTTTTCTTCTTTTACCCAAATCTATTATCCATTGCATATATTTTAACTGACAGCTTATGAAACCTAATAAATAGCTGACATTGTGCATTTACGTGGTATGTCACCTCGTTGAATGTAAGATTGAAGTGCTTGTAAGTATTGTGTTAAAAAATTTTGGTGGGTGGACATCCTGCTGTGTCAATGCTATCAAGTGATGATATTTGTCAATCTAAGGCTTTTGATACATTTGAGCCATCAAGTAATTAGAAAATTATAAAGTGTCATTTCATGTGTAGAAGTGACTAGGTGAGTAGCTTGTCAATACAGTTATAATTTATTTGTAGAAGATACGTACAATGATTAGCATATGAGTAAAAATGGTTGCCATTTTAAAATCATTGTTCGACTATATGATGTATGAGCTTTTTGAGAAAATAAATATTTTTCTTAGTTATTGTTATTTTTATTTCTTCTTATTCAGTTTAGGAATTTTATTTTTTTCGTATTTAGTTCTAGTTTTCCTATTTTTATTTTCCTATTCAATATTGTTAGGTTTTTCTAATCTTGTTTAAAGGGAATAGTTTCCTTCTTTCTTCTTTCTATTCAATATTATGAGGTTTTTCTAATTTTTTCTATATAGAGAGTTGAAATAGCTTTTTGGCAGGTAGACTTTGATGAATAAAAATTAAATATTTTAAGTTTCTCCCATAGTTATGGTAATTATGGTTCGTAGGAAGTAACTTGCTTATCCTTTGGTCCTAATTGCGTCAGTCTCATGATTTCTACATCACGATAGTGATTAGCAAATGAGTGAAAATAGTTATCTTGTTGTCATAATGCTGATGTTTTTCCCCCTTTGCACCTATTTAAAAGGGAACTTGGACTCTGATTTATCCTTTGTTCTTTCTTTCAATAACTTTATGGGTTTAGAACCAAGTGCTCACAGAATTCAATGGGGGAAGTGTCTTAGTTAAGGGATTGTTACACTATTGCAAGGATATTAGCAAAATCAAAGCTGGGTCACATTCCCGTTTCTTACATGTGTCAAATTTTGAAATTTGGATGGAATTCAAGGACTTTGTTGGGCAACCATACTGGCTTGTTAAAATCATACTCTTTCAGAATGAAGCTCATTGATAGTTTGTTGTATATATGTATTAATCACAGAATATCAACACATTTTTATGCAGTGCTGGAGGAATGGCATTGTCAAGCTTAGTGCCTCAAACAGTGAGCTCTATATCTTTGCTAGCTAAAAGCACGATTACTGGGTTACAGATCTGGTCGTTGTATGGCCTTCTTTTGACTATTGAAGCTTCTGGTTTCTCATATGTAACTCATGTTCAGGTACTTGAATTTGTATACACTTTATACTGTTCAAAAGGTGGGATATTTGTATCCATCATAATCAGTCTATTCACTTCCAAAGATGACTTTTCATTGGCTCTGTTATATTCTTCCCAGTCATGTGATATTACGTCCCTTCTCTCTCTTTCTTAAACAATGATCAATCTGGGTAGCTGAAACACGTGCTGATGCATGAGAATCTGCACCCTTTTTTTATATCTTTGGTGTTTCAATAACTTTGATCTCATGAAAGAAGGTTTAGATGTGGATTGTGCCTTTCATTGATAGTCAGGTATCTTGCCCGATGCTCCTTTTTGAAGTCAAACTTGTCTAAAAAGGGAGTTCTTGGCCAATTTTCGATCTGTTGCTTTTGTATGAAATGCAATGTTCGGTATAGTTTGTTATGTTTCTTAGTGGGAATACAAATCTACCCTTTTGGCTTGCAATCATTCTTGATTTATTTGGTCATCAAATAAGTTAAAGGTGGCTATACATATCTAATCATTTATGTTCATTTGTTGATGTTTTGTCCTTGCTCTTCTTTCCTTTATCCTTTTTGTATGCAGGCAACACTTGGGCTTGCTTTGGGCATTCTTCTGTCTGAGGAGAATGGATTGGTTGACTTTCAGCAAGGAGTGGGCCGCCTTATAAATGCTATTGTTGCCGTTCTTGGTCCTGAACTTGCCCCTGGAAGCATTTTCTTTTCACGCTGCAAGGTATTGTCTTCATGAGTGTGTGCTTCTGAATTATTTTTAGGAGTGGTTTTCATTTTAATTACGTAGCAATTATCTTTACTGTCTGTCACTTGTTTGGCATTGCATGTCTATCAAAACTATATATCTACATTGACTGAAATTAAATATCCCCCCCTCCATAAAGTTGATCATATTCATCTGATGATTTCTCTATGCAGTCTGTCATTGCAGAGATAAGCTCCTGGCAAGAAACGGCCACATTGCTAGAGTATGCTGACAGATGCTTGTTTCCTTCTTTCTTTTTTTCCCGTTCTGTTATTTGCAATGGAAACTCCTTTCTGCAACTATTGTTGTTGTCAAAATTTTCTTCTTATTTGTTTATTTATTTTGGTTTCTATCTGTTGAAGATTTTAATAGTTGCATTAATCTGGCAGGAGTGTTCGTTTTACACAACAACTAGTCCTTTTTGCTCCACAAGTTGTTTCCGTGCACACTCATGTGCAAACCCTTCTCTCAACTCTGTCATCAGGACAGGTTTTGCTCCTATTTAGTTCTTCAAAAAAGAAAAGTTGCTTGTTATCATTCCTTTAAATAATTCAAATTGGTTTCATTGGAAGCAGCCAACTTTAAGGCATCTTGCTGTCTCCACCCTACGGCATCTTATTGAAAAGGATCCAGTGAGTAGCCATGGAATTTATGGTTGATATTTGCCAAGCAACAGCTCATCCCAATATGTCCAATCCTTGTGCTTAAAATTTTCTTGGCAGGTTTCTATCAGTGATGAGCAAATAGAAGATAGCTTGTTTCACATGCTAAACGAGGAAACTGATTCTGTGTAAGTCGACAATATCCTTTTTAACCATGATGCTTGATCGGTACTAAGGTTGCAGTATTATGAATGATGGTGGCTGCAGTATTGAATATATTTCCTCATTTCATTTGATCTGTACGCTAGAATTGCAAAGTTGCTATTTATTTCCAATGACTTTTGTCTTATTTTGCTTGTAAGGTGAATTCTTTCTTATGCCTATGCTAAATGTGCCCTATCATATTTCGTTGATCAAGTACGATCACTCTTCAATCCTCAATCAATCAGTAGTTAGCCACCATGTTCATCAAGAAGTGATACTCTTCTTGATTGAAGAGGCTGAATGCTACTAAAGTTGTCTTGTTGAAGGATTGCTCATTGCAAAGAAGTGCATGAGTTCTGAACTTATTATCATTTTATAAGTATCAGTTTGTTGACTCACATGCTTCAATTAGAATCAGTTTTCTTTGCTGTCTTAGCTGTTTTTTTGTAGTCACTGTCATTCTTATCCCAGTATGCTGGGGGTGATATAAAGGTGTTTACTTTCTATGGGGTTGTTTCAAGCAACATAAGGATGATCAGTTGTGTCTGTTTCTCTTGCTTATATTAAATACGATAAAGATCTCAGGTTTTGCCTAACTGTTGTAGCAGTGACCAGAATATCATTAGAAATCACCTTTTGCAAATAATGTTTCACAATATTTATCCCGTATAAGCAAGAATGCTTTAAAGCAGACCTTTTCTGTAACAATTTGTGTGCTTTTGTTTGTGGGAGATACAAACTCATTTGTATTGCAGTGCTTTCCCTCTGCCTTTGGTCTTTAAATTGCTCTCATTCTTGAAGGATTGGGAGTCTGGTACAGGCCACAATAATGAGATTGCTCCTTGCCTCGTGCCCTTCATGTCCATCTCACTGGATATTGATTTGTCGTAATATGGTAAGTTCTCGGAAAGCTACCTCTGAGAAGATTATAATATATTTTTTCCTTTGGACCAAGCATATGATTCTATGGAAAGAATGCAGAGTTAACATAAACCTTTGTCTAATAATATTTGGAGAATCTTTACTACATGTCAAGTCAAACCCTGGTTTTCTTCATTGAGCTGCCTTTTGTACTTGGGTCACCAAAGTATGATTTTGTTACTGGAAGACATATTTCATCCGGATTAGAAAATAAAGCAAGTTACAGTTTTACATAATATCAATGCTTTCAGGTGACGGCTCTTATCCATGATATTTCTTCACATTTCTGGCATCAAACAAGCCCTTCAGGCTCTTGTTGGTTGTCTGGACAAGGCTCCCAAAGTTTTAGCTAATGCTCTTTAAAAAGCATCTGAACTACCACTAAGAGCCAGATGGGACCATTACATCCTAGATATTTATATGGAATCTGATATTGGAAGTGTTAAAGCACTCCTATCTATCAAAAAACTAAATTACTGTAAAAGACTTGAAGCAACATAATAATACAAGAAAAAGTTTCACTGGTTGTGGGAGCATATGATGCTTGTTTTAGGAGATTTGTCATCATGGCTTCCTCATCTACAATTGGTCATTAGTGTATATCCTATTTAGAAACCCTGTCCAAGCTGGAAAGGATGTATATATGGAACAGAGGAGATATTCTAGAAACCCAAAACTAGAGTTTCCAAACCACTCTGGAGTTCACCCCCCCCTATCAGTCTACATGCAGAGACAAAACGAATTCAGAACAAGAAATAACTTCCAACAAATTCTCCTTGAAAACATGAGAACCATTACCAATCTTATGCTTTATGACAGAAATAATAAATCCAGCCTTAGTTTGGTCTCTAATTACAGATAAAGTTGCTGAGCTTCTGAACCTTTGAACGTTGGAAAAATTGGGTCACTGATTAGAAATTTTTTTTGCCTAGACCATAATAAATGAGAATCTTTTCAATATTTTCCAGGTACTCGCTACATTGGGAAGGCAAGATACTGATACCAATAGGAGTGCTGGAAATGATCCTTCAAATGGTCCAGACAACGACTCAGGAATGGACCTTGGGGAAGATGATGAAAACATGGTTAGTGGCTCTAAAGGCATGCCGATGCAAGGTTCTGCTTTTGCTGCTGAGTATGACCTTGCATATCTTGCCTCTCTACCATTCATGTTTCCTTGTCCTGTAATATATATTCTCATTTCTGCAAAGTTGTTTTCGCTGAACACAAGGAAAAAAAACTACACAAGCTTTTCATCATGTTTTACTTCTTTCCAATAATGCCTGAATCTAATTTAGAGGTTCTTACTCTCCTTGCTCCTTTCTTCTTTTACTTCATTTAAATGATCACCATCCATATATTATCTGAATGCTACATAAGTTTCTGGCTTCAAATTGAGACCTGAGTCTCAGTAAATAATGGGAAATCTTGTGTTATTTTACTCGCTTTGATGAGAATATTGTCAGCTGATTACGTGTATATATTCATTCTAAACAAAATAGTACTGTAAATGGTTAACATATGCGCCAAAAAGGCTGCAACTTTTATTGGATTGAAAAGATGCTTTAACAAGAACCAGTTTGTACTTGGTCAAGCTAACATAGCAACTTTCAACTCAAAGGAGTTTACTGTATGAGCAGCTCAATGTCTGTCGTCCTGTGTGCAAGCCTTGTGTCACTTGAACATAAACCTAATATTCTCTCTTGCCTTAGAAAGCGCTGATCACAATTTAGTTGAAATCAGTCCTCTGATTTGACTTTATTTCCAACATCATATTAATTAATTTGGTGGAAATTAGGTGTTTGAGTCATCTGCCTATAGCTGTTGGTAAGAATCCTGCTCATTTTGATCTCTCTTTGGCGAGGAAACAATATACTAATGGGGGGCTCTCACGAGACTGGCTAGTTCTCCATGTTCAAGAGTTAATTTCACTAGCTTATCAGGTGTGGATATAGTCATTGTTGAATAGCTGTAGTAGTTTGATAGATGCTACACACACACATACATGTTCAAATTGACAGTGTTTTTATTCTTTCATCTATCATAGATTAGCACGATACAGTTTGAAAACATGCAGCCAATTGGTGTGGGACTCCTAACTGCAATTCTTGACAAGGTAAATATGGGTGATGAACACTGCTTTAGAAAGTTTTAGATATTTTGTTTCCACTCAGTTTGGTAAATAAATTCTAGTTAGATACTTAGTCCTCATCCTTTTTGCAGAACAGAGGTGGCATATAATGCATATATTGAGTTGTAGTTTCATTCCTTTTCCTGCCCACGTGAGATTAGCATCCATCGTGTTCTTTTAAACTTGGTATTCAATTTCACTTTGATTCTTCATGTTAGAAAATGTTTTGTATTTGCTTTGAGTTTTGTGGGTAGCTCTGCTGCTTAACATAAGAATGAAGGATGATAGGACTTCGGCTATGAACCTTGGTAGTTTACTGCTAGTTTTCGAACTAGTGGCCCAAATCTTTGAGGCATTATTTTTAATAGGTAGTGGATGTGAGAAGTTATTGTGGTGATATACAGGTGTGGGATAGGGCCACCAGCTGATGTGTTACAGGTTCTACCATTAAGAATGCAAAGTCAAACACTATATATCTGGACTTCAAGGAATTTGAGTCAAAATCCAGCTGTATTTCATCAAAATCGAATTGTCTTTAGGTGGCTAAACTCAGTGGTTAGGAAGCAATGCCTTATGTTGGAGGCTTAATGAGGATAAAAAAGAAAAAAATTGAAGTCCAGCCTGCTGTTCATTGTGGAGGCATGTGTGATTTGGGGGTTCCTCCAAAGTCTTCTTTGCCCCCTGAACTTTGGTCCTTTCTTGTACTTGAAATCTCTCAGTTGGGAATGTTAATTTAAGTTGATGTCACATGTAGAGGAGATGAGAAAATAATGGATCTTGTTTGTTTTGGTTGTGCAACGATCAAAGCTTTTTTCTTTCCACATTCTCTGTTTGGCACCTAAAAAATTTCCCTCTTAATTTGTTCCACTTTTATCTTCTTGGATTACAGTTTGAAAAATCCCCAGACCCAGAGCTTCCCGGACATCTTCTACTGGAACAATACCAGGTATGTCATTTGCTTAGTTATTATAATCTGTTAGGCACTGATCTGGCTAATGGTTGGCTCACCTGTACAGTTCAACTACTGTGTGTAGTTGATAAAACATGCGTAGTGGAATATTATAACAATTTTCACTGATATTTCTTTATACTAACAAAGTAAAGCTTGAAGAGGAGCTCTTAAATTGTCTGACGTGAACAAATATAAACTATTGATTGATTTGTTTTTCTCTGAATGCACTTCTACTTTCATACATGCACATATCAATTATTTATGCTTCTCTGTTTTTTTTTTTTTTTTTTTTAATTTAGGCTATTTGATATGTAGGCCCAACTAGTATCTGCTGTTCGCACAGCATTGGATGCATCTTCTGGTCCTATTCTTCTCGAGGCAGGGCTTCAGCTGGCTACCAAGGTTCTGACTTAACATATGTGATTACATTGTTTCTTGAAGTAATTGAAATGCTGTACATGTAAGAATATTTATTGACATTTTGTTTTTTAGATAATGACCAGTGGAGTACTGGGCGGTGATCAAGTTGCAGTTAAACGCATATTTTCATTAATTTCTAGGCCATTGAATGACTTCAAGGATGTTTATTATCCTTCTTTTGCAGAGTGGGTCTCATGCAAGGTATAACAAGTGATTGTTGCTTCAGTTAAAGAACAAAGTAGCCATTTATGTCGTGCATATTTTTGTATTCATTAGCATGCAGTGGACTTTACTAACTAATTTGAAGATTTAATAGATCAAGATACGACTTCTGGCTGCTCATGCCTCTCTCAAATGTTACACATACTCATTTTTGAGGAGACACCACAGTGGGGTTCCAGACGAGTATCTAGCACTGCTACCATTGTTTTCTAAGAGTTCAAGTATTCTGAGGAAGTACTGGATTGGGGTTCTGAAGGATTACAGTTATATTTGCTTATGCCTGGATGCCAAGAAAAATGTAAGCATAACAGTCTGCTAGCTTTATGCTATTGATTGCTGTCTTGATTTATTTCATTTGTGTTTATCAAGGAAATGTTTAAGTTGCTCTTTCCATACAGTGGAATCCATTCCTTGATGGAATTCAATCACCTCTCGTTTCATCAAAAGTGCAGCTCAGTTTAGAAGAATGCTGGCCAGTGATTCTGCAAGCACTTGCATTAGATGCAATTCCTGTAAATACCCATGGGGATTCAAAGGCAACAGATGAAAATACATCAAATAATAGTTTAATATCAGGATATAGCATGGTTGAACTCGAGTTGGAAGATTATCGATTTCTATGGGGATTTTCCCTGCTTGTTTTATTTCAGCGAAAACATCCAGCTCTTACTAGACGAATAATATTAAGTTCTGCTGAAGTAAGATACAGTGGACATTCGCCAACTGAAGAGACCAGTACTGCAGCTTTGAAGCAATATGAGATTGTTCTACCAGTTTTCCAGTTTCTCTTGACAGAAAGATTTTTCACTGAAGAATATATTACTATGGATATTTGCCGAGAATTGCTGCAGGTTGTGTCGTATATCTCTGCCCTTTGCTCTAAAAACATGTGTAAAAACTTACCTTGCTTCATTGTGTTTCATCTTTCAAGACTTGATAGAAAGAACTTGTGGTCATTCACTTGGCCCTAATCATATAAACTCTAGTGCTGCATATGTTTCTAAAAGCCATATTGGATAGAAAACGAGAATGAAGACAGTACCTTCTGTTTCAACATTAAATTCTGGGTGACATATTTTCAATTGTGTCCATGTCATGGCAACGAAGATGGGCATGATAGATCACTCAAAAGGAAGACTCAGCCTTTCATGTCAATATAAAATAGAAAGCTGTTGTGATTGAACTTTCAAAAGACTAGTTTCACATCCTTCATTACAAGAATACATAGTATAATAAACACATCTTTTAGCTTCCCATGCACTATTATGTGAATCTGCTGGTGAAGGGCTTTTACCTTTTTGTGACTCTTGAGGTGACTGCCTTCATAAGCTCAATATCCATGGCCATGCCCTGCATGTTTAAGCCTTCTTATCATGCTGAATCGATGCAGGTTTTCTTCTACTCTATTTACATGGATAATTCTTGGAATACTCTTTCAATATCAGTTCTATCACAGGTAAGTTTCACAAATTTCATTTTTTTCCAAATGATTGAGGTTCCTTTCGTGATGTCGAAAGAAAATCATGCTTCTTTTCTGAACATCCACAACTAATTAGAATTATTGCACCGTTTAAGCAGTGATAGATGATTGCATGCCATGGCACAACTACTACAACTTTAACTGAAGCATTACAGAGATTTCACATTGCTGTTGTGCTACTACTAATTATTTAAGTCTTGATGGCTGTGCACAACATTGCACCATGTCCTTCTAGTGATGTGTTTATAAATACCAGTTGCTGATAGAGGAATTAGTTCTTTTAGCATGTAGATTGGAAGATTAATGATGTATTCTGCTTAAATTTAATTTCTTTTCCAGGTTAGATCAGACTTTTTAGTGGTAAAAATGATGAGTTTTGACTTGATGTCTGTATTGGATGTTTGCATTCTTTCAGGCTGAGTTGAGTCTAATTTATTTTCTGCTACAGATTGTGCAGAATTGTCCAGCAGATTTTCTTGAAGCAGAAGCTTTAGGTTATCTGGCCATGGAACTTCTCTTGGCTTATATCTTCAGTGTTTTTTCAGAGGTCATGCCTTTAAAAATTATTATTAGAAATTAATTTTATTTTAGGCATTTAATGAAGTGTGTTCCTTAAGAAACACATTTAGCTGATACTTTCCAACTTACTGGTGCTTAGAACTGATGAGGCTCTATCAGATCACTTACACTGTGAGGAGTTGATATCTCCATTGTTTATTGCGGCAAAGATACTTGTGAAGCGTTGCGAACCAAAGGTGGGTTAGGTATTTCAGTTTAGGTTTTTCTTGCACTTCTTGTAATTTACTGTGGTATATTATATCTTTCCTTGAGGATTTACCCATAAAAATGTTCACTTATCATTGCTGGTATTATGTCATTATTTACCATTTTAAGCTGCTGAGTGAATTCTATTTGAAGTTGTACCTTAATATGCAGAAGCAATTAAAGTCTGTGGTCGTGGCCTTAGTGTTGGTTGGTTACAAGTGTATCAGAGAAGCTATGACAGAGTTAAGCTTTTCAACAGTTAATGACTTTGTAAAGTGCACGACTCCCTTGATGAAGAACCTTATTGATGGTGAGCGTTTGGGTACTTGAAATTGCTGCAATGTAGCTGTTAGTGAATTCATTCTCTTGTGATTAATCATAAACTGAACCACTCCTGTGGTATTGCCAGTTTTTCACTTCACCTCCGTATGGTCTTGGAGACAACATTCTGCTCCCTATGGCTTGCTTACTTTTTCCCTAAAAAGAAATTACTTCCTGTTTGGTAAAAAATATAGGTAAATTATTTTAGGAAATCCCTTAGCAGAAAATAATGAAGGGAAGGAAGTACAATGCAGAATAGCAAATGGCTTTGTGCACTTATTCTTTCCACATTTGTTTCAAGTAGACAAAAGCAATCTCTTTCTCAGCTAGCTAAACTCATAAGCTCATTTGACAGGCCAAACAGGTATCATTATAGGGAGAAATTTACCTTTTTATCATAAAAAACTGATAAATAAAGAAATTCAGTTTTTACTGCATGTTGTGGTGGTGTGTGTCTTCCTTCTATCTCTTTCAGGAAAAAACTGTGCTGTGATGCCTCAATCTGGATAAATAAGTAAATGCATCATAGGAAGTTAATTGAATTTGTATTGCAGACTCTGCTGAACAAGGTAATAATGGCAGTCATCTGAGGGCTGATTTGATTAAGGATTGCATCAAGGGCATTCACCTTCTGGAGAACAAAAGACCTGACTTACTCAAATTACTGCAATTGAAGCTTTCTTTCTCTATTGAGCAAATGGTGTTATTTGCCAAGCTAGTGTATGAAAGTCAATATTGCAGACAAACTGAAGACAGCAATACTATTTGTCTTGCTGTTCTCAAGTATTGCACCAAATATATCCAGACTGTGCTGAATGATTCAAATGTACAGGTAAGCCGATATTCATGCAAGCATTTTTTAGGAACGGCCACATTCTTTTTCCCAACATTGAAAGACATCTTGTAAACCTTGTGTACAGGTTCAAGCAATTGGATTGCAAGCTCTCAAAACCATGACTCAGAGAAGCGCCAACATAGAAGACATTTCTTTCTTCACATTTTTTAGTGGAGAGCTCATTACAGAAATTTTCCACATAATCCACAACTCGTTGAAGGTTTTGCTTGTAGTTGCTAATTAAAATTATGGTACCCGCACTTCTAAATTTGAACGCTGCCATTCTAAACAAATTATGATATACCATTGTTACAGAAACCAGTAAGTAAAGAATCTGTGGCTATTGCTGGTGAGTGCTTGAGATTTCTAGTGCTTCTACAAACACTTTCAAAAGCTAATGAATGTCAGAGAGGCTTCATGAATCTGCTTCTCAAAGCCATTGTCATGATATTCTCGGCATCAGAAGATGATTCCTCACAGGTTGATAAATCTTGACAGCCTTTTAAGTTTTAATTAAGAACAGGATTGTCTAAATATTTATTAACATTGCCGCACAATTAATGACAGGAAGTCAGTGATATAAGAACCAATGCTGTGAGGCTTGTTTCTTCTCTTGCTCAAATTCCTTCATCAGCAGTCTGCTTTAAGGATGTCTTGTTATCAATGCCCGTGTCTCATAAACAGCAACTTCAGGTTACTGCATTTATATATTTTCCTTTATGTAGCTTTTTCTTGCTATGTTCTAATATACAAAGTTATTTCATTTGAAAAAAAAATGATGCTAGTTGTGTTTTCTCATAGTTTGTTAGACGGGCACCACTAACCCAATTAAGACCCAATATTCTTATTATTTGTCATCATTGTCAACTGGCTGTGTTTCTCATTGTTCGCTGCAGTCTGTGTTGAACATGGTTTTAATAGTTTCTAGTTCCATTCCTTCAATCTGCAACTCTTACTTTCTCCTCAAGTGTATGGCAGCTTCAAAAGCTTCCTGAGCCAGATGTGGCTTGGACAACAAGCTATTGCTTATATCAAAAGACTGAATTAGAGTGCCATTTACATGTAGGGGAGTGGTGAGGCATGAGAGGATTTGGAAAGATTTTTCTATTTTCAGCAATTCTTGTTCGTGATCTTTTTTCTTTACAATGGTGGAAGTCGATTATTTGTAGTTTGTGGGTTTCCCTTTTCAGTGCTTTTGACGTGGAAATATTATATTTGACTTTAGGCTTATAATGTAACTTCCTTTTTGACCTCTCTTTTTCTACTTTCAGGGGGTAATTCGTGCTTCTGTGGCGCAGCATCAAAATGCATCACCAATGAAAACTATGGCATCATTAGAAATAAAATTACCAGTGCCAAAAGATTCCCAAACATCATCCACATCAACACTGCCAATAGAAGGAAGTAGACAGAAAAGCTCTCCCCCGTCATCCCCTGTTCACTTTGACCAGGACAGCATGGAAGATGACCAAGAGGACGAAGATGACTGGGATGCTTTCCAGTCTTTCCCTGTTTCAACTGATGCAGCTGGTACCGTTTCGAAAGCAGAGAGTGCCGCAGAAAAACCAGATCTGGTTGAGAAATCTATTTCAGAAAGGGAGTTTCAAGACCTTCCTACTTCCAAATCAGTCAACAGTGAAAGTGATATGAGCAATGCTGAGCTTCAAGAAGTGATCTCCAATGACCTAGGGCATGATATCAAACCCGAACCCTATAATGAAGAATTGGAGGGAGTGACATCAAACCACAAAAACATAAAAAAATCAACTGATCTTAGTGAAGCACCAAGCCATAAGGATGAAGAGGGAGCAGTGTCTAGCCAAGAGAATATAGAAACCTCACCGGATCTTAAAGTTATGGAGAATACAGAAGGGTCGATTCAAGTGGATATAATGGAGGATTATGCGCAGACAACACATAGCCCACGTAATAGTATTGATCATCAACTTCAAGTATCACCAGATGATTTTCAACGTGTTGAAGTTAAAGAACAGGTCGAAGAAAATATAGTGCAGAGCCATGACAAGCTCAAGGTTCCTCCAGATCAGCAAAATGTTGTTCCAGGCTCATCGGATGCTCTGCCTGCAGAGTTGCTTTCTGAACATGAAACTGAGGGGGAAGCAGAGCGAAATGCATGTTGAAGCTGAAAAATCTTTGAGGAAAATAATGGATGAATCTAAGAGCAGTGAGCAGCAGCAGTGATTAAAATCACCAAAATACCAAGATCGGTGGGGAGCAGCATTGGAATCCGATGGAAAACAGCGTTCTGAACCTGATGAAGATATACTATGGACAAAACGATGGCCGCAAATACGAGCAATGACAGTGGTAAACCAGAATCACAGTGAGGTTCTCAGAACATGGAAGTACTTGTCGTAGATAATGCAGTTTTTTTTTAAAAAACATGATTAGACCAAAAAAGGAACGTATTTTTTTCTTCAAGGGAAATTATTTGATATTATCTAGTTAGGTTACCTAAGTTGTGGTTTGAAATTAAATCAGGTGGGGTTGCCCCAATGTGATCCACTTAATTTGACATCCCTAAGACAACCTAAACATTTAATTTGACGTTGAAAAATATAGCTTGATTTTTAAAAAATATATATATATATATATATATTAAGATACACTTGGTTAACTAACGATTTAGATCGAGGTCATAACTATTGGATTTAGTAAAAAAAAAAAATTGTGTTTTATTTAATTATATAACAACAAAGATATAAATTTATAAATCAATTCAATGGTAGGATATTTGATTGAGATTAAGATATTATTATTGGAAATAAATTAAAATTAATTTTTTCAATCAATTATTCCTATAGGTTATTTCATGAAATATTTGTTTGAGCCAAACTTTTGCATCTTGATTATGACCTTGGTAGATTTTATAAAAAAAATTCCAAGATATTTTTTTTATTTAATTATATAATATCAAAAATATAGGCTAGTAAAATTAAGTTATACTTTAATGTTAAGATATTTGTTTAAGGCCATTATTGATTGTTAGGAAATCTAAAAGGTTGGATAGAAAATCTATTAATATAATTAATTATAGTTTTATCCATAATTATTTTAAATTTTTCTTTCCTATTTTTTTTATAAGGTAAAAATAATGTTTGGCTTAAAATCATATCACCATAGAATTAATTCTCTCAATTCCCATATGATTGTTAGGAAAGATGAAGTCTAAGAACATGTTAATGAAAAAAAAAATGATATCAAGAATGATATGTTTTATCATCAAGAATGACATTTTTTTATCGTCGGAATATGGCTAATCCACAACTCTTTTCTTCATTGTTTCTCGTAACAAGTTAAGAGAATAAAAATCATGAAAAATAAAGTTTTGGAGCAAAACTGAAATCGCAAAAACTTAAGAGGACTGTAAAAGAGAAAATGAAAATAGAAGGATGAAAAAGAATTTTGTCCTCCATATTTTAAATTGGTCATGTTGTTTCTCTTTATTTTATACTTTGATCCTTTTTTGTTGAGCGTTTGCTTTTCCTTACAAATTTTAAGAAATTGACCGTTAATTTGATTGCAATTGAAGAAAAAACTTTTTTGGTATTGTAGATTGCTATAGTGATTTGCCTAGCTTTTTAGGATATTTTTGTATTTGTAAAATAAATGGAATTCATTAGGGTGACATAGGTATAGAAAATCAATTGACATGAAATTCTTACAATTCAATTTAGACAAACACTCATTTAGGATATGTCATAGTGAGGATATTAAAATCTTTTTTATCTTCACAAATAAGATGTTGAATTCAAAATCTCGTAAAGAGATGAAGATATAATTGGCATTCAAGCTATTACTCTAATTACCCAAAAACTAAGATTAATAACAAAGGAAATCATTAAAAATTTTGAACACAAACTAACAGCATGTACATATAAGCACGAACAAAAATAACAACCATTTCAGAAATATATATATATATATATATATAAAAGAAATTAAATTAAAATTAAAAATTAAAAATATAAGGGCTGAAATGAAAAACAAATGTATACTAATTTTCATTTAAAGGATAAAATTGAAACAAATCTAAACTTTGATACCGAAAAAATTAAAAAATTTGAAATCAAATCAGAAAGCTTAAGGACCGAAATGGTACTAAAATATATAATCAATTCCCATTGAAGGATAAAATTGAAACAAATCATAACTTTGATACTGAATATATTAAGGGTTTCAAATCAATCCGGAAATTAAAAGACTAAGGACTGAAATGAAACTACAATATATAATCAATTTTCATCAAATGACAAAATTGAAACCAATCAAACCTTCTATAACATAAATCAAGACCATAAAACACAATCAAAAGATAATGGACGAAAATGAAAACTGCAACAACACCGGAGACTGTTGAGCACTTTCGCCGGCAGGAACGAGAAAAAGAGGAACAAACGTTCGATTGCAAACTAGAACGTTTCCGGCCATCGTTGGACGCAATGCGCTCCACCATAAGATGGAGAACATGGAGGCGCATCCAGTGACATGTCGAATGGAAAATTTTTAATCGCTGTAGTAGCCCACACGCTCTTCTTAAAGGAGTCGTGAGCTCGAAAACTATCGGCGCGTCCTCTAGACACGCCTACTACAGTCGATAGGAAGAGAACACGCCTACTACAGTTGGCAAGAAATATTATTTTATAAAGGGTCAATTACCTAATCACTCTATAGCCAATTCTTGCATTTTGTGTTTATGAGGGTATATCAGTATTAACATACTTACAACATTGTTCACTTGAGATTTAAATATTATTAAAAAAAGTATAGATTACCAACTAACCCTTAATATTAAATGATATTAAACTTTACAAGGATAGAAAAACCCCAATATTATATAAATTAGGGTTTATGTTGAAATAATATTAGGAGAGATCTTGCATATTTGAAAGAAATAAATAAAATTTATTATATTACTCTTATCGCATTTCATTTTCATTTTCTTTAAAGTTCTCTTGAAAAAAGAAATGAGTAGATGAATATTTTAGAAAAAAATAGTTTTATATTATTTTTTTCTTTAAAAATATAAATCAGAAATATTGATATCTAATTATTTTTATAATATTTTTAAAGATTAAATCTTATATGAAATTACTTAAAATAGTTATAAACATAATTGAAACTCTAAATTTGAATTCAATTAGGTTACAAATATGATGGTAGTAATCTAAGAAACCTAACAAAAAAATCCATCATTTCTCCTCGGCTCTTCAAATTCAACAAGCATGAATTAATATGGTTTCTCCTTCACAGTAATTGATTGTTGAGTTTTTGAGTGATGGAAAAGAAACCAGCTATGCTACTGATACTATACGCAACTCAAACCGGAAACGCTTTGGATGCGGCGGAGCGTATTGGCCGCGACGCCGAGCGACGAGGCTGCACCGCTTCTGTTAGCTCTATTGACGATTTTGATGCCGTAAGTTTTTTTTTCTTTTTTCTTTTTTTTAAATGAATTTTTTCTTGATCTCAGAGAAAATACGAGAAAGTGTGAGAAAATTTGAAATCTTTGTTTCCTTGAAAGTTTGAAACTGTGCTTGAAAAATAATGGAAAGCTTACAGTCAATCTCTGATTTTGTGTTTGTTTGTTGAGAAAGTGTAGGAAAGGAAAATTCTTTTATGCGTTTTTGAAATGTTAGCACGGTTTCACTCTGAATTTCATTTTTTTTTTCTTATAGAGAAAATGAAGGAAAGTGAAAGAAAATATAATTTCTTAATTGGATTTTGAAGATTTTGATGTAAATAAATTGAGATGTTGCTCTCGGCAATTTTTTTATTACAATCGTAAGAATAAATGATTTGTACAGGATGCATTTTATACAAGAGAACTAACGGTAATAATACCGTTGGTATTAATTACAGAACAGTAAAGAACAGTAAACATAGATATGTATAATCTTCAACACTCCCCCTCAAGCTGGATCAAGGGGGTTGATGGATCCAAGCTTGCAAAGAAGACGATGAAACTGGGAAGAAGGAACTGCTTTGGTAAACACATCAGCAAGTTGATCACTGGTACGCACATAATGTGTAGTGATGTTGTTAGATTGAACTTGTTGACGAATAAAATGACAATCAACTTCGATGTGTTTAGTTCTTTCGTGAAAGACCGGATTCTTGGCAATGTGCATGGCAGCCTTGATTGTCGCAAAAAGACTCATAGGATCGACCGATGAACAACCCATATCGGTGAGAAGACCTCGAAGCCACACAAGTTCACAAGCCGCAGCCGCCATTGCACGGTATTCGGCCTTCGAGACTGGAGCGAGCGACGACATGTTGTTTCTTGCTCTTCCAAGACACAAGATTACCTCCAACAAACATGCAATATCCAGAGAGTCGAGCGCTGGGTCAAGTTGATTTCCAGCCCAATCTGAGTCGGTATATCCCATTATGTTGGTATGGTTGTTTCGGTCATGACAATTCCGCGACCGATAATGCCTTTCGTGTATCACAAAGATTCGCTTGACCATGCCGAAATGATGAACAGCTTGGAGCATGCATGAACCGACCGACTGCATCGATCGCATAAGTAATATCCGGACGAGTAATCGTCGGATAAATAAGTTTACCCACAAGTCTGTTGATAGTACTTAGGTGAAGGAAGAGCAGGGACTCGCAAGAGATAATTTTAGTTTACTATCAACCCGGAGTGGGGGAAGGTTTAGTTGAAAGCATACCCGCATCTTGAAGCACATCAAGGGTGTACTTACGTTGATTAAGGAAAAAGCCTTTCTTAGATGAGGCCATTTCAATCCCAAGAAAATATTTTAAGGGACCAAGATCCCGTAATCGGAAATAATTGTTGAAGAGTTTTCTTCAATTGGGAAATAGATTCAATGTTATTCCCTGAGATAATTAAATCATCAACATAAATGAGTACCATCAATTTATCATCATTGTGGAACCGAATATATAAAGAGGAATCTGCAGAGCTTTTGCTAAATCCTAATGTAGCAAGGGCTCCACTAAGTTTTGCATGCCATGCGCGAGGACTTTGCTTTAGCCCGTAAATGGATTTATGTAGTTTACATACCAAATTAGGGTTGGAGCTGGATAAGTGACCAGGAGGAAGCTTCATAAACACTTCTTCTTCTAGATCCCCGTGTAAAAAGGCATTTTTTACGTCCATTTGAGATAAAAACCATCCATTATTGACGGAAACGGATAAAAGAACTCTTACAGTGGTCATTTTTGCAACAGGAGCAAATGTCTCCTTGTAATCAACACCGAATTCTTGAGTATAACCTTGAGCCACCAGGCGAGCTTTGTGCCGATTTACAGATCCATCAGAGTTGAACTTGGTTTTGTATATCCATCTGCCACCGACTGCATGTTTACCTTTTGGAAGAGGAACTAGACTCCAAGTATTATTATCGCCTAGGGCGGTCAATTCCTCCTCCATGGCTTTTCTCCACACCCGCTTGAGATTGAGCTTCAAATGAAATTTCTAGGTTCATGATCATTGGATATAGCCGACAAAAAAGCAGAGTGCGAGGGTGAGAGTTTTGAGTAATCCAAATAATTTGAGACAGTGGTACCTGACTGTATAAGCCACATAGTCTTGAAATTTGGAAGGGCACTGGCGCGGACGAGAAGGATTGCGTCTTGGAGTAGGCGCCTCTTCTGATAAAATTGGAGACACAGATTCAGTTGGCATGATCGCGGATGACGGCTCGTCAACCGGGATAATCTCATTTGAAGTATTTGGACTAGTCATGTCGAGGCCGCAGACTTCGCTCTAGGAAGAGGTACTAGATCCTCCAAGGACTCCCCCGATTGGGAGTAGTGAAATAAGGGCTGGTTTCGATAAATCGAACATCCTCGTCGACATAAAGCTTCGACGCACTGAGTCATAACATTTGTACCCTTTTTTTGGTGTGAGAGTACCCTAGGAAAATACATTTGGAGGCTCGAGGGTCAAGTTTGTCACGTTGATTGGGATGCAGGTGAACAAAGCATTGGCACCCAAAGATCTTTAAGTGCGAAATAGTAGGAGGTTTACCCTGCAAAACTTCAAGAGGACACTGAAAATCCAGTACTTGACTGGGTAAGCGGTTAATAATATAGGTAGCAGTAAGAATTCCATAGGACCAGAATTTTTTTGGAACATTCATTTGAAACATTATAGCTCTGATACCATGAAGATTTTGATGTAAATAAATTGAGATGTTGCTCTCGGCAATTTTTTTATTACAATCGTAAGAATAAATGATTTGTACAGGATGCATTTTATACAAGAGAACTAACGGTAATAATACCGTTGGTATTAATTACAGAACAGTAAAGAACAGTAAACATAGATATGTATAATCTTCAACAGATTTTTCTCTCTCTTAAAGGAGTTCTAGTTTGCCTATTTTTCGCTGATGGCTTGAGAGAAATGCTTACCAGAATTTTAATTTTTACTGTTTCAGAGTTCTTTACCTCATAGGGACACTGTAATTTTTGTTGTTTCCACCACAGGTCAAGGAGATACACCAGATTCCATGAAGGTTGATTGAAATTTTGTTTAGAATTTTATTTATATGTTTGGTAAAGAGGCTTGAAGGTCTCTGTTCTTCCCTTTGTTCTTCCTAATTCTCGTTTCAATATGTGTCTGTAGTTGTTTTGGAAGTATCTTCTGCAGAGAAATATTGCTAAGAATTGGCTGGAAGGAGTTCATTATGCTGTTTTCGGATTGGGTGATTCTGGCTACCAGAAATATAATGTAATTACTTGTAAATTTTGTTTAATATTTGATAAGTAACGCTATTTTCTCTATAAAAGAACGATGGACATCTTCTGTTTGGATATAGTAATGTCTTTTGTGCAGTATGATTACATTGATTCTGTTAGGCACTTAAGTCTTTATCATGTCATGCAGGCTAGAAGATTTGATTTCTGAATGTTTCAAAGATTACTGATAACTGTTCTAGCTCTACAAGTATTTACATCTTTTTTAAGGTTCCTCTACTATGTTTCTATGTGGGGGAATGTGTAAAGGCTCACAACATTTGTTAATCAGGGGCTGTATGCATGTGGTTAGGATGAATGTTGAAAATATACGTTCCAACAAAAGTAGTTTGTATATTTAATATAGGCTGCATAATGCTTGTAGTAACAGTGGACCGAGGTAATCTTCTGGAATGTTGAATGCACATGCAGTGTGGTCGTTTACTTTTTCTTTGAATTTACACCTCTTTGATCTCCCCACCTCGACTAGGGATCTAAAATAGTGTATGTCGAGAAACATAATTCAAATGGCATTGCTTTATGAATTATTTTTCAAGACCCCTTTTTTTATAGATGAATCCGGCAGTTCATTTCTTTGACATTTTTTGATTTATAAAAAAGTGACCACACTTTCTGAGAGTTACCTTCATTATTTCACCCTTTTCCTTGTTTACTCAAAAGTCAACATGGATATTGACTTTACCTGTCCTTATTTTTTTCACTATTTCTTGACTTTTTTTGAAATATGTTGAAGGGCATTATGTATCATGCAAAAATGATTTATCTGTTAAATTCTGAAGGGTCAATTGCTAAGAAAAGTTTCTTTGTATTCCATTGTTACATAAATTGTGAAAGATACAAACTTTGATTTCTAATGAATGGCTCACTTTGAGGTTCGTATATTTTTATACCTTCCAGCCCTCGTCATTGTTAGGAGGTGTCCAATCAGATAACCCATAATTTGCTCAAATTAATAAGAGTGTACTCTATAAAATCATCATATGGCAGTATCATTCTTGTAATCCTCTATTCAATAACCCATGAGAAAACAAGTTTCTTTTTTCCTGTATTTTTTTCTCTCACAGATCTGTATTGCATGTTATGGCTGCAGTTTGTGGCAAAGAAGCTTGACAGAAGAATTTCAGATCTTGGGGCAACAGCTATTGTTGAAAGAGGTTTAGGAGATGATCAGCATCCTTCAGGGTGTGATTACATTACACTTCTGTAACTGAGAGGATAATTGCATCAATAGAAAATGATTTATGTCCTTGTTAGCACAATGAATATTTTATTCTTCTTGATTGTTTAGATGTTACAAGATTAATGGATAGAAACTAGCATCACCTACAACCACAGTTTCTCTTCTTTTTCATCCTTTGTTATGAACAAAGCATTTGTTTTTCTCCTAAATAAAGCATGATGTTGAATTGAGATGAAATTAAAATATCCAATACATGGGGTTTTGTTTTTAGGTATGAAGGTGCTTTGGACCCTTGGATGTCATCCTTGTGGATCATGCTGTATCAGATTAATCCTAAATTCTTCCCAAATGGTCCAGATTTTGTGATATCAGATACAACACTCATCGATCGACCTAAATTTCAAGTAACTTATCTTGAAACTGACAAGGTGGACTTACAATCATCTTCTGCAACAGGTAATTCAGTTGTTTGGCTATTCATTTTCTTTTTAGCTCTTTACAATTACCAACTGTCTTTTTTTAATGCTTCTACTTTTTGGATTGGTTTCTTGTTATATATTCTTGTGATTGAATGCCATTCCATTGCAAGGGCCAAGGTATGCTCTGAATGCATTATTCTCTTTACTGGGGGTTTATGCACATTTCTGTGTGATGAGTTGGAAAATATCGGGTGAAGATTCTGTGAATGTAGAAAAGGAAAACAAACATATTTTGGTTAATATTTGTGTGCGTGTTTGCTGCCTTTTCAGCCTAGTGATTGCAGGGTACAGCCATTTTTTATTCAAGAATAAAACCATTTTTTCTGTGTCAATAAATATGGCTGTTGTGGGGTTTGAGGTTGTGATACTTTTGTGCGATGCATGTGTACCACCTTGCTAGTGCAACGGCTGTCGACATTACTGCCTTAACCATTTGTTTTATTTGTAGTTGACCAATCCCATTCATGTCATGTAGGAGTTGGAAGTCGAGTTTGTACCTGTTAGAAACCTTGGTTGGAATTGTGATGACTGATGTACTATAACTGAACCCAAGATAGCCAATCTTCTGCCCATACCAATATCAAAGATAAATATTACTAAACATGCATTTTATTCCCTTTATCAATGAAAATGAAATGATTGTATTTGCTAATTAAATCGTGCAGTTTTACACCTTGTTCTGCCTTCGCATTTTAACTTGGAAATTGGAAAATGTAGCCTTGTTGCCTACAATTTTTTTAATAAATTAATTTGCAGAATTAGGTTTTTTCACTTACATTTTTATGCCTTGTGGTCACATCAGGTCTTTATCGTGTGCAGATGCAAACTGGTAGAGCTCGCTTCATGTCTCCTGGAAAAGTTTCTCATATCAAGAATATTCCTGACTGCTTTCTTAAAATGGTAAGTTTAAATGCTTGCCATCATAACCCGAAACACCAAATCATCTGGCTCTTAACACAAACCAATTCATAATAAAATTCTGTGATACTCGTTTCTGGAACTTGAAGCTCCAATTTCTATACAGAAAGTCATGTAGTTATCATGCATGAGAACTTGTGTAATTGTTGGGAGCTCCTTGCCATTAGCATGGGCTGCTGATTAACATTTTATTTAGCCTCTGTTGATGGTTGAATCTGTGTACATTTTCTAGTTTTTTACTTCGTCTGTTTCTGAAGGTTTTAGTATTTTCATTCACTACTTCGTCTGTCTCTGGACACTTGTATCTGTTGTTTTCTTTCTCTAATCGATTTAATTAGCCAGATGAAAATTTGACCTGCTATCTTCTCATCCTATCGAGAAGGCTATTTTGAAAAGATAAGCAGTATTGAAAAGAACTAATCTCCTCTCTTTCTCTTGAGCAATTGAATGGTCAATCTTTGCATCTTATGTATTTCTTGGTTCATTTATGTTTACTTGTGCAGATCAAGAATCAACCATTGAGTAGAACAGGCTGTGGAAAAGATGTGTGTCATTTTGAACTTGAGTTTGTTTCAGCTGTAAGTTCCCTTTGATTGAGCACACATGATTTTGTAAGCCAAAGCACCTCAATTATAATTTGATATTGAAGGAGTTCAATTTGGTGTCTTTTAAGTGTACTCTACCCCCTGCACGGACAATTCAATATGGAGTTGGTGATGTCCTTGAAGTTCTTCCTGGTCAAGATCCTTCTGCAGTGGATGCTTTCCTTCAACGTTGTAATTTGAATCCTGAATCTCTCATCATTGTAAGTCATTCCCTTGTTGGCAGAGACTTTGTTGTTTGTGCTCTTGCATGCAGTCCTTGTGAAAGTGATTTTATTATATTATGTTTATTCTGGGAACATAAAAAGAATTGTAGTTTGTAGGCATAGTAGCCTGCATTCTTAATTCATATTGGTATTAGAATATCATATAACATGAAGCAAGCCATTAGTGAACAGTTTGAAATCGAGTCATATCCCTGGCTCATTGGATTGGAGAGATATTGCATCATTGGCTTACCTTCAGCACATTGCTTTATCCAGCAATGTAGACATATTCTCATCTCTCACAGTCACATACTCAACTGTAAATGTGGTAGGTGTTTATCATGCACTGAAGCTTAAACAATATGAGAAATAACTATCATCAGTTGTAACACCATAAACAGTACCTACTTTTCACTTAATGCTCGTTACATCTTCATTTTCCAGCATATATTGATTTTTTAATATTTTACTCTTGGTGCACCTAAAGTTTGTTAACTCGGTAGTTGAAAATAGAATAGTCCTTAACCTTTATGGCACGTTTGAGCTGAACACTTTCAAGATGAAATCTTTTTTTCCATTTTATTTGTTATCAATTACTTGTCATATTTGACTTGCTTATGGGAGAAGCACAAGTCATACTTTGCTCCTTAGATATAGCTGTTGCACTCTTTATTCTAAATAATGGGCAATGCATTTTGTTTCAGGTGCATCCTATAGGGATAGAGAGTCATCATCGTATGCTGAAGGCAATGACTCAAAAGTCCCTATAAAATTGAAAACTTTTGTGGAATTAACCATGGATATTGCATCAGCTTCCCCTAGACGCTATTTCTTTGAGGCAAGAATGCTGTATGTTTTTTTGTTCTTCTATCTTCAAGCAAACAAAAGATGCCATCTTATGTAACATGCTGTTTTTACATGCTGCTCCAATCCTGCTCTTTATTCCATCTCAGCTTTTTCTCCTGCTCATCACATTTGAGCCAGAGAAAAATTTATCTCGGAAGAATTAAACTGAAAGAGGCAATTTAGGATTGCACTTTTGGTTCTTTCTTTAGAAAATGGAAGAAAAGATGTATTTTGGAAAATGATATTGGTAAATTCGTAATTGGTGCCCAACTATTATTGTACTTTTCTTGCACATGTAATCTTGAATTACCCTACTTATCTTACATGAATAATTAAAACCTTGACTTAAATTAACATTTCATAACAGTAATGATAAGGAGAAATAGATTCAGTGGCAGCACCTTTGTCATATGTTTCAACACAAAGTAGTTCATCCCCTTTCAATAGCTACATTATTAAAAATAACATTCACATTATTCACACATAAGACTTGAAACTCTCGTTTAATAACCTATGTCTAGCTGTGTCAGAGAAATGTTTTGATCTATTTTTTTTAATCCTATTCTATTGAATTAAAAGCAATTTACCATAGATGTTGATAAGATTGGGAGCTTTAGTTGCTCAGCTTCACCATGTTCTAGTATTTGCCAACTTGTATGATAAAGTGAGGCAACGTTCAATTTCTGATTTTCCAACTTAACATTGTCTGTTTCTCCTAATCAATGGCTCTAATGGAAATTAAGGTTGAAGCTTTGTAATTGAAATTTTTTTCCTTTCAATTGAAGGAAAGAAATTAAGAAAGCCTTGTATTTTTGCTAATCATATCTTATATTCATGCTCCTTGCTAGCCCAGTTTTGATTGTTGTGGTGTTGCCTCAAGCCTGCGCTATTCTGTTGTCCTATACTGACACAATCCTTTTCTCATTCAGGTTATGAGTGTTTTTGCAACAGCTGAACATGAAAAGGAGAGACTTCAATATTTTGCCTCTCCTGAAGGAAGAGATGATCTTTACCAGTACAACCAGAAGGAACGAAGAACGCTTCTAGAGGTGAATTATTGCACATGATTGATGTTCGTGCTATGTGCATTATTTGTCGAGCATCTTTTGTTGATATTCCTTTCTTCACAATGTTGCTATATGTTATCTGTTTATCATGCTGAAATAAACCTCACACTTGCATTGAGTTTCTCTTTTAGATTTTATTGTGAATGTGCTTCTTTGGAATGTTATACTACTCCAGGAATATACTTGAAGTCAACAGAACTGAATAATTATCTACACTCTTTGTGTAGGCTTTTGTGCAAAGGTAACAAGGTAACAAGTGTAGTATACGAATTAATCAGAGTTGAGCTGCTTAATTTTGAGAATTCTAGAATGTTTATCCACTCTATCTTATACATGTTAGGATAGTTTAGTGGCTCCTTGCAAAGACTTGATTGTGTCTTTTCAATATAGGTACTGGAAGATTTCCCTTCTGTGCAAATGCCATTTGAGTGGCTGGTGCAGTTGGTTCCTCCATTGAAAACTAGGGCTTTCTCCATTTCTTCTTCCCCTTCAGCTCACCCCAATCAAGTGCACTTGACTGTGAATGTAGTTTCATGGACGACTCCTTTTAAGAGGAAGCGAGCTGGTCTCTGCTCTACTTGGCTAGCTGGACTTGATCCACAAGATGGTATGGGTATACGTAATGCAACTGAAACTTTCCAATTGAGCAATCTATGTCACCTGTTATACGATAACATTTATTTGAATGAGCAGGTGTATATATTCCAGCATGGTTTCGCAAAGGCTCCCTTCCTCCTCCACCAGCATCAATTCCCCTTGTACTTGTTGGGCCTGGTACTGGCTGCGCCCCTTTTCATGGATTTGTAGAGGAAAGAGCCACACAAGACATGTCCGGCGCAGCGGCTCCCATTATGCTGTTCTTCGGTTGTCGAAATGAGGAGAATGACTTTTTGTACAAGGATTTTTGGTTGTCTCATGCACAAAACGCTGGTCCACTATCCATAGCAAGGGGTGGAGGGTTTTTTGTAGCCTTCTCAAGAGATCAACCACAAAAAGTTTATGTGCAGCATAAGATGCGGGAACAGAGCGAGCGGGTTTGGGATTTGATATTGGAGGGGGCTTCAATATATGTCGCCGGTTCATCAACCAAAATGCCTTCAGATGTAATGTCCGCCTTGGAGGAAATTATATCCAAAGAGGCTGGAGTTTCGAGGGAAACTGCTGTTTTGCAGCTTAGGAGATTGGAAAAGGATGGTAGATACCATGTCGAGGCATGGTCTTGACCTCTGCTGGGTTCTTGCATTATGCGACAATTCCACCGGAAGGAACTAAACTGGCTTCTAGCTTGTAGTGAAAGTACTGGGACTTCAAATTGATGATAAATGTGCAATTTATACGCTGTTCGATTCGATTTAGGTTAGAGGATACTGGTCCAAGACAGCATTTGTAAGGGTAACACTACGATTGTTGAGACAAAAATTATGAACATTTAATTTATCTAGCAGATCTGCATGCCAGAAGAAATCTCGGAAGCTTGTTGCGATGCGTAGCATGCTTAACACGCATCATTGTAATTTAGATTTAAGAGCCAGCTTATCCAGCTGGGTTTGGTCAATTTAGTGACCGCTGACCTGGGTCGTCGTCCAGGCATACTCAGTCTAAATACTTGTTTTTTTTTTTAAAAAAAAAAAAAAAAGTCAAAAGTTTGGTGAAAGTAGTTGATCTTGATTAACATTCCGGCTTGTCTTGGCGTAGTTTATCGTCAAATTAGATTTTATAACAACGAACTGAATCAATTCAAATTAAAAAAAAATATATGCTATATTTTTTATTCTTCCGGTTCAGTTCAAAGTTTTTGATTTATTTCTATTATGGTTAAGTGGGAGAAGGGAAAAGTTGGTTAAAGTAAAAAAAAACTACAAAATCAAAACTATTTTTTTTTGTTTTTTTTAGTTAAAAAACCAAACCAAATCAAAACCGGTCGGTTTAAACAAGGTTTGATTAGGGTTTTTTTAAGTTGGATTATTTTTATTGATAAAAACCGAACTGAAAATGCTCACCCCTAGTAAGGATACTATAAATCAGTAAAATATATGACATGTATAAAAACATCCAAATTCGATGAAGAAATAATATTAGAAGATAAACTATAACTTTTAAACAAGTTTAAAATTAATATTGTGTGTGTGTGTGTGTGAGAGAGAGAGAGAGAGAGAGAGAGAGAGGGTGAGAGAGAATGAGAATACAATGAATTCAAAGAATTTAAAATATAGCCTAAATTTTTAAGATGCTAAAAACCTCTTATACAATTAATCTATATTGTTTTTTCCACAAGATAGACTATACAAAATCGAATACAAGAATAAACCCTTAAGATTGTTTTCTAAACTTGAAATATACTAGACTAATGAACAAAAAATATTTAGTTTATCATAGCAAGAGCTTACAAAATATGCTTAAATGTATAATAATAATAATAATAATAATAATAATAATAATAATAATAATAATAATAATAATAATAATAAATATGTTTTCAACAAAAATATATGCTTGTAACTGATATAAAATCAAAGTCCTAGCATGCATACTAACAATAAAAATAACTATGCTTAAATTAAAACAAAAGAAGTGTATTTAGTTGTTGAAATACTTTAAAGTAAAAATATTTTTGTAGTTATCAAGGATTAATCATTTTTTCTTAAACCATGATATTTACAATATACCTTTGAAGATTCTAACACCACCCCATTGGTTTAGACTACTTTAAATAAGGTTTATGAACAAAAAATCTTGTAATTTAAAAAAATTAAAGCATTACAAGAGAAGAAACGCTATAATATGAGTTGAGATAAAACACATAAAAAATATAAAAAAAAACACCGAAGGAAACTCTTCCTTCACCTTTATTTTATAATGGATTTTGAAAGCTAAAAAGTTGAAGAATTAATCATAATTAATTCTCACATTATCATCAATCTTTGATTGGTTATTATAAATAAAGAATCAAATCTGAATATATTGGCTCTAAATCTGTATTTTTTTGAGTTGAAGAAACTATACATATTTGCAACAAAAGCTTCTAGAAGAGATTGTTAACCTTCATGAACATGAATGGACAAATAATAGGTTGGAAAATATAGTTTGGTTGACGGGACAAAAATATTTTCTTGTGACCTAAAATATTATTTTGCAATAGACCCAAACCCGAGCACATGATGGGTAGACGATCGTGCAAGTATAAACCTAGATTTAAGTGTTATTAGAGCTCAATTCTAATTTTTTTAACTTCTGACTTTATAAATACAAGAAAAAAATATTTTTTTTCATAGAGTTCTTTATAGGGTTTTAGATTTCGCCAAAACATGTCAACCAAAGGTTCTATGAAATTGTTTTTTTATTCACTCATAATTGATTTAAATCATATTAATATTCATTATTAAAGAATACACATTAGAGATTAAATCTCAAAAGAGTTTTAACTAGAAAAGTGAGTAAATTATATATTTAATTTAACCTCAAATATAAATATTTACCATGTTCGTTAAATAAACCTCCATCATAATTGGAAAAAAAAAGAAAAAAAAGAAAAAAAAAGGCAGAATTAAATAAAGCACTGCAGCAGCAACAATACTCCAAGCCTTCTTGAGAAAATCTGCAGAAAACCCATCCGGCCTTACCTCTGCTGATGCCAGTCATTAGAGAACAATGCTGAGAGTGAGAGGTAGTCAATTTATTCCCATGATTTTATATTGAGTTATGCTAAACCTTTTTTTAAAAAAATATAATAAAAAATTCCAAGAAAATACATGGAGCATTAGATCATACTCTTAAAATTAAATTCAATTGTAAAATCCTATTAATCTCTTATAGCCTTGTATTTTTTAATACCATATTTTCTTAATATTTAACATTACTATTTTTTTTTCCAGATCCTATTTATGTAAGACATGAAGGCTTAGTGTATGTTTGATGGTATTGTTGAGGTTGTTTTTTAAAATGATTTTCGTTCAGAAATACATCAAAATAATATATATTTTTTTAATTTTAAAAAATTATTTTTGACATCAGCATATGAAAATAATGATATAAAACACTAAAAATTCTTAATTTTAAAGTAAAAAATAAAAATAAAAATTTTTTTAATTTTTTTCAAAAACACTTTTGAATGTAATGCAAAACAGGATCTTAGTTGATGATATATATAAGGGAAACTATACTGATTAGGGTTCAAACCTTCATTCAAAAAACAATGTTTTTTCTTCTATTATAAATACAATTTATTAGTGAATTATTTTCCTCAAGTTTTGCTGCAATCCTTTATATAAAATTCTAATTGGAGTGTATCCATGAGAATGCTAAATTTAATGAATATCTGTTGAAAAAGGAGTAAACTATTAATCCCTTAGTTTATCGAAATTAATTAATTAATTAATTAATTGACCATCCTAAATTAATTTGTTTGTTAAAAAGCATTCTTTCCTAATGAAATTTCCCTATCTTCCCTAGCTCTCTCAAGAAAGAAAAAAACACAAAATAAATTGAAAAAAAAAGAGACTAAGCTGTGAATAAACTCAAAAATAAGGGATTAAACATAATGCTTGTAAGACTATAAGGATTGATTAATTATTTTATTAAACTTCAAGCGCTAATTTATAATGACCCTTCACCAAAAATCTTTTGCCAAAGTCAGGTACACCGCAGATAGAAAGAGTATAGACAAAATGGATTTGGAATCTGTGAGGAGATACATAGAGAAAGGAGGTCATGAAGATGACAAGAAAGCATCAAACATTGAAAAAATGCCACCCAGATTCTTTGAAAGATTCGTAATGGAAGGTCTTCATATTGATCTCATCGAACCTGGGCGTGTTGTTTGCTCCATGAAAGTCCCTCCTCGTCTTCTGGTAACCACTACAAACCTCGAACTCTGTGCTTTATTGCTATCAACCTATTCGAATACATAATCAAGGTCTTCAAGATGTCTCCTTTGGATTCCTGGGATAACTTCCACGACGGACTATTGTTTGCCCATAATTGGTTTTGACAACAGAACTGAGGCAAACTAGAGAAATGGTTGGATTATCCTCCATTTAGTTTGGTCGTTCAGATAACTCATGATGACCAGGAAAAAGTTGAGATTATTTTTCTTGGTCTGCTCTTTAGTTATGACTTTTGAAAAAAAAAAAAAAGTAATTTTCTTTATATTCTGTGTTTTGAGACAAAATACTGAAAAAGTTCGTTAATTGTTCCATAATTTTAAGTCAAACAATGATTTATATGATTTCGGTTTTAAAGGGTGTTGCTGATTATTGGGGTTTTGCTTGATGGCTTAATGTGAAGAATGGTAGCGATTACTTGCATGGTGGGGCTGCAGCAATGCTGGTTGATGTGGTAGGGACATCTGCACTGATCTCAGCAGGAGTGTTCTTAACAGGAGTTTCTGTGGAAATTAATGTTTCATACTTGGATGCTGCTTATGCTGATGTGGGTATCATCCCCCCCTCTCTATTTTTCGATACTCGTTTCTTAGTGTTAATTTTATTTCTTCAATACCATCGATAGCACAATTCCAACCATAATTCTTGAATGTCTGTTGTTTCATTTTGTAATGGTGTCAGTACTAGGCCTAATTCTAAGTTTTGAGGTTGCTTACGTTTAATTGTAGCTGCCATCTCACAAGTTATGGCACTGTCAAACTCACTTTGGAATATTATAAGTAGAAGTTGGAAATTGTATTGAAGTTTTTTGTGCAATGTTTTATTTATTTGCTTAGATGAACTATTAGGTTCACTCTGTTTGTTGATGAACAAGAAGTTTTCGTCAAGATGGAGTAAGGGAGATCTTAGATTTCTAGAACAATCAGATGGAGTGAATAAATCTCAAAGCTGATATAGTGTTGATTCCATTCATCACAGCAGCTGTGTGTATGTGTGGATGTTCCTTCGAACATGTAAAAATTACTGAATCATAAACGACATGCAACTTACTAAGAAGTTTTCTGTTTTTGTTCATTCAGGAAGAAATCGAGATTGAAGCCAAGGTTCTACGTTCAGGCAAAGCTATTGGAGCTGCGAGTGTTGAGTTCAGGAAGAAAAAGACTGGGACAATTATTGCTCAAGGGCGTCATACTAAGTATCTACTTGTTTCTAGTAAAATGTAAACGGATTGCAGATTTTTCATGGTAGTTCATTCTCAAGAACCAATAACGTATTACAGAATATCAGCTTGTCAGTTGAGTTGCATGATGGAGAAGTTTGACACTTTGATAGCTCTGCTGAGCAGCAAATCTGGTTGCCCTCCTCGCATAGTGCTGCAGTTCCTTTCCGAATTTCTCCTTCTTTTTCTAAACCATTCATCATATTTTAAACTCTTTTTGTGACATTGATGATCTAGTGTGAACTTATCCTTACACTTGAATCAATGACCTAACCTTCTTCTTCGTTCATATAATATCTCAGGCATGTATTTCCCCTTACTTATAAGTCCTTTCTCATATTAGAAGTCTTGAAGGGCGTGTTACCTGTTGGTCTTCCACTATTGAAAGGAGGAGATGTCCTGAACACTATCTTATTCTTCCTTTCCACAACAGGATTTGATTATTTGTCTGATCAAACATATGTACTAGTGCTGTGGGTTTCAATATCTTAAACATTGGTCTGATATCATCTATGAGGCCATTAATGAAACTTGAAACATAATATGATTTAGCAAGTGAGGAGTTTAAGATACTAATTAAAGACTTGAGCTCCTCAAACTTTTCAACATATTTTCCCCTGCCTCTTTCTTGTGTTAACTTTGTTAAATTCTTCCACTACATCTTCCCTGCTACCAAATCCCATGAAGATAGCTTGTACAGATTCCTTCTAATTAGTCAAATCATTATTACTATATAGAAATTCTTTCAGACCACTCCCTTGTCTTCCCTTCCAAATGGAAAAGACACAATCTCAATTCACCTATGATCTATAATAAAATGTAGTTTAAAAACTCTCTACATTTCTTGATCCAATCTTGTGGATTATCTCCATAGAATTTAGACAGCTTAATCTTAGAAAGAGTTCCATTGTAAACACCTATATGATCTTTCAATATTTCCCCCGTGTTCCTCCTGGATATGGTGTCGATGCTTACAGATTATTCATCTAGAGTTAGAATGACTTCTTGCTCCTTTTTTTTTTTTTTTTGCATCATGTCCTCCTATGAATGTCTCGACTGTAGCCATCAAACTCTTCAATTGTGTATTAATCTCCTCATTTTGTTTAGTTTTTCCCTGCCATTGTCTTCTGTTCTCCATCATCGATTCTTGTAGTTTTTTATGAAGAACCTGGATTCTCTTAATTGTGCCTTCCATGTTCCTCTAAGGCATCATCCTTGTTACTTCCCAATATTTTGATTGTTCAAGAACATACAATACTCTTATTTATATTCAATCACATTAACTAATATTTAACAAAGATATTGACTTGTGTAACACGTGTCTGTATTTTAACTTTTCTATAATTATTGTAAATGTCATTCCCTTAAAAAGTTCCAATTGGTTTTGCTCCTTCTGTCACTATAGAAGCTTCTTTTCTGCCCTTGTCATCAAAGCTGACATAACACATGAAACAATTATTCTCATACATTGAGGTTTAAGAGATATCTAGAATTAATATGTAAATATTTGTCATAAAATATGTACATTGAACTAACATGCATGAGAATTTCATATAGAGAAATCATATATGTCTATGAAAAACTCACGTGATGATTGTATAAGTGATTCTTAGACTTGGGATCATTAAGTCATTTTATATAGAGAATATTATGCTTTAATCTTACTACATGTTATCTTAATCGAGATAAGAAAAAAGACAAACATTGAGTATATTCTAAACTATATCTTACACTTAAGTGATCAAGAGATGATTCATCACCCTAGATAAATTAGAAAATCTGTTTTATCCATTCTCAAATAAATAGTATTGACCGGAAATCTTTGATCAAGGTGAAATGAAATTTTAATAGAGTTTCAAATTTAAACTAATCAATTGTCTTATTAATATTAAATTAAATTGTTTAATCTATTTAATTACAATTACAATTTATAATTGGATCAAACATGTTAGAAATCTAATAAGTCACACATTAAAAACTATTAGTCAAAAATTGAATTGGAATGATTAAATTAAATATGATTTAATTAAAATATATTTTACAAATTAAAAACTAAAATATAATAAATATAAGATTATTTTATAAATTAATAAATTCGATAATAATATCAATTGTGTTTGACCACCGTAACCTTAACCACAAGATCAATCTCTTAAAGTTGTCATTGAATTGTGATCATGTTTAAATAAAAAGATAAGATAACACCTATGTATATTTGGTCTCTTTCTTCACTAACGAAAACAATGATAATTCATGATCAAATTGAAGTTAGCACAAAAACAATTGAACTCTTTTTTTTTTTTTATGAAATCCATGTTTTATGTTTTAAAATAATATATATATATATATTTTTTTTTATTTTTTATGTTAGTATATTAAAATAATTAGAAAAATAAAAAATATAATAAAAGGAACCGAAATAGCAAACAAGAACTTGGAATCTTGAAATGATAGTTCAACGGAAAGGGACAAAAGAGGAGTATTACTGTCTCTGCCCAACACTCGTTCAACAAACCATCCTTTGTCTGAGACGAGTCAGAAACAGAAGAAAGAAAAATGGATTTGGAATCGGTGAGGAGATATTTAGAGACAGGAGGATATGAAGAAGACAAGAATGCATCAACCATTGAAAAAATGCCCCTCAGATTCTTTGAAAGATTCATATTGCAAGGCCTTCATATTGATCTCATCGAACCTGGGCGTATTGTTTGCTCCATGAAAGTCCCTCCTCGTCTTCTGGTAATCACAACAAAATGTCTCTGTTTTTATGTTATTATCTTATTCAGATACATAATCAAGGCTCTAAAGACGACCCATTTGGGCTCTTGGGATAACCACCATAGACGAATACTGTATGTCCCATGTATGTTTCGACAAGAAAACCAGGGGAATTTGGAAAATGGAAATTGAACGATTACCCAGTTCCTGTTTTTTCTTTTTCTTTCGGGTATTAACAATTGGAATGGTTGATTACTCTCCTTTCAGTCTGGTTGTTGAGATTAGTCATGAAAACAAGAGAAAGTCCAAGTCTTTTGTTGGTTGTTTTTATTAGGATTCTGTTTGGAAGTGATTAGCTAATATCAGAAAAGGTAAGGGAATTTCTTCCAAAATCTAAGCTAAAGAATGTTTTGATGCTTTAGGTCTTAAATGGTGTTACAGATTATTTGGTGTTTCGTTTAATTCTTATTGCTTAGAATGGTGGCAATTTCTTGCACGGTGGGGCTACAGCCACGTTGGTCGACTTGGTAGGATCGGCTGCAATATGCACAGCTGGAGCTGCAGGAACTGGAGTTTCTGTAGAAATCAATGTTTCATATTTGGATGCTGCTTTTGCTGATGTGGGTATCAGTCCTCCTCTCTCTTATATTTAGTTCCCAGCGTGTTTTTTCAAATGACCTGATAGAATGATTCCTAACCTATTTGTCTCAGGGTTGAAACTTTGTCTTGAATATACGATAGAGTGAAAAAGGAAATGTTTTTCGAATATATTGTTGTGTTTTCTTTTTGATGGTTTAGCAACATATCTGCATCTCTCTGGTTTCTTTTGGCATGTTATCAATAGCAGACATATTTGATGGAGCTTTGCACCATAAGACTGTAAATCACATCTCAACATATCGAACTAGGATCCTGCTAGCCTTATTCTATATTTCTCAAAAGTTTGTGGTTGTTTACCCTTTTGTCACATGTTATTGTTTTAATCAGGTGTTATGCTAAACTTAGTTAACTTTGGTGCCTTAGGAGTACCCAATAAGCTGCTGGTGGAATGTTTGTTTTTGTAAATCCAGGGTCCCCTCCTACAGAAATAGTTTTCTAAGCGTGGTATCGGAAAAAACATATCAAATTATTTCCTATCTATGCTAAACTGAACCAAATTTGCTTCTTTGAATTAAGTGAGGCCTTTCATGCTTTAATCAGGTGCTGTTTCTCTCTGCTTTAATCGGGTGCCTTTTCTGTCTGACCATAAGGTTAACTTTTGTTTGATTAACAGTGTTGGTCTTACATATTATAGATTTATGCGTTAGGTTTTATCTGTATACAACATAGATTCTTGTACTGTGCTATAATCAAGGCATGAATTATTCAGCTGTTTCACCATATGTTACTAATAGTAGCTTCTATGGAGATAAGTTTCCCATGTTCAGCATAGCTTTGATGGGACTTCTTTTTTACTAACCAGCTTATGAATCCTAGAAATAGAGGGAGCTGGAATTTTAGTCTATAGGTGGTTGGTCATATTGTTTGTGTTCCCAACTATCACCATTAATTGTTGGAAATGCTGTCTACTAAATTTACAAAATTTGCATAACTTGGCCACACTTCTACAATTACAGGTTCGGGAAAGATGTCTAGCAATGAAAACAAACTTATTGATGTGAAAATCGCAGCCCATACCCTGAATGTTGAGCCCAAATTGTTTAGCGTGTTTCTAGCTGAAGCTACTAAAAATCACTCGCCAGGCTCTTAAGATCTCCTTAGTATAATAGGTTGGCTATAGTTCTAGAGTCTATAAAATACTGGATTGCTCTCACTTGCAAAGAATGAAAAATGGCATGTATCAAGCTAAATAGTGGACACTGAATTTTTGTAGATGAGATGTGGATAGTATTTGCATCTTGTAGATATAATTTCCTTTCCTTTAATAAATGCTTTGCAGGTTAGTTGTCTCACTCGTGGACTCTGCTGAACTTCTCTATTTTAGCCTTTACATGTTTATGTTGTGCGTTCTGACTCAGTAAAGAGTACACCCTCTTTCGCGCAACGCACTGTTGATTCTATCAGCGTCAACGTTGATTCTGGGTGTTAATTTCATTCATCACAAGCAGCTTTCTAGTCAATGAATTAGTGTATACATTTCATGATGCGCCTCCGCACTTGTAAAATAACTTGAGCACAGCGATTTGTGACTTATTTTTCATTTGTAGTTTTCTATTTCTGTTCTTGTAGGAAGAAATCGAGATCGAAGCTAGGATTCTTCGTGTGGGTAAAGCTGTTGGAGTTGCCAGCGTCGAGTTGAAGAATAAAAGGACTGGGAAACTCATTGCACAAGGGCGTCATACTAAGTACCTGGCTATCTCTAGTAAAATGTAATGACCTGCAAATTCTTAGCTTCTTCATATTCCTTCACTGCAACCAATACTGTAACAGACAAATATTAAGAAATACTCTATAAGGCATGAGGAAATATTGTTCATTATGCCACTATTTATCAAGGAATAAATAACTGTGGATGCCTCAATGATTTGGATTACTTATTTCATCCCCATTTTTTATTACATCTTTATAGGCTCAAATTAATGACTAGTTAAAGCATATTTATTAAGAAATGAAAATATTCAAAGATAGAGGACTATAACAAAAAAAATATGACAAAAAAGGTTTTTCTAAATTTAGGGCTAAACATGCATTTTAGTCCTTCAACTTTTCAAATTATAAACTTTAAGTCTTTAAAAATTTATGACATTCACTTTTGGTTTCAAACTTTTTTGTTTTGGTATTTGGTTTGAAAGAGGAGCGGAAGTTGTCTAGTCGTGATGGTAAAGAGAGAGTCTTGGTTAGGATGATCGATTCCAAATATGAAAAAAAAAAAAAAAGGTTTTGGTGTCAATGAATTATTTTTAGGGGGGGAAATTTACACAAGATATTTTTTTCCTCTTTTTATATAAAATGATAAATTTAAACCCAAATACTTTTTTTGTTTCAGATTTGATTGTGGATTTAGGAGTTAATTTTAAAAATAAAATATCATAAATGTGATACGTTGAGTTATAATGTGATGAGTCCATATCGATTAGACAATTTATAAAATATGAATTTGCTGAATATTAAAGTCTATCATGTTATAGTCAATAATTTGGGATCTTGTTGGTATAGAGAAGACTCAGTTGATATTTTGATAGATTACTATAAAACTAAGATTATATATGTATACAAAATAAGATCACCATAAAGAAATTAGTAATTATTTACATGAAATTAAGCTTAAAATGAACGAAACTTTTGAGGGTGGTATAGGTTGGACTGAGATCAAACTTGTTAATTTTTATTTAATTAGATGTAGGTATGAACTTTTTGAATTCCAAGTAGTAGTTTTTATTTACAAAGACACGTTGTAAGAGCATGTGCGCGCACACACAATTTTTTTTAATGAGTTAGGGGATTATATAATGATTCTCCTAGTCTAGGAAGAAAATCTAAAAGTCAGTAACATTATAGATAAAATTAGACTTTTTATCTTATTTTTATGTGGTTGCGACTTAAAATTTTTATTTTAAATTTGTATTTTGTGTTTTATGGTTAATAAACAACAATTGAGTTTAGATATTTAAGGATTTAGGTCTAATTGTAAGTAAGTTTTATACAAGTCCACATCCTTGGGTATTTTAGGATTTAACTTCGGTTAAAAATACAAATGTAATCCAAGTTTCACATTATGTTTTTTTCTTAATGATATTCAAATTACGACTTTAACTTTGTGTGCTTGTGAGAGTGAGAATTCTCTATTCCTATTCTCTAAAGGACTAAAAATGACTTATTGAGGTTCAACTGACTTCGTGGTGTCAATCCATATATCTTGTTCATGGATTGTTATTTGTTGGATGAGGGTTCAAATTCAATAGTGTTAGTGCCTAGATACAAGTTATCTTTGTGTCAAACTGCTAACAAACCTAATTTACTTGACTTTATGGGAATTTATGTCTTTGAGTGTAGGTTGTTTTACCATGTGTTCAAGAGGTTCACATTGTTTGATATCAAAATTTGACTCTATTAATCAGGTTATATCCTTATGAAATTTTTGTTTCTTGTTGATTCTGCAAAAATTTCTTAGCATCCAATTTCTTCTTCTTGAATTTTTGAAATATAAAAAAAAAAGTGTTATTTCATTCCATTACTATCCAAAATATATTATTAGCATAAAATAAAGTTCATTTAAACTCATTTATTGGTTTCTACCTCAGAAAACTCAACAAAGGAAAATTGGTTTAAATCAATTTAGAATTAGCTTAAATTTGAAAGTCTAATTATTGGAGTCTATTTGGGTTGAAATTGCACTTCATCATAAATTATTGCTCAATTAGACTTTTTTTACCTTAAGTTCAGATTTGGACTTGTCGTAAACAATTTTTTTTGTCAACTTTGAAATCGATCTTGTTTATGTTGTTTTCATTTCTTGTAGCATATTTAAAACATATCTAACATTTTTGTGTGTCGTTGCATCGTTTTGCATACTTTGTTTTTGGTTTTTTTATCTTCAGTTTCGTCAATATTTCAGATAGATTTGTTTGCTACTCACGAGACTATGATTGCCATTTTGTTTTGCTAGTTTATGTGTGTTTTTTTCTTCTTGAGTCATATACATCTATTTGGAATGTGTTGCAAAGCTAATTGTATTTGGTAGTTCCATAAGAATTGCAAGAAGATGAAACGAGAGGTGTAAGTGTGTGAGGATATTAGTAGTGGTTGAACAAAACATGAGTGACATGAGGATTTTCTTACCATAAACTAATTTTTATAGGTACTATTTTTTCTGATCATGACAACACACCACCCCCTCCCGATGGTGAGCTTAAGTTTAAAAAGCATGCCATGATGAAAATGATAGTGAAGATAAATTTGTGATGGGAAACGTGTATGATGGACTTGATATAGTGGGGAAACACGTGTGATAGACTTGATATAGTGGTGATAGCCAGTATAAGCACATATGATGCAAGGAAGGTTTGAGTTGAACCAAAATCAAATAATGATAGAATGGCCAAAAAGGATGGTTAGCATTATGAGGTTTTTAAGGAGAACATTGATGATATTAGGGATGGTGATTTTGAGGATGAGATCATTGGCCATAGGGAAAGGTTTTTGGTATCCTAGAAACCAAAGGGATTTTGAGAATACAACTTGGGGCCGATTCGGCCAAAGGGGAAACTATCATAATTTTAGGGGATAAGATGATGCAAATGGTGATTTGGATGTCATCAAACAAAAACAACCTACTTTTCTAGGTAAAAACAATCCTGAAGAAAAAGGTGGATTGAATTTATAATTGACATAATTAGTTTGAAGGCAAAAAAGGTGAAGTTAATAATCATTGGAATTATAGAGCATCCACTGATTTGGTGGAATCAGAATGTGATAAGTAGGAGGAGAAGTGAAAAAAGGTCAGTAACATCATGAAAGAAGATAAAATATTAATGAGAAGGTGATTTGTCCCTAACCACTATTGTAGAGATTTGTATATGAAAGTGCAGGGTTTGAGCTAGAGTTTTAAGTCTGTGGATGACTATTTGAAGAAGATGGAGATCATAATAATTTGAGCCAATATGATTGAGTATAAAGAAGCTTCTATGGCTAGATTTTTTAATGGGCTAAGGACATTGTGAATGTTGTACAATTATAACATTATATGGAATTGGAGGCCATGGTCTATATGATAACAAAGGTGAAAAGATAAATAAAAAGAAAGGGCGACACACGTTTTCAGACCAATTCAACTTCATCTTCCTCAGCATGAAGGCTAAATTTGAAGAGAGAGAGAGGGTTGTCTAACCAAAGCTCTATATGCATGCAAAGGTCGAACCACCTAAGTTTAAAAAAGATGTTCATATGGATGATAAAAGGTAAATTTGAATCTCAACCTACTCGTGAAAGATATATCAAATGTCTTAAGTGTTTAGGGAAGGAGCACATTGCATCTCATTATCTAAACCGAAGAGTTATGCTTATAAAAGATAATGGGGAGGATGAATATGAAAGTGACAAATTTGAAAGTGAAGTGATACCACCTGTAAATAATAATAATAGTGATAAGGAGATTGCATATCCTGTTGAGAGGAAGGCTTTAGTTATAAGACATGTGTTGAACATACAAATCAAAGAAGATGATGTGGAAATATAATGAGAAAAAATATTTCACACTTGATGTCATATACAAAACAAAGTGTGTAGCATGATAATTGATGGTGGTAATTGTGCTAATATAGCTAATGATACTCTTGTGAAAAAATTAAATCTAATTTGCATTAAGCATCATAGGCCTTATAGATTGCAGTAGTGAATGAATATGGTGAAGTAAAGGTTATTAAGCAAGTATAAATTTTGTTTGCTATTAGAAAGTATTTAGATGAGGTAGTCTTAATATGGTTAAATGAATATGAATATGTGTGATGTAGTCTTAATGCATGCTACTCGGTTACTATTAAGGCATCCATAATAGTTTGATCAGATAACAATTCATGATGGGTTTACAAATAGGTTTATTATTATACAAGATGGTAAAACTAATATTTCTTAATTTAGATTTTTACAACTCTTATATTATCCAAACACCAAGTAAAGCTTTAAACCAAAACCTACTGGACAAATTTCGTGTACTACTATGTGGGTGTTTGGCTCTGCAGTGGCTTCTACGGTTAAGACTCACTGCAGAGCAAAGTTGTTTGGTAAAAAACCGAACCATAGTTTTGTGTTGTGGGGCCCACCTAAAAAACTAAGTTTGAAACTCAATTTGAGAAACATCTCAGACATGCTTTTCACTACACGCAGTCGCAGGCACACCCACCTGCATTCCCTCAGTCACACCAGTCACCGACACCTTCTCCCTCAGCCACACCAGTCACCGAAGTCTCACACCAGTCACTAAAGCCTTCTCCCTCAGCTACACCAAGGCAGCCACACTAGTCACTGAAGCCTTCTCCCTCAGCCACACCAAGGCATCCACACGAGTCACTGAAGCCTTCTCCCTCAGCCACACCAAGACAGCCACACCAGTCACTGAAGCCTTCTCCCTTAGCCACACCAGGCACTGAAGCCTTCTCCCTCAGCCACACTCACCTTCCCTTCTCCCTTAACCACACCTCACTCAGCCTCCGTTCACACAACACCCTCCGAGCACCACTCTTCCCCCTATAGAGCCAAACACCAAACACCAAACACCAAACACAGTCACTCCCACAAAGTGGTTTTGTAATGGTAAAGCCCTTTATAGAGGCTAATTTCCATCTGAAATGCAAGACTTTCCTTTTTCATTCCTTATCAAGCACTTTGAAATAAATAAAGAAACGATTCGTATCCACCTTTTTTTTCACAGCTTTTGAGGATTTGGCTATGGGTTAGAATGGTGGTCATTTTCTATTATTAATTATATTATATATAGTTTTATATATATATATATATATATATATATATATATATATATATATATATATATTGAAAATGATGTAACTATATTAAAAATAAAAATATTTGTTTTTGTTTTTATTAAAAAATACCTCAACGAGAGAGTAAGAAATTATAAAAAATTAATAATTATATTGTTGAAGGGTTTTTTTAAAGTAATTATTTGATTATATAACTTACTCCTATTAATTGTATAATTAATTGCATAATTATATTATATACAAATTAATTGTACTATATTTAAAATAGCTCTTCTAAATTGCTTTTATCATTGGAGTAGATATAGACAAAAAAAAACTATATTTGTTTGTTTGTTACGTAGACATGATTTGTCACTGTATTTTAAAATATTTATGAATAAAAATAAAAAATATTTATTTTAATTATTTTTGTTTCTGAAGATATTTTACTAGATGTTGTTCATCGATCATATAGTCAGAAATCACAGACGCGTTCATTTATGAATTTAGTTCGTGATGAAATTGAAAGTAGTTTGATGGGAGAATAAAAACAAGTGTCTAATTTACTTGAATTATTAATTACATTTATTTTTATGATTTTTAATCTACAATATTTACAAAAATAATATATATATATATATATATATATATATATATTATGTGTGTGTGTCTTTTAAAGTAATTTCACAAGTTGACTGCATTCTGAAATGCAAGACTTTTCTTTTTCATTCCTTATCAAGCACTTCGAAATAAATAAAGAAACAATTCGTATCCACCCTTTTTTCCATAGCTCTTTGAGGATTTGGTTATGGGTTAGAATGGTGGTCATTTTCTATTATTATATTATATTATATTATATTATATATATATATATATATATATATATATATATATATAGTTGAATATATAATTATATTCAAAATGATGTAACTATATTAAAAATAAAAATATTTATTTTTGTTTTTATTAAAAAATACCACAACAAGAGAGTAAAACATTATATACAAAATTAATAATTATATTGTTGGAGGGTTTTTTTAAAGTAATTATTTGATTATATAACTTACTCCTGTTAATTTTATAATTAATTGCATAATTATATTATATACAAATTAATTGCACTATATTTAAAATGGTTCTTCTAAATTGCTTTTATCATTGGAGTAGATATAGACAAAAAAAATTTATATTTACACTATTTAAAACTATATTTGTTTGTTTGTTACAAACAAATTAATTGCATTATTATATTATATACAAATTAATTGCTCTATATTTAAAATGGCTCTTCTAAATTGCTTTTATCATTGGAGTAGATATAGACAAAAAAAAAAATTATATTTACACTATTTAAAACTATATTTGTTTGTTTGTTACGTAGACATGATTTGTCACTGTATTTAAAAAATATTTATGAATAAAAATAAAAAATATTTATTTTAATTATTTTTGTTTCTGAAGATATTTTACCAGATGTTATTCATCGATCATAGTCAGAAATCACAGACGCTTTCATTAATGAATTTAGTTCGTGATGAAATTGAAAGTAGTTTGTTGAGAGAATAAAAACAAGTGTTTAATTTACTTGAATTATTAATTACATTTTATTTTTATGATTTTGAATCTACAATATTTACAAAAATAATATGTGTGTGTGTGTGTTTTAAAGTAATTTCACAAGTTGACAGCACTATGAAAAGTATGATAACCAAACACTCGAAACTGCTTTTTATTAAATCTCAAACTTAACCACAATTTTAACCAAACACTTCAATTTTAGTTATGAACCACAGCTAAAAGCGTTTTTTATAAAACTGTTTTTTTTTCAACGTCGACCACAATAGCAATAGTTGTGCCAAACATGCTCTATAATTAGTAATTTTGGGCATGCAAACAATATAACTAGGTGTTTATTATTGCATCAAAGGTGTCAATTTATGTCTTAGCTTTTAAAAAGACAAACCAAGCCTAAAACCATTTTCCACAACTCTAGATATGATTACAACTTTGAATGGTGTTCTGGTTTAGTTAAACCAAAATGCATAATATGCTTTGATTGTGGACTTATGTTTGGAATGTGTTATGTAAAATCATGATATGAAGGGAATTTAAATTGGAATGTGCAAGTAATAATAATTATCGTTTAAAGTTGTAGAAGAGCGTGTGGGGTAAGACTCGATTTATAGGGAACTTGGATCATTAGAGTTAAGGTAAGGCAATGATGACACTACCATCTGTAAATATTTTATTTGACTTTTATTTGTTTATGCTTCATAAGTTAAAGGCATAAGCTTTAGCCTTGTCAAAAATTAAGAAATGCAAAAGGAAAGTGCAATCAATGCATAACCCTATGACAACTAAAGGAACCAATCCCTAATAGAAAACAAACTTAAAAAATAACACCCTATAGAAATCATGATATGGATGCATTATCCTGTAGAAGCAACTAATAAACACCCATTTATCAATTCCCAAAGCTTATATCTCACATATAAAATATTTCTAAAAACTCATAAAGATTGACAAACAAGCCATAAAAAAAAGATGAACCTCTAAAGAGAGGACACCAAAAGATCATACAAATAAGAATAACAAACCAAAAAGAGAGCAACTCATTAGAACAACCTGAAGACCATGGTAACTTGCATAACTAATCAAAGTCATTAAAAAACCAACAAGATACTCTCAAAGAACCAATATAAAAGAGCAACGAAACATAATGAATAGAAAACAAATGAACTAGACCTAAAAGGGACGCATGAAAGAGAAATGAAAAGTATATGCAAATGAACCTCCCTATGTGACCCAAGCAAAAAAAAAAGTCAAACCACAGGAAGCACTAAGACAATAGTAGCATGATAGAATAAATGTTTGTTTAAGAGTGGTTGCAGTTGTGTTTTTAAAGTATTTGTCATTCAAAAATGCATTAAAATTATATTTTAAAAAAAAATATTTTGGACATTAGCACATGAAAATTATTTAAAAACACCAAAAAAATTTAATTAAATGTAAAAACAAATGTCAATTTTTTTCAAAAACACTTTTAAAACGCAGTGTCAAACGGGAACTAAGAAACAATGAAACATCACCTAAATGATAAAAAAAAAAAAAAAAGAAGAAGAAGAAGAAGCAAAGACCAACTAAAATGAACAATAAAGCTAACCAAACCAGAATATCGCTAAAAATCATAAACTTGTTCACATTGAAACAACTTGTGAACACAAAAAAAAGACTTGGAATTGAAATTCCTTAACTAACTATCTAGATCAAATAAATGTCTAATCAAACCTAATAACTAGTTGATCTTCCAATGTTGTCAAAGAACAAAAGACTTGCATTGCATTTAATGCATGATCATGACCCTAGGTAATCTTCTCTGAGGCAACAAACATGAACAAAATAAAATAACTCTAACACAACCAAGTCAAAGCCTGGCCTACAACCTCAAGCCACTTCCAAATCCCATCATAGCATAGGCCCATAAAGTTGAACACACGGCACCAAAAAAGATTTAGTCATCCAAAACTTAGAAGGAAGTGCAAACAACTTGCACCAACAACCTAGAAAGCAATGAGAGCAAGAAAGTTTAATGAAAAACCATGCTTTTAAGATTATAAAACCATCCTAAATAAGAGAAAATCGCCCCAAGGTTGAACCATATTGCACTCTAACACAACTTCATCCCACCATTCGAGGAAAGATGAGGTGCCTAAATGAATTATGTAAGTCTAGAATTACTTGACCCTTAATTCACAAATCCACATAATATTTGCCAAAACCATTTAGAGTTTGTTAATGATAACTAGCTATTTGACTCATGCTTCATAGCGATTAAATATTTCTTCTCCTAAAAAAATATATATGCATGTGTTTTCAACATATTTTTATAGTTAAAAAAATTAAGAGAGAATAATTTTTTTATGGATAAATATAATCAAATAAATCAAGAACCATGTGTTAATAAATAAATAAAGTCATTAATGACTAAACATAAAATATGAAAATGTGTTAATAAATAAATAAAGTCATAATAATGACTAAACATAAAATATAAAAAATCAAGAGACAAATATAGATTTAATCTAGCAAGACAAGATATTTACTCAGTTATGCTTGCGACAATTGTTATTAAAATAATTTGTATTCAAACAAATACTAATATAAATAGATATACATATTAAATTAACTGAATAAAATAAAAAATACTATGCAAGACAATACATAGTAGAACTAATAATAAAAAGATACTTATCTGGTTGTATATGCAGATTTTATTTATTAAAATAGTTTTTTAATCAATCAAACAATAACAAAAATATATGTACACATTAAAATAAAATAAAAAGGGGAAAAAGTAATATGTAAGACAACACATTATAAATATTATATGAAAATAAATATTTTCATTTCAAAAATTAAAATTTGTCTATACAAAAGAGAAAAAAATATCTTGATGAATCCAAAAAATCTCTTTCAAAAATAAATTATCGCAACATAACTTGAAACAAATCTCTATCTAAAAAAGATTAATTAAGAAACAAAATCATAGATGAATGATATTAAATTTTGAGTTAAACTATATTTTTACCGGTTATATGGTTACTTTCTACAAAACTAATTGAGTCATATTAAGTTAACCCGGATGATTTAATTTTTTTTTCTATTTCAAGAATATTATTATTTTTTACATTAATAAAATTAATTCGACCACAATGTATCACGAGCCAACCATATAGTGCGTGTATTGTAGTTAAACAACAGCCAAAACCAATAAGCACAGTCTAATTACAGCTTACTATGCTGAATTCACACCATGGTTGCAGCGGCTTAATGCCCGAGACTGACACCAGAACACAAACATAAAAATGGCATATTACAAGACCCAAGTGTTTTCCCCATCTCATGAAACCCTCTACTTTCTAACAATTTGTGGACCTTCCAGTCCGACTATTCCTGCCTCTTGCGATCCAGTGCTTCCTTAAGTTTCCTTCCCAAAGCATATGCTAAAGGAGGAGGGACAGCATTTCCGATTTGCCGGTGCTTGTGATGAATATTACCGGAAAACTGATAGCTATCCGGGAATCCCTGGTCAAAGAAATAATAGAAAATGCAAAACTCAGTAGCCATCGTCAGTGTCTACTGTGAGTTGTTCACTCCAAAAGTAGATTACAAAAGACCGTAGGGTCAAATAGTAAAAGAAACAGATAAAATAACGGAGCCATGCATTCGCCTGCAGGAGCGGCGGTGCATGAGTTATTACGTAAGATCATCAAGAAAGAAGCAAGGTAGACGATTCTTGCAAGCAATGGCAACTTGGTGTACATTTTTATACTGCTTTCAGAATCACTTTATGTTATGAGGTCATAGAAACTTGAACAATGGTCAGTCAGACTGGAGAAATTGAACTTACTTGAGATCGTGCACATTCACGAACAGTAAGAATCCTGTCCTGTTCAGGGTGAAAGCACATCCCCACCTTTCCCATTGGCTGAGGATCTGTTATGGATGTTGGGAAGTTCCCTTCCCAATCCAACCTTCCAAATAGCCCCTTCCACTGATTGTGTCGTTTAGCTGTGTTTGGCAAGCACCATGGTATCAAATCAACCATTTGTCCAGTAGACAGTTTGACCTGCAAATCATTACATCATAGCAAATTATTCATCTCTACTTTCACCATGCATTAGCCTCACACTGAAAGTCTCAAAAAGGCGTGCTTGTACCTTTTCATCAGGAAGATCACGCCAATCAGCACCTGGCTGCTTTGGGATCTTCTTGCACCTGATAAGATTCAGCTCATTCATTTCTTTTGATATATGGTCAGTCAGGACAGCCATGTCGCCTCGAATCTTCTTTTGAAACCAAGAGATAGGATCATTTCCGTACTGCAAAGCAAAGGGGTTAGTGATCATGCCTGTGACCATATTACTTACCAGTAACAAGTTTCAGATGAAAATTTTCAACATCTTATATACCTCCAAATTTGTCTTAGAGGCACCATTCCGTACATCAGGGAGATCACCAATTGTATCTCTGACTGTTATTGCACGGAAAGGAGCTCCATAAGCAGTACTTCTAACAGCAGCATATTGTGATTTCTCAGACAATGCGATTTTTAACTCTGGGGCAGCAAAAACATGCATTGGCTCTGGCCATTCTGGGAGTATCTCTTCAGGGGAGGCTGCCCATATAAAGGCCCGTTTGCGTGACTGAGATACTCCATATGCTCCAGCCTCCAAAATACCAAACCTCACCTAACACAATCATACACGTGTCGACACAGTTATATACAGTTAGCTTTCTGCTTACAGAAATTGAAGTACACGGCCATGGTTAATTCCAATGGCATCGCAATATCTACCTGATAACCCATCTGAAGAAGAGAAGCGATAGTTAAACGGAAAGTCTGGCCTTTATTGAAAGATACGAAGTTCCTCACATTCTCTAAGAGGAAATACTTTGGGCGGAAATAATCAGCGAAGGATAAGAATGCTAAGATCATCTCACATTGAACTTTACTCCACGAGCTCTGATTAAACCTATTCATTCCGGAGAAGCCCTGCAAAAATACATTTCTTTTTTGAGCGTGGTCCATAAATTTCAGAGATATCAGATGCCTCGGGTTAGTGCAAAGAAAGGCCATGAATACCTGACATGGAGGCCCTCCATTGATGAAATCCACCTGCCCAGGCAATGGCAAACCATCAATCACCTTTGCATCAAGTGATGAAGCCAATTCAGTGGCCTCAGGAGTAGAAATACAGTCATCTGCATCTCCACATTTCTCCATGACAGCCCTTCATTACAATCCATGATAAGTCACTAGAAAATGAGAAAAAATGTTTCAATCACCATACAACCACTTACCTCAGGATCACATTGCAATTATTAATAAACATCAATGACCCTGCATGGTTGAGTTTAAATGCTTCCCCAGCAGGCTCTTCATATTCAATAGCCCACTTGGTTGATGAGACACCTGCAATGGTTAAAATAGCCAATTATCAATTTATCTTACAATAGGACTAAATCTCAATAATTACTCCAAGTGAAGCATATAGAAGGAGATGAGCTCTACCAGCTTGCTGCAGTCCCCTCAGACAAGCCACCACAACCGGCAAAAATATCCAACGTGGCCAAACGGTTCTCTGGAGATGCTTCCCTTTGTTTGTCAGCTTCTATATCATTTTCTCCTTCTTTAGACTTTCCCTTTCTCTTTCTACATGTAACATCACTATCTCTACACACTGCTAAAAACTTCGATTTGATTTGAGCAGGTAGCTGTCCACGATGAAACTGGAAGATTACTTATAGCTCCCGGGAGCAAAGTCTAATAGTAAAACTCATTTATTGCCCAGGGAAACAACAGGAAGAGCTCACGTGCATGGTGCATTTGATGGCTTTAGAAATTTACTAGATTGACAATTTTCCATAAACTGATAGACTCGGTCAGTATGTAACATTATGGGAATGAACAAAAGATCAATCACCTGCTTAAGGGACCCTATAGAAGGATCATACATGTGCTCGCAGAAGAAGATATTATCAAAGATTGCAGGAGCAATGCATGTTGGAATGTCATTTTTCTTTCTGACTTCACATTTCCCTTCAATTGTCTCGACTGATAAAAGATGTGTTTCTTCACTGTAATATATCTGAGATTAAGAAATTAAATTAGTAGCTAGAAAGAAGCAGCAAAGTCTACACTCCAAAAGCTTTGTATGGACTGAAGCAAGAAAATGAAACTTAAAATTGGGAGATTGATAATTATTTCAACCAATAATTATGCAAAATCCAACACATTTCTGGTGTCAGAGCAGTTTCTAGAGTTCCTTCAGTACAAATTTGTCAGATAAATATGTATGAGACTATAAATGCCAAAATGATATGCTCAAAGTGTGATTAAAGACCCACAAAACTTATAAAACATAATTATACAGAAAAAAGTTTTAGAAAGAAGCTTTTACCTCCCTAATATCAGAACAATATGCCTTCTCAGGTGAAATATCATCTGGTCTGAAAAATCTTTGAACTTTGACCTGCGTGGATCTTGTTTCGGCTTGTTTTGGTTTCCTTAGAACAACCTCCAACAACTGGCACACAACATAAGGCTTCAATCCAACATTCCTTCCACCCTTAAAAGTTTCATTCTCCCCCCTTTCTGTAGAAAATTGATGAGGGCTCACGTAGACAAAATCGTGGACAGAGTACTCATTTCCCTTGTATGAAAATCCTGTCTGAGAAGAATTTACTCTGAAAATACCCTTGTCTTCTTCAGCTATTTTTAAGTTACAAGAGTGGCAGACACCAGACCCAAGACCCATAGTATCGTGCGGGAGAGTAAAGAAAGCACCCCTTTCCGGCCAGTACAAGCTTTTACAGTAATATTCTACTTGCAATCCTTTCTTCTTCTTCTCTTCTGCCTTTTCCCTATCAATTCTATCAGCATTGGTGTTATCTTTCCTGTGATCGTGTCCCCAAGGTCTTTTTCGAACTTCCAGAATAATTGCTTGCTTAACATCCTGTAATTTATAATTCATGCACTCGGTTGTTAAGAAAACCTCTCTATCATTGGCAGTGTTACCAAGAACTGTTTCAGATCCTCGCTTCATCATTCTCCCATGAAACATTCTGCTTCCATTCCGTGTTTCAAACATGTACTCCACAAAGTAGATGGCAGGAAGTTCATCCGATTCATCAACCTCCACCAAGACAGCATTCCCCACCAAAACGACCTCTCCACAAACAATGGCTCGCTTGTAAATGGCCTCTCCAGAAGATGTCTTGCTTACAGGATTCCCATCCCATCTTACTTCTTTTTGTGAGGTATGTGATTTAGTGCGTTCAGACACTGAATGAGGTTTTTGTGTTTTCTCTACCACCTCCTCTTTATCATCATCTTCATTTTCATCCTGCTCCTCAGCTTCATCCTCTTCTTTCACTTCACAATCAGCTCCCTCTTCAAAATCCTCTGGAGAATAGTTCGAATAGTACTCCCCCCAAATTCTGTTGATAAGCCTTGTGGTTGTTGCCTGCATGAGCTTCCTCTTGGATGCCCCAGGAGCCAAAGAATCCATTGCTGCTCGAGGATTCAAATTGGATTGAAACTTTTGCACGATTGCTTTTTTGTTCACTACCCATTTAGTATGGTGCCTCTCCTCCATCTTACGATTCAAACCGACCACAAAAGCACATTTCTTGATCTTCTGATCTGGAAACTCGGCAAAAAGCTGAAGTATTATCTGTCCATGCACAACTACATACCTCTCGACAGCTGCTGAATCAGATGAAATGTAAGCATGGTGATCCTTCTTGAACTCAGCCACTTTCCGGATTACATCTGCAAATGAAAGCCGTGATACTCGACTTTGCTCCTTCAACAATGTAATGATGCTTCTTGCAAGCTTTACCGTTTTTAGGACTGGCTTATACCAGGAATCATATTGTTTAGATGGCTTCCCAAGTCTATACCTGGAGATATTGAGACAGAAAAAACACCCATCAAGATCAGGAGAGAATAACATTATTCACTTGCAACACCAGAAATCTTCGCTGGATAAAACCCAAAATAACTTCCCAAGGGAAACATAAACTTGCAGTTAATTAGTTTCAACATATTACCAATGAGAAGACATATTTGATTGGCAACAAATTGTAAGACTTTAGTTAAAATGATCAGCAGCAATATCAAGAGACAGCAATAATTTTAGATATGTGTGTCTGTTGGTGCTAAGTGTTTGATTAATAACAATATGGGAATATGTACAATACCAGGCCATGTCTGTGCGTATTGATATAAAAATCATTGATGATCCAAACTCAATCATCCACTCCTTTATGGCACTCAAAAATATTGGCAAACCCATGTCATCCTCAGCCTCCGAAACCCTAGAAGAAGACTGATCAGGATAATCATCAAGACAGAACCCGCTTCCATCATCTTCAGTCATACTTCCTGATCCAAAGATGGTGACATCAATATCTTCACAAGGTTTCATTGGAAGGAGCTCCAAAGATATCAACCTTGAGTCTGAGTTATAAAGTGACCAGTTATGAAGCATTTTTCTTGGGAGATCATCAGGGTGCTCAATTACATCATCACTTGCAACAACTATGTACTCATCGGTTTCTTCATCAGAGTGTTTGTAAAACACAGGGAGAGGGTAATCATTTGCAATCTCATCTTCATTAATTTTGATGTAGATTGTGTTCGATGCAGAAGCTGAACCCTGACTTTTCTTTTGCCTTACATTAGAGTGCCAATACTCTTCTTCCTGTAATAATCTTGCTAGCTTTGCATCTTCATCATCCTCAGCTATGGTGCTGGACTGGTTAGCCTGATTCACAATAGCACCATCCACAGACTTTGGATCAATCACCACGTTGCCACCAGAATTTACTGCTTTTGCTAGCAGAACACTTCCATGATTGCGACTTTGATCTCTCAAGGCAACTAGAGCAGGCAAGTCTGAAAGCATTTTATCATTCTTTTTGCAGGTCTGGTCTAAACCAGTTATTTGGTGATAAATAAATTCACCCTGAGAAACGAGGAAATTCTTTACGGATGCTGAGCCAGAGAAACACTTATTTCCTCCCATTGCTCGCACAACGCCAGCAAGCAACTCATCAAGGGTCAATTCTGGGTTTCCTCCAGAAAATCTTGAGAGTTTTTTGTAAACTTCTATGCAAGCAAGTGCCTTCTGAAAGAAATGGTCAAAGAACTTCTTGTAGCCACCGGCAGGCTTGATGCATTCATAATCTGCTACTTCCGTACTCAGCCAAATGACTGGGGATCCATCTTCGTAACCAGAGATATCCCATGCTTCTATCCTCCCAAAGCCTTCACACCTAACAGGCACTTCTTTTTCCTTGTCAAAGCTCTCCTCAAGAGGCATTATAACACCAGAGATAAACATATCATCAACTTCAATCATCTCCAAGGGTTGTGGGTTACCATTTGCATCATGCACAACAAAATCAATCAATCTCCTGTTGGGGCGACCCTCTTCTTGTCCTTGAGTCAAACGAAGAGCTAAAATCTCTTCGTTGACAACTTGTTCTTTCTTTGATTCAACAACAGAAGACTTCTCTTCATGCAAACGTAGACATTTCTCCTTGAAATCTTTGCAAGCAGCAGCTCTCCTAGGCCTTTTCAACGAACCACCACCATGATCTTCCTTGCTAGTATCAGAGACATGTCTCTTCTTTCCTTTAGCGTTTTTTTCTGGCACTTCCTTCTTTGCATTGGAAACTGAAGATTTTTGTTTTTCTTTCTTGTTCTTCCTCATTCCCACTGCAAAGTTCATGAGTTCAGTGATGAAGCAAAAAAAAGAAGAAAAGAAGTTAAAAATTTGATTGTTGAAGTCAATCATGAAGAAAAAAGCATTAGACTTCTAATGTACTATCAATCAATCAAATTAGTTCATGTATTACTCACTCGTACAATTTAAGTTTTCCAGTGGAAAAAATCTGGTATTGCAAATGGAAGTACGGTAGGGTTGGAAGCATATTATTGATCGCATTTCAGGGTACTAAATTGATGCTGTTCATATTTCCAAACCGGACTTCAAAATGGACTTGAGCATTTTTCCATTCGAGTAAGACTTTGATGAACATAGGCAAATTAATAAGGTTACAGAATCAATATGGCTAATGCTCCCACAAACAGCAAACCACATGCATGAAGTACACTTGGCAAATGCGAGCAGGACTCATTACAGTCAAGGGTATGCACTAATACATTTTATACACGAAGGAAGGATATCTACATTCTCATATTTCAAGATGTCCCAAATGATGAACAGGTTTTGTTTTCTAACAGAAGCTTTACATCTTCCTGTCTGTAGACCACATATTTTTGTATTTTGCACATTTTTAACCTTTTTATATATAAAAAAACTGGATATTGGGTTTAAGGAAAGAAAGTCGGATGCTTTGCCTGACTACATAGATGAACATCATTACCCCTTAATCAAATTTTAAATAAAAGAAAAAAGAGTGAAAAACCAACGAACCAACCATAATCCAATCATCAAACGGACATCAAGTGGATTGAGATTGGATGAATACCTGAAGAAGCAGAAAAGGTAGAATTATCAACTGGGTCATTTGTTGTTTTATCCAATATAGATGAAGGTCCCATCTTTCTCTCTCTCTTTCCCTAATCAACAAACAATTGCTTCTGCTTTGTGGTGGCCTGATTTGGATTAGGTTGGGTAGTGTAGAATGTAAATGACAGGAACCAAATGAAAATGTAAAACGTAATGATGGATTTCAAGCGAAAACAATGAGCGGGAAACGAAGCGAAAAGCGATTACTGTACCAAAAAGTGTCCCTATTTCTTCCCTCCATAACTCTTACTTTTCTTTTATATATATACTAGCCGTGCCCGCGCCTTGGGAGACACTATAATTTTTTAACTCGAAAAAAATTAATTGCATGAGATTTTTTTTATTATAATATAAATTTAAATAAAATAATAAATTTGTGCATAATTCTTGTTAAATACAAGTTTTTTTATAAAATATATTAATTTTAAATCGATAAAAATTTATCTATTTAGTAAGTTTCAACAAAATAACTTGCATAAAATTATCATCATCATTAAAAAATCAAGAAGATTGAGATATCTTAATTATTGAATTCAATTTATTAAGATTAATTCATTTTATAATTCAATTTCAATTCAACATAAAAACAAAATATAAATTGTGAAAACAACTGCAATAATCAAATAACAAAAATAAGTAGTTAATTTTTCTATCTACAAAAAAAAAGAAAATATAAATTAAAAATTCATCACTATGTTACCATCATTATCATTTCTATAAAAGTTAAAATTATTATCAGCATTACTGTTCAAATAATTACAAATCATTAAATTTCCCAAAAAAATAAAATAAAAAAGAAAAAACATTTTTACAAAAAAAAATAATCACTAAAATTATTATTATTATGGCGCAAACAATAAAATCATAAAATCATCTCATCCAACATATAAAAATAACAGCAAAACAAAAAAAAAGTAAAAAGGGAGCAATATTAATTTTAAAATAATCACCAATATAAATTAAAATTTCTCAAGACATAAATTATAATTTCTCAAGACTGAACCAAATAAAAATAAACCCTAAATAAAAATAAAACAAAAAAAATAAAATAAAAACTAAAAACATAGATGCATAAATACGGATAAAAAATAAATATTGTCCAAGAATGACAAAAAAAAATAAAAGAAATTAATAGCAAATAAGAAATTCAAAGAATAAAGACAAGAATAAAAAATAAAATATATAATTAATTCTATTTGAAGGATAAAATTGAAACAGATAAAATCCTTAGGATAGAAACAAATAAATATATTTAAAAAAATTACAGTGTAATTTTGTTAAAAAAAATTAAAAAAATAAGGATTGAAATGAAAAGTAGAATACATGACTAATTTCAATTGGAGGACACAGTCAAAATAAATTAAAACAAACTATATAATTAATTCCAATTGAAGGACAAAATTTGAAATAAATAAAATCTTGGGACCGATATAAGCACATAAAAAAATTGTTCTGTAATGTTTAAAAAAAAAGAATAAGGACCAAAATGAAAGATAAATATTTAAAAAATTGAAATTGGAGGACCCAATTAGAAGCATTTAGAACCTAGTACCGAAATAATTAAAATAACCAAAAGAAAATCATAAATTAAAAGACGAAGGACTAAATTGAAATTCAACATATATGATCAGTTTCAATTGAAATATATTGAAATAAACAGTAATAAAAGTGAAATCCAAAGAACAGGAACTACAATAAAACTTTCATAAACCGCAAGGACCGTAGTGTATTTCCGGGTGGCAAGAGAGAGAAAAGAGAGAAAAAACTTAAACTCGTCCACCGGAGCTTCATCGGCCACCGTAAGCAGACACGCATCGAACCGGAAGGAAGAGGAAATGTGGGCGCACCACATGACATGGCGGACGACTATTTTTTATCACCGGAATGAGGCGCGCGCACCGCTTGAAATGGTGCATGGAATGAAACATTGTAGACGCATCCATACGACGCGCCTACAGTATTTAAGAAAAAAATAATAGACAATTACCTATACATCCCTGGACCCAGCGATAACTCCAAAAAAACCACTGTGGAAAATACAACAATATCCTTGGGTCTGGGGCTTATTTTTTATCGTTTTCGAGGGCTAATTTTGTAGTTTTGTTGTGCAAGGAATTCAAAAATACCATCCATGTCCCTTGAAAAATTCTAAACTACCCCCGCTTCTAGGTGCCTTCTTTTGTTATTTTCTGGGGCTATTTTTGTAGTTTTACTGTGCAAAGAATTCAGAAATATCATTCATGTTCCCTGAAAAATTTCTAAAATACCCCCTGGTTTCCCAGGGGTTAAATTTTTTTGGTCCTGAGGGTAAAATAGTTATTTTATTGTAATAATCTACAGTGAACTGTGTCTAGATAAACAATGAATAAATACACAATAAAAGAGCCACGGGATTTATATTTTAGTGTATATATATAAATAAAAACCTCCTCCTTGTCTTTTACTCCCATCTCATCCCTGCCTCGCAACAGATTTCCTAATGGGCTGGGCCTAACAACAAAAGCTCATAATATTAATCAAAGTTTGTTGTCGTGGGCTGTGCCCTATTGAGTAACAATAAAGGTTGATTTTTTTTTCTTTTTCCTACTGTCAATTGAATTCTCCTTCCCTCCCCCCTTTCCCACGCTCAAGGCTTGTTTGTTAACTTTTCTGTTCAGAATTGTCAAAAAAGACTTGACCTTTATAGTAGGAGAAAATGGTTGCCAAGAAATCCAAGGGGAAGATCAAGCATCTAATCTCTGCAATTCAATCTCCACAGGTTAGTAAACCCCCCTTTATCTAATTCCATGCAGCACATTTTGAAAAGATTGTTTCTTTACTTCAATTTTCATGCAGGGTCTAAATGCACCCAACCTTAAAAGATTGTATGCTCTGCTTCACCATTGGTCAACTTTGAAGACCCCCATAAGTGGCAGTCCCCTAGACATGAAGTTTGAGAAATGTGGGCTCAATTTCAAATTTAAAGACATCAACTGCCTGTCCGATATTTTGTTTAAGCAGCTTGAGGCTAGGTTTCATGGGTTCTTCTCTGCTTTACACGAGCTTAATGTTTCAGCTGCTGATAATGGAAAATGTTTCCTGATTGAAGAACTGACATTGCTTTTGAGATGCTGTTTGGTTATGCTGGTTTTGATGGAATATGACCAGCCTCTTCTCGTACAGAAGGGTTTGGGTATTCTTTACTTGCTTAGCAGATTGGTTACTACAGAGTTAAGTGGTCGAAATGGAAAGAGTTCTATTACATTCAAGAAGTTGATTTCTCGTCAAAGTGTTAGTGATGATTGCACCACCTCTATTACTGAGGAGTTTGTTGCTTCTTTATGTTTGTGGAAACCTTCTGATCCGCGCTATGCATTTCTTTGTGCTGTACTTGAGGTCGACCTTTTCGTTTTTGCATCCCTTTTCTTTTCTTTGGTGATATTCGTGTTTTTATGGGTTTATGATATATCTTGTTCTCAATTTTGCAAGAGTACTGCTTAATTTAAGTTCATAAATTATGGCTAGGAGGACTTATAAAAAAGTAGAACGTAGATTTCCTTACATTAGATGTGTCTTTTATGCATCCCTAGCTTCAATGAATTCAAAATTACTACTTCACTTCTATGGATCGAGATAATCTCATCTCATTTAGATCTTTTTCTTTCCTGGACAGACCTGGATTTATCCTAACCTGAGGCACCACTAAGTCTCACTGAAGCACAATATTTGGTTTTCTTAAGATAATAGGGGCAGGCATTTATTTGCATAATGTGAAAGAAATCCAGGTTTATCAGAGAGAACTAATTTTTTTGACGATCCTATCTAGGATGGGGGTACATTTGTAATCTGCCTGATGGTCCTCATTTTTCGTCAATGCTAGTTTCATTGACAGAAAATCAATTCTAGTTAAAAGGTCATAGCCTATCTATTTAAGGGAATGACTTCATATTTATGGAGTCTTTTCTCCTTTCATTTCCTTCTGATGCTTTCCTTTTTCTCCTGATAGTTCATTGCTGCTTTTTAATCAGAGTTTCAGCTGCCAAACCCAACTTAATATTTAGGTATCATCATTAGGTATTTGCAGATGAGCTTTTGGTGCGTCAAACATTGAGACAGTACTTTGTGATGATTGATTGTGCACCTTCCAGAAGCGAAAGGCTATTCATGTGCCCCTCTGGGCATGGCAATATTGGAAGTGTTCTGGAGGTGATTTGTGCTCATTTTGTCGTATCACTTTCTGATGAGCAAGCTTTTGAAAATTTCCACAACAGATTATTTTGGTGTCACAGGGATGATTTCAGAATTCTTGAAATGAGCTTGCCGGCTGCCTTATCATTGCTTCTCAATCCCATCATGCTTTCTGCACCCAAATTGTTTCAGGCATACTTGATTTTAATGGTTTCTGAAGCCATTGGTATTCGCATGCCTCAACCAAATACGATGCTGGATCTTAAACTTATGGATTGTTATACAGTGGCATTTGAAAGGTCTATCTTCTTGTATACTAGGCACATGTCTAGTTTGCATGTTGATGATGATTTTTTGGGCGACAATAGTTCTTTTATCAGATCAGATTTGCATGGGAGCAGCAGTAAGCTGAATTTTGAATGTTTTCTTCATCCAGCCACAAGAGACAAACTACATCATCTAATTTCCAAGTCATATGATGCATGGAATTCCTATTTAAGCAGTATGTCTTCTAGAACAAATTCTGAACTGGTGGCTGCCTCTATTGCCTTCATGAAGGAGAGCCTGTGCATTGTTGATGAATCGTTTAAAGATGAGGCTCTATCAATCTTAAGTTGCATAATACTTAGAAATCCATCTGATGATAATGGCGACACTTTACTGTACAAAAAAGAGGAAACCAGCTCTCAAGACATATATCTTCTAGCTTCCATCTTGAAATTAATGAGTAGTTCAATGTTGCAAGCTATATGGTATGTAAAGCATCTTAGGTTTTCAGTTTGCCCAAAATCACTGGAAGATGTGTCTTCATGCAAGGGCTGTGATGTTATAGTGGATATTCTTGGTTGTTTTGAGCACTTCAGCATCAGTTTACCAATTCAAAAGTTCTTATGTGAAACATTGCGATCTCACCCAGCAAGGCATAAGAAGTCCAAGTGGATGTTTTTTCACTTTTCAGGATTGCTGTCATTGAGTTATGCTAGCGGGCTTGATTTTTTAGTTAAGGACTGTTTATTTGCACTGATGGTATTGTTGAATATGTTTATTATTGAAGAGGGGGATCTAGCTGCAGCTGATTCATTATTTGTTTCCAGCTTGGAATCCTTTTCATCTAAATCCTCTGATAAATTTGAAGGGGTAAGTTTGGTTTCTTAATTTACTGGCCTTCTCAGTTTTACTGTTGCTGTGTTTCCAGCCCATTAACATTTTCCAATAATGATGCAGGTCACGGCAATCTCAAAGTCTAGCCAAATAGTTTCATCAAAAATTCGAAAGATTCAGGAGATGTACTTGAGGTAAATGATCTTGCCTCCTTCATGATTGATTCGACTTCACTGGACACCTTCGCCTCTATTCATAGATTTTCGCTTTTAAGATACCATGCTCCATTTCTTTTTCTGTTGCATGCAACCACCGTGCCATTAATTTCCTGTGGCAGGCCTTGTTTGTTGAGGACTGTACTTTTTCTGCTGTTTATGCAGAGTTGTTTATCTTGATGGTGCAAAAATTGTGAACAGGGAAAATTAAATAACTCAAGTTTAGCATCTTTAGTTGTTGTTTTGTTTTCCAATTTTCTGTTGGTTTTTATTAATTAATATTGCAAGTTACATATAGCCATTTACAATTTGCCCAAAAGGATTTCTTTTCTCCATGCTTCTGTATTTCAAAAGGTTATTGTTTATATGCCATTATGCTTTGCACATCTAGAGAGTTAAAAATTAATGTGGATGAAGCTGTATCAAATGCACTAGTGACTAGTTCTTTCTAAAAGTTACTTGGTCATTGTAGATGTGTATTCATATAGTCTTCACTTTGATTTCTGAAATTATTTGATAGTTTTTGAAATAAGAGACTTCTTTTGTATTAAAATGAATCTTAATGTTGTAATTTATATATAATAGTGAAATAATGCAATTATCTCATAAACTACAATGGAAATGTTGAAGTTCTATGCCAGAACCAGGGTTTATTTGGTTTCTGCTGGCTATTTAGTCAAGAGGGCTGCAGCATTAACCACTTCGGTCACTATACAGGAATGACCCATGTCTGCAGTATATCAAATTGTTTGTTCAAATTTTATGGCGTCTCTTTTCCAAGTAGTACGATACTGTTGAAATATGCATGCTGTCAGAATTGTATTTTATGTTTATTTACTTTTTGGTGATACCATCCTTTTTTTGTTTAGACTGCATGTGTCAAGAAAAATGATAACATCACCTATTTTTCGCTGGCTTTTATTGTATTTTTCAGAAAACACTCCACCATATGCTCCAACGGCAGAAAACAACACAATCAAGCAGGAACTTCAGAATATGGCTCCATCATGAATGAGTTGGATTCTGATGTCAGCATGGAAGATGCCAAGGAAACCTGCAATGGTGAGATCTTCCTGAAGTGCGTGCTAGGGAAGGATGCAAAATCCAATGTTATAGATGATTTATCAGACTTCATCGAATGCGAGCAGGGAAAGAATTACTCTGGCTGGTTGAGGGATCGACAAAAATTTAGAATATGGAAGTACAAGAAAACGACAATTCGAAGGTGGAGGAGAAAAAAAAAGTCTTGGAATCATCTAAAGGGGTAGCAGACCAAGATGTTAAAAGCTTTTCTTATATACCTGTGCATAAATGTGATAAAGTGGACTGTGATCTGTAAAGGTTGTAAATTGGCGGCGGATCTCTTATTGAATTTACAGAAATAGCTGAATGTATCCCAGAGACATGTTTGCGTATTGTATCTGAGGACCATAATAATGCCTCATTTGAATATAACAGAAATAATTACTCTTAATTACTCTAATGTGTTGAGAACTATTCGAATCATTCCACTTTCTGAATAAAGACATTTCTATTTTCTGTTGAACTTGAGCCCCAAATGCGTACTCCAGATATTTTGCAGGGACAACATCAGGATTCAGAATCCGGAAGATTTGCAGTTGTGGCAAAAGCTACTGTTCTCTGTGGCACTGATGCAATTGCCTTCGTAATTACGAGCTACTTCGTCGTGAAAAGTGAAAACGTCCCTTCAAACTATCATCATTCAACTTGGGCCCCTTTCAAAGCTACGTGGGTCCTAAATTTAGTTTCTCCAATGTATTTAGGCCTGCAAATTTATAGTCCACCCATTGCAACTTTACGGGGTTCTCTATTGATACCACATCGCACAGAATTTCATCAACATATTTTCCAATCGAAAATGAGACCATAACCTGCTTAGTCATTTTCACTTCATCACTATCATTCAACCATTGCAATCCATATGATTTCGCATGCTTAACAATACTCAAATTCAGTTTACTAACAAGGGTGGTATTGCAAACATTAACACAACTTCCACTATCAATAATTAAATCACACACCTTGCTTTGCACGTAACAGCGTGTATGAAAGATATTCTCTATTTGTTGATTAGATTCATCTTTCTTGACCTGAACCTGAAATGTGCGCCTTATAACCAAGGACTCCACAATCGGTAATGTTAAGTCATCCCCATCACTATCCTCTAATGGTGGCATGCCTTCGCAATCAGATCTGTCACTTTCCGATTCCATATCACCAACATCTCTAATCATCATTATTCTCTTGTTTGGACATTCCAAAGCATAATATCCGTGCCTTTGACACCTGAAACATTTAACATCACGCGTACGTTTAGGCTGAGTTTCAGATTTAGCTTTAGCACCGGTAGGGATATTAACTTTAGCCATTGATGGTTCAGTTTTAGAAAGAACAAAGGATCGTGGCTGGACAGTACCCTCTCTCTTCAGATTCGTCTTCCAAGATGATGAAAAACCCGAATTAAACCCTTGCCGAACATGTCCCTTCCTAAGTTGTCTCTCCACCTTCGTAGTCATGTGAACCATGTCCTCTAGCTCCACATAGTGTTGTAGCTCTACCACATTGGCAATGTCCGGATTCAACCCATTAAGAAATCTAGCCATGAAGGCTTCTCTATCCTCAACAACATTAGCCCGAATCATTGTCATCTCCATCTCTTTGTGATATTCATCTACTGTCTTATAACCTTGATTCAGACCTTGGAGCTTCAGGTATAAGTCTCTGTAATAGTGGTTTGACACAAATCGTCTCCTCACAAAGACTTTCATCTCATCCCAAGTCTGAACGGGTCACTCCCCATTCCTCCTTCTACTGATTACAATCTGATCCCACCAAATCATTGCATATTCTGTAAACTCAATCATCACCAATTTCATTTTTTTTCTGTTCAGAATAGCTATGACAATCAAAAATCCAATCTACCTTTTTCTCCCACTCCAAGTAAGCCTCAGGATCATTTTTACCTTGAAAGTTTGGAATTTTCAGTTTGATGGTTTCCCCATCCATATCTTCATAATTCCCCATGCCACGGAAATTCACATTCCTCCTAGCTCTGTTCGGTCTAGAACTGATTCCATGGCCAATAGATGCAAAATCATAGTCATCTTCGCTCACATCTGCGTTTTCATTACATACTCTTCAAAATCAGATCTGTTATTCTGTACGGCCATACAGACCGTATTTCCTTGGCGATCAGCCCCACTATTCTGTTGCTTTATCAAATTCACCTCATCTTTCAGATCATTGTATGTCCTAGACAACAACTCAAGTTGCTGACCCATGGCTCATAATTGGAACGCTACGTCAGCGTTTTGTGTCGTTGATTCGTTGTTTTTAGACATCCTTTGAATCTGCAAAATTTGGTTAGTAGCAAAAAAAAAGTCCTCACAACTCTCGTGTATCACAAAAAAAAATCAAGGTTTTTCACTCTAGTAAGCTCGCTACACCTTTTACCTCACAACTTGCTTTCTTTTGGTTCTTTCAAAACTAAAATCAACAAATCAAAGTTAGTAGCCTTTGCAGTGCACTCTAATAATGATTTTCAGACTCAAGAAGCAAATAAAAATACTGAAAATAAAGCAAAAGAAAACTACGATTACGATTTCACGAGTAGCAATGCAAATTTGTACGAATTGTGGACAATACGAAGAAACAAAATAAAACAGAAGCAAATACTAGCGAAAAAAATTACTTGAATACTAGATAACTAAAAATAAAACAAAAATAGAGAATTGGACAAAACTAAACAGTAAGGATCATGTTTTAAGACTTGACCAGAATCTAACCTCTTATGCAAATTTTATGTAACAAAATTGAAACCCAGAGCAAACGACTTCCAAATGACCTCAAAATCAATATTTAGTATTTTAATACTAAAAAAACACTCAATTTATAGGTCGTTCTCATACTTCTAGGTACACAAACCCTTGTGTGATCAATTTGCGGCAGAAATGAACCTCCAATTGAAAAACTTTAGTATACGATATCGAAATAAGCCTCAATTTAATATACCATGCGATATCAGCCCCAAGACACAGAATGTAAGGTTTCAATTGATTCTAAAGTATTTTTATATTGGTTCACTAAGGTAGTGTTTCTACGGCAGAAATGAATATCGAAATAACCCTCAAGAAATCAATATTAGAATAAGCCCAAATTTGATATATGATACTATATGAACCCCAATAGACAAAATATGAATTTTCAATTGATTCCGATGTGGTTTGCTTATGTTTCCTAGAGTAGTGTTTTCTACGGCAAGATTTCAATGTTTCTTCAAATTTCAACTAATGCCTCTATCTCGTTTTCTTTTCTTTTCTTTTCTGTTTTTCTTCTTAAGATACTGAAATGAAAAAACAGAAAACGATGAAATATAACCTCTTTTTTTTTATTAGATGACGCTGACACGAAGAACAAGGAGATGAACACAAACACTGGAAAACCTCAAGGAACACTAAAAAAACATGAAAATAACATAATGATATGACCTTGTTTTGGAGCCTAGCTCTAATACCACCTTATGCGAACCTCGTTATCACGTGGTCACGCAACCCACAACCAAGAATGAGATCTAATCCCGGAAAGCCGAAATAGGTCTGATAGGAGTGTGACACAATGGAAACCTGCCCCAAGGCACCAGCACTATTGGAATGAGTAGAATGACGCCATGAATCCAGTTAATCTTTGATAAGTCGGATTCAGTTCGTTCAAGAACTAAAGAATGCAAGAATCACTTTCACACATAAACTGAAAAGTTCAGAATTAAAATTAATCAATGGCTGCCGAAATTTTCCTAACATGAGTTTAAATAATCTTGTAAAAACTAACCTTAATGGACCTCTTATGTGGACTTAAAAGAGGTCCACTAAAAACTGACCCAAAATCCTAAATTGAAAAATCCATGACTTAATCCAAGCAAGCCTTGGATCCTAGCTGAAAACAAAGTCTTAATTAAGCCCAAACAAGCCTTGGGCTGTAGCTAACTAACTTAAATAAATCCCATAAGGTTTATTTATTCTCTTTCATCCAGCCCATCAATCCCATGTTTCCAAGTTATAGTAGGATTGTTTTGGCTCCTTTGTTGTCCTCACTTCATGGCCCAAATAAGGTTGTATTGGACCCCTCCTGCACATGGATAAGATGTACTAGGGTCTCCTCTTGATACTCCTTGCAATTTTGACCTGGTTGAAACCTTCAAAACCAATGCATTAATAGCCTCTTTCAATGCCTTTGTCCTAGACCGCGTCATTGGACCATTTGGCACATGTAATGGGTCCTTGCTAGTGTTTTTGGGTTGTGTCGCACGTCGCCGCACGGCATCCCGGGAGGGATCTTGGCTCTCGCGATGGAGTTTGAGAAGGAGTCGCCACCTGGCTGTTGAGGGTCGCTAGGAACACCCGATTCAAGGGTAAGGGACTGGTTGCGTATAGGGAAGGTATTAGCACCCCTAGTATGCCTTACTTGATATAAGCTGCATTGTCTACCTTGATGTGATTGTAAATGCTTCAACAGGTCATATTTATTCGTGTGAATAAATCTTAGCTTTTGAAATTTCATTATGAGTTCGTCAACCCAAAATAAAATATCAAGAAACAAATCCACGTAGATGCCTTAAAAGGATCACCTATCGTGGATGAGTTTTCCGCAATTTTATGCCTCGTAAAAATGTCCCGCTCAAAATAACCTGTGAATTTTATTTGATTATTTCTAGATATGCAAATGCTAGCCTACTTGTAGTTTCTTCATTCACCACCTGAAATTAACCATTAATCCTCATGAATTAATTTCATGGTTGACCGATCCATAAAAGAAATCGACCACCGCTCAGAATAATCCTGACAATTTTGGTGGTTATTCCTGAATATGTAAATGTTAGCCTACACGTAAATTCTCAAGAATAAATTTCACGATTTGTTTTAATATTAGCCAAATTTTAAAGATTTAATAAACTTGTTATTAAATCTAAGATAAATTTTCAGAAAAAAAAAACTTATTTGGCCGAATGCAAAGAAAACACATTTTTTATTTCATTTTATATTCTTTTTTTCTTAACAAAACAAAATAAAATTGAATAAATAAAACACAACACAACAAAACACACACACACATTCTCTTTTTTATTTCTTTTTCATTACATTTTTAAAAGTAAAATACAACTCACACACATTATATTTTCCATTTTTCATTACATTTTTCAACTAATAATTCAAAATACAATAAAAATTCAAATAAACACAAAAAACACAAAGAAAATTACAAAAAAAAGGCTCATGAACAGTGACGGGATGGTGGTGGCAGCGGCAGGAGGACTGGTGGCGCGTCTGTCCACGCTGTTGTTTAAGGATTAAGGCAACTATGCATCTAAGGGGGGGGGGGATTAGGTGTAAATACAATAATTAATGCAATTTTACAATTAATTACTTTAAAGTAAAGAGATAAGAGAGAGAGATTGCTAACTCGGTTTTTAACGTGGTTCGGCAAGCCTACATCCACAGCTCAAGTACCAATCCGTACTTGAGTATTGTATTCTCTTACTAGTCCAAGTAACAAGATTACAATTCCCGCTTGATGAATCCACACCAAGACTTTTACACCACTTGAAGATATGCCCTCTTCAAGATTTTCCTTTTTCCCACTTGAAGATGTACCCTCTTCAAGATTTTTCCTTGGTGATGTTCCCTCACCAATATCAAGAGTTTTATATTCAACTCTCAAGAGTTTTACAAGGATTGTTTTTTTGTAACACAACAATACACTCTCAAGAGTGTGGATATTACAAATTAAGATCTATGATCTCTTTATCTCACTTAATAGCACTTATAATATTTGAAGGTGTTTAAATGTAGTGAGAATGAGATTGAATACTCTTTGTGTTAGGATATGAAGATTTAAACACAAATTTGAGTATTAATGAGGGCTGATGTTATGAAGGTGTTTTTGCACTAGTAATTGCCTCAATATCAGATATATTCAAAAGTCTTCTTTTTCTTTTGCAATTAAGTGGCCTATTTATAAGTTTCAAAGAGAAACTAGCCGGTTCTAGCCGTTTTAGTGCAACTGTCATCTCAAACGGTCGACCGGTTCACAACGGATAAATCAAGTTGTCGACCGGTTCATTTAAAAGCCAGAAAATCAATCTTTTTGACCAAGCGGTCGACCGGTTCAGTTCGAAAGGCAATTTGTCTTCCAAGCGGTCGACCGGTTCACTTGGTAACCCAAGCGGTCGACCGGTTCATGCAGAAACCCTATTTTGACAAATTATCTTTTCTGAATTTCTTGAACCGATTGATTAAGATTTAAACCTATAATCATCAAACCCTTTTAATGTATGCAATGTGAAGTGTGTGAGTTCATTTTAATTTGTGCTATCAAGTTAGAAATTGAGATTTACATAAAACACTAAAATGAAAACTTATTCTTAGTCTTCACTTGCTTGCATCTTGGACTTCCTGGAATGATTTCTTCGTGTAATCCATTATGCTTGTTGATGTATTCTTTGTATAATACCTGTTTATAACTTAATCTCATCCAAGCATATTATTAGTCCATTTTCTTTTTATTGTTATCATCAAAATATATAAAGCATACAAGTATGACATTATATGTCAACAATCACCCCCTTTTTGATGATGACAATAAGCAAAAAAAAAAAACTTAGATAAAAAATTGAGTCTCCCCCTATATTTTTGTAATACAATATATAAGAGGCATTAAACATTTTTAGCAATTTAATCTAAGTACAAATATCATATGCTATTTCAAGAAAAAATTCATTTTTCTCCCCCTAAATATATGCATATAAATTTTTCATATTCTCATATTTTTTTTCATGCATATGTATATTTTCATATTCTCTCCCCCTTTGGCATCAACAAAAAGAAAATTAACATTGTAGATAAATAAAAAACATATTATTCAAAATTATGATCTCCAAAACATCAATGTAATACCCAATGTTATAAAAGACATAATAATATTCAATAACAACATATATCCAAAATAAAAAGCATAAACATAATAAAATGAGATGCATGATACAAAATCTCTAAGGAGGTGGGTATCGTGAGAGAAGTGAAGCCATCATCTCCTTCATCTCCTGCATATCAGTCCGCATCTCTGTCTGAAAAGCCTCATGAGAGTTTCTCATGTATCGCATATCCGCCTCAATGTGCGTGAGACGGCTCTCCATCCTATGCGACCAGCCACTCGCAGATGGCTCATCTGGCGAGGAAGCCGGAGGTGGTGACTCAAATAGATTTGTGAACTCATCCTCACCCTGATCCTCAGCCACATTTTCCTCCTCTTCAGCACTTACATGCTCTTCCTCAGCATGTGCACCCTCTTGGTGCCCTTGAATCCACTCACCATTCTCATTAAGCACATATTTCATTCTAGTGAGAGTGGTGTTATTAATCTCCGTCTTATCCGAGTACGGTTTCTTATCCGTACCCGTCAGCAAGATATCAAAATGCTCAAAAATAGTGGTAAACACTTGACCATATGGTAGAGCTTTTTGTTTTTGATCGTATGCTAAGATCATATTCCTAATCATGATGTATGGAAGGTTTATTGGCCTTCTCTGAATCATACAATCAATTAAGCATAACTCCATAAAGGTAACTTCATCATAGTGCCCCTTTTTGGGCAAGATGTTGTGAGCAATAATCCTATGAATTAGTCTAGGTCTTAACAGAATATCCTGACTCTTTATCTTAGCACCTGGAGCAAATTCAGTATTCCCTAGTGTGCAATGCAACAGCATGGTCATAGATAAACCCTTCAATGGTCGGAATTATTTTAATTTCAAAAACTTGTGGACCATCATTAGATATACCCAATATATCAGCTAATACAGCACAATTAAGCTCAATGGGATTTCCTTGAAGAGTACTAATTATTCTTGGTTCTACATTAACCCTCATATTAGCAAAGAACATCCTCATCAACTTAGGGTATGTAGGTTTCTTATATTCATATAATGAGTACCAACCCATTTCAGCAAATAGAGTATCTATACCTAAAGCAGACAAATCATTGCCTAAACCTCTTTCTACACAAATAGCTCTATTTGAGAAATTACTTAAAAATCTTTGAACATTGTCACCTGATGATGAAGTAGGATCATTGGCTCGTTTGCTCCTTGATTCAGTCCTTCTCAAGCGTTTCTTGGGTGCCATTTACTTCAATTAGGCTGTGGGTGTTTTGATTTTGGGTGATTTTTGAGAGGATTTGAGTTTGGGTTTTTGGAATTTTGATTTTCTCTTGTTTTCCGTTTTCTGAAACCTTAGATAGTATTTATACTATCGAGCAACCGGTCGACCGGTTGCCTTGGGATAATTTCAACCGGTCGACCGATTGAATCCCAAGATGAGAATTTTCCAAATTTCTCTTTTGAACTTTTCTTTTCACTCAAAATGTAGCCTTTTCATGTAAAAATTATGTCCAGAAAGGCAAAGAAATCAAGGGGCTAAAAGTGCTAATTTTTGGCAGTAGCCAAGGCTACTGTTCCTCTGGCTCAACCGGTCGACCGGTTGATCCAGATGCATGAACCGGTCGACCGGTTCATGCAAAAATGGAAATTTTTGCACTTTGACTTTAAAATCTTGATTTAAACTTCAAAATACCCTTATTGTCCAAAAATCATTTTCAGAAACATTTTCCTCCGAAATTTCAAAAAATTCCAGTAGCCATCTTCTGTTTTTCTGCCTCAACCGGTCGACCGGTTGGGCTTGCTCTTGATGAACCGGTCGACCGGTTCATCCCGTAATTTTTAACCTCCCTAAAATTTGTTTTGAACAAATTTCTTATGCTTCAAGTGTATACATTTTAACATCAAATAAATCCAACTTATAACCATTGATGTATACATAATTCAAACATCATTTGCATGGATAAACCCTAGGTTCCTTCTTATTTCGCAAAAGCGATCTTTTCCTAAGGGTTTTGTAAAAATATCTGCAAGTTGATGTTCTGTACCTATAAACTCAAGTACAATATCTCCTTTTGCAATATGATCCCTTAAGAAGTGATGTCTTACTTCTATGTGTTTTGTACGAGAGTGTTGAATAGGATTTTTAGATAGGCAAATTGCACTTGTATTATCACATTTAATCAGAGTATTTTCAAATCTAAGTCTATAATCCTCCAGAGTTTGTTTCATCCATAATACTTGTGCACAACAACTACCTGCCGCAATATATTCTGCTTCAGTTGTTGATAGGGCTACCAAGTTTTGTTTCTTACTTGCCCATGATACTAGTGATGATCCTAGAAAATGACAAGTTCCACTAGTACTTTTCCTATCAATTTTACAACCCGCGAAATCTGCATCCGAATAATTGATTAAACTCATTTCACTTCCCTTCGGATACCACAACCCTAAATCAATTGTACCATGCAAGTAATGAAAAATTCTTTTTACTGCACTAACATGGGATTCTTTTGGACATGCTTGAAATCGTGCACATAAACATACACTAAACATAATATCGGGTCTACTTGCGGTTAAATATAAAAGAGAACCGATCATACCTCGATATTTGGTGATGTCTACGGTTTTACCTTTCTCGTCCATATCAAGCTTAATAGATGTCCCCATGGGTGTGTCGGCATCTTTGACATGTTCCATCCCAAATCTTTTTAGAAGATCCTTGGTGTACTTGCTTTGGTTGATGAAGATGCCATCTCTTGTTTGCTTAATTTGCAATCCAAGGAAGAAATTTAATTCTCCCATCATGCTCATTTCAAATTCCTCTTGCATGTATTTTGCAAATTCCTTACACAGAGATTCGTTAGTAGCACCAAAAATTATATCATCAACATAGATTTGTACAATAAGGATATCTTTTCCTTTTCTTTTCGTAAAAAGGGTGGTGTCAATTTTGCCAATGTTAAAATCATTTTCAATAAGAAATGTTTTTAATCTATCATACCATGCCCTAGGTGCCTGTTTTAAACCATACAAGGCCTTTTTGAGTTTAAAAACATGATTAGGAAATTCAAAATTTTCAAAGCCTTGAGGTTGTTCAACATATACTTCTTCCATTATAAAGCCATTTAAAAATGCACTTTTAACATCCATTTGGAAGAGCATAAAATTGGCATGACATGCATAGGCTAATAGCATTCTTATAGATTCAAGTCTAGCCACTGGTGCAAAGGTTTCTTCATAATCTATTCCTTCTTCTTGATTATAACCTTTAGCAACTAGTCTTGCTTTGTTTCTAACAATAGTCCCATGTTCATCAATTTTGTTTCTAAAGACCCATTTAGTACCAATTATTGATAAATCTTTTGGCCTAGGGACTAGTTCCCAAACATCATTTCTCTCAAACTGATTTAGCTCATCTTGCATGGCTAAAATCCATTTTTCATCATTTTCGGCTTCAAGAAAGGTTTTAGGTTCTATTTGAGAAACAAATGCATAATGCCCACTAATGTTTCTAAGGGATGCTCTAGTTTTAGTTCCCTCAAAAGGATTACCAATAATTAAATCTGGAGGATGAGAACTTACATACCTTAGCTCCTTTGGCGGCTCAAAGGAGTTACTTACCAACTCTTGTTGATCGCTTGAGCTTGGTTGGTCCTTGTTCATGTCTTCATTTGATGACTCCTTTGGGTTTTTATCATTAAGATTCAAATTTTGAACACTTTCATTTAAGTCATCTAGAATCTCAACAATTTTGTCATTTTGAGTTTCCTCAAAAACGACATGCATGGATTCCTCAAGACAAAGTGTTCTATTATTGTATACTCTGTAAGCCTTGCTAGAGGAGGAGTATCCAAGAAAAATTCCAACATCGGATTTAGAATCAAATTTATCAAGGTTGTCTTTAGTGTTTAGAATAAAACATTTTGAACCAAAGACTTTAAAATAAGAGATGTTGGGCTTCCTCCCTTTCCAAAGCTCATAAGGAGTCTTTTTTCAACTCGAGTCTCAAAGTAACACGGTTTAAAACATAGCAAGAAGTGTTTACGGCTTCTGCCCAAAAATATTTCGGGGTGTTAAATTCATTTATCATTGTTCTTGCCATTTCTTGAAGAGACCGATTTTTCCTTTTCACAACCCCATTTTGTTGGGGAGTTCTAGGCGTTGAAAAATTGTGGTGGTATCCTTTTTCTTCACAAAACGTTTCAAATAAGTCACTTATGAATTCACCACCATGATCGCTCCTTATGTTTATTATAGAAAATCCTTTCTCGTTTTCGATTTTCTTTGAAAACTTTACAAATTCATAAAAGGTTTCATCTTTTGATTTCAAAAATATAACCCATGTATACCTAGTAAAGTCATCAACGATTACAAACACATATCTATTACCACTTAAACTTCTTGTTTTAGTTGGTCCAAATAGATCTATATGAAGTAATTCTAAAGGTATTTCGGTTGATATATGATTCTTACTTTTAAAAGACGTTTTAACTTGTTTGCCCATTTGGCAAGCGTCACATAACTTTTCCTTTTTATATGCAATATGAGGACGACCTTTAACTAAATCATTTTTAGCTAATTTTGAAAGGATGTCCATGCTTATGTGACCTAGTCTTCTATGCCATAGAAAACTATCATTTATACTAGCAACAAGACAACTTTCAATACTCATACATGTATCTATTTTGATTTTATAGATGTTTCCAATTCTATTACCGATAAAGATAATTTTATCTTTTTCAAGAATTAAGCAACATGTATGATCAAAAATGATTTTATAGCCTTTATCACATAATTGACTTATACTAAGCAAGTTATGTTTAAGACTATCAACAAGAAATACATTTTCAATGGAGAGTGAAGACATACCTCCAATATTACCAATTCCAACAATTTTCCCTTTTGAGTTGTCCCCAAAAGTCACTTTTCCTCCTTTAGTTTTGGTAAGGCTTGAAAAAAGAGTGTCGTCTCCGGTCATGTGTCTTGAACAAGCACTATCCAAAAACCACTCCCCATGTTCCCTTGGTTCCTACAAAACAGAATCAAGATGAGGATATTGGTACCCATACCTTCTTGGGTCCTTTTTGGTTAGGGGTGGTTCCTTTTGGAACCCAAATCATTTTAACAGTCTTATTTTTCTTCATAGGACATGCATAAATCAAATGTCCTGATTTTCTACAGTAATTGCATGTATGACTTGGATCATAAGACTATTTAGCTTTAACAAAGTAGTTCTTTAAGTATTTTTGGTTTTTATTAGGTTTATAACCTAATCCTCCTTTGTTAAACATACTTCTCTGGCTCAAAAGCATTTTCTCAAAAATCTTTGAGCCTAGTGTGAATTTTGCGATAATTGCATTTAACTCATCAACTGTTTCTTTTAAGGATTTATTATCTTCTTCAAGTTGATTAGTCTTACTACTCTTGTCATTCAAATCACATACTTTCTTTTCTAGTAATTCTTTTTCTTCAATTATGCATACATGATTTCTTTTTAGGGTACTATATTTTGAACCTAATTTCTTATATTCTACATATAGATTTTCAAGTTGTTCATGTAATTCAATATAAGAAGGATCGGATTCATCATCCGAAGATAGTACCTCATTTTCACTTTCGATTGCCATGAAACACATGTTAGCCACATGTTCTTCTTCATCATTGGAGCTTGAGTCCGAGTCATCGCTCCATGTTGCTTTCAAAGCTTTCTTTTGAAAGCGATTTTTCTTCTTTGCTTGAAGAAGGGGACAATCGGTTTTGATATGTCCCAACTTGTTGCATTTGTAGCATCTTGGAGTTTCTTTACTTGATTCTCCTTTGTTTCCCTCCTTTTTGAAGTTCGAGAACTTTCTCTTGTCATTTTTCTTTCTAAGGAAGTTCCGAAACTGTCTTGTGATCAATGCTACATCTTCTTCAAGATCGTCGTGACTGTCTTCATCATCATCATTATCATCGCTTTCAATTTGATGAACAATTTTAAATGCCAAGTTTTTCTTTGGCCTTTCTTCTTGATCTTGTTTATCCATAGTTATCTCGTGAGTCATTAGAGAACCGATGAGCTCCTCTAATGGTAATTTTGTGAGATCTTTGGCTTCTCGTATTGCCGTCACTTTAGCTTCCCAAGCTTTCGGTAGAGATCTGAGAATCTTACTTACAATATCTGCATTTGTGTAAGTTCTACCAAGAGCATGTAAACTATTTGTAATGCTAGTCATACGAGTAAACATACTTGTTATGGATTCATTTTGCAACATTTTGAATAACTCATACTGATGAACTAACATATCAATTTTTGATTCTTTGACTTGATTAGTTCCTTCGTGAGTTACTTCTAAAGCATGCCATATATCCCTAGCATTTTTACAAGAAGATATTTTATTAAATTCACTTCTATTTAATGCACAATATAAAGTGTTCATTGCTTTAGCATCCATAGAAAGTAATCTTTTATCTAGGTCAATATATTCTATCATGCTTTTCGGAATCTCAATACCATTTTCGGTTTTAGTTGGTCTATGAGGTCCATTTTCAATAGAAAGCCATAAATCGAAATCTATAGATTGAAGATATATTTTCATTCTAGCTTTCCAATAGGCATAGTCATTACCATCAAAAAATGGTGGTCTAGATGTTGAAGCACCTTCATTTTGGAGATTATAGCTTGTAGTTGCCATTCTACTCAAAGTTTAAGCAAACTTAATAACTGAGAACTAGGCTCTGATACCAATTGTTGTTTAAGGATTAAGGCAACTATGCACCTAAGGGGGGGGGGGGGATTAGGTGTAAATACAATAATTAATGCAATTTTACAATTAATTACTTTAAAGTAAAGAGATAAGAGAGAGATATTGCTAACTCGGTTTTTAACGTGGTTTGGCAAGCCTACATCCACAGCTCAAGTACTAATCCGTACTTGAGTATTGTATTCTCTTACTAGTCCAAGTAACAAGATTACAATTCCCGCTTGATGAATCCACACCAAGACTTTTACACCACTTGAAGATATGCCCTCTTCAAGATTTTCCTTTTTCCCACTTGAAGATGTACCCTCTTCAAGATTTTTCCTTGGTGATGTTCCCTCACCAATATCAAGAGTTTTATACTCAACTCTCAAGAGTTTTACAAGGATTGTTTTTTTAGTAACACAACAATACACTCTCAATAGTGTGGATATTACAAATTAAGATCTATGATCTCTTTATCTCACTTAATAGCACTTTAGAATATTTGAGGGTGTTTAAATGTAGTGAGAATGAGATTGAATACTCTTTGTGTTAGGATATGAAGATTTAAACACAAATTTGAGTATTAATGAGGATTGATGTTATGAAGGTGTTTTTGCACTAGTAATTGCCTCAATATCAGATATATTCAAAAGTCTTCTTTTTCTTTTGCAATTAAGTGGCCTATTTATAAGTTTCAAAGAGAAACTAGCCGGTTCTAGCCGTTTTAGTGCAACTGTCATCTCAAACGGTCGACCGGTTCACAACGGATAAATCAAATGGTCGACCGGTTCATTTAAAAGCCAGAAAATCAATCTTTTTGACCAAGTGGTCGACCGGTTCACTTGGTAAAAACCAAGCGATCGACCGGTTCAGTTTGAAAGGCAATTTGTCTTCCAAGCGGTCGACCGGTTCACTTGGTAACCCAAGCGGTCGACCGGTTCATGCAGAAACCCTATTTTAACAAATTTATCTTTTCTGAATTTCTTGAACCGATTGATTAAGATTTAAACCTATAATCATCAAACCCTTTTAATGTATGCAATGTGAAGTGTGTGAGTTCATTTTAATTTGTGCTATCAAGTTAGAAATTGAGATTTACATAAAGCACTAAAATGAAAACTTATTCTCAGTCTTCACTTGCTTGCATCTTGGACTTCTTGGAATGATTTCTTCGTGTAATCCATTATGCTTGTTGATGTATTCTTTGTTCATCAATATACCTATTTCAACATATTCCACCCGAATAAGTTTACAACTTTCAATAAGATTTATCAACAATTTTTTAATCATGAACCCACAATTTTCTAGCGTAATACACACATGAAATTTTAGCAACATTACACATCAATTCTCATCCTAAGTCCACATTTTCTAGTCCAATTTATTCATGAAAATTTCAACAACATTACCCATAAATTTTTCATCATAAACCCACATTTTCCAACACAATTACACATGAAAATTTTAGCAACATACTCATAAGTTTTTCATCATAAACCTGCATTTTCCAACACAATTCATACATGAAAATTTCAGCAACATACTCATCAAATTTTTCATCATAAACCTGCATTTTCCAACACAAATCATACATGAAAATTTCAGCAACATACTCATAAATTTTTCATCATAAACCTACATTTTCCAACACAATTCATACATGAAAATTTCAGCAACATACTCATCAAATTTTTCATCATAAACCTGCATTTTCCAACACAATTCATACATGAAAATTTCAGCAACATACTCATAAAATTTTTTCATCATAAACCCATATTTTCCAACACAATTTCACATGAAAATTTCAGCAAATTCCAGTACATATTTATTCAAAAATTCCAACAAAACCCGCTCCTTATGAAGAAAATCAGCCCCCCTTTCAAAAATTTGTTAATTTCATCTTTTAAGAAAGCAAGAAAAGAAGAAAGTCTCATGACACTTACCTATCGTATCCCACTATTTTCACTATTTTCTCTAGGTTTCAACTTCTCACACACACAATCACAAAGTCCTCTTCTTTAATATTAACTTAGGGTTCGGTTTGGGGAAAAGAAAGAAATGGTGTGGAAGAGGAAGAATTTGTTCGGCTGGGAGAAGAAAAGAAATGAAGTGGAAAGGAGGAAGATGGGTCCGGCTGGAAAGAGAAGAAAATGAGGTGAAAAGGAGAAAAGAAATGTTCGGCTGGGAGGAGAATAATTTGGGTTTGAAAAAAAAATCCCCACTCTCTCTCTCCTCCTTGCATTTATATTCATGAAATGAGGAGGGCTTGTTTGGGGTTTGGGTTAAATATATTCTAATCCTTGTTTCGTTCCATCTAAAACCAGTTTTGTTCTTCTTCTTTTTCTCCCCCCTTTTTTTTTATAAAACGAATTTGTCTTCATTTCTTATATATATCTATAAATTTAATATTTTTCTCTCGGGTGTTTACATTCTTCCCCTCTAAATATGAATTTCGTCCTCGAAATTTAAGGGGTTTAACATTCCATACCTGATATTTCGAATAATTCTAGGGTATTTTTTTCCTCATCTCATCCTCCCTCTCCCAAGTTTCCTCCTCTATTTGAGCATTTCGCCATAAGATTCTGACGATAGGAATCTTTTTGTTTCGCAACTCCTTTTTACCCCTGTCTAATATCCTGGTGGGCTTCATTTCCAGCGTTAAGTTCTCATTTACTTCAACTGGAATCTGGGGTAATATTCTGGCGGGATCTACATCAGCCTTTCTTAATAAGGAAATATGAAACACATCATGCACCTTAGCTAGCTGTGGAGGTAAGTCTACCTTGTAGGCTACTGGTCCCACCCGTTGTAGGATTTTGAAGGGTCCAATGAACCGAGGGGTTAATTTTCCTCTCAAACCAAACCGCAATATGTTTTTCCATGGGGCTACTTTTAAGTACACTTGATCCCCTGTACAGAACTCAAGGGGTCTCCTCCTCACATCAGCATACTTCTTCTGTCTATCCTGTGCGGCTTTGATGCGATCCCGGATAATTCTCACTTTGTCCGTGGTTACTTGGACCAGTTCTGCACCATATAACTTCCGATCTCCGATTTCTTCCCAACACAAGGGTGTTCTGCACCTCCTACCATACAAAGCTTCATATGGGGCCATCCCTATGGTGGCTTGGTAACTATTGTTATAAGTGAATTCTATCAATGCCAGGTGTTCCTCCCAGTTTCCCCCAAATTCTAGTACACAGGCTCGTAGTAGGTCTTCCAAAACTTGGATGACCCTTTCTGATTGTCCATCCGTTTGGGGGTGAAACGCAGTGCTCATATCCAATCTGGTCCCCAAAGCTTGCTGTATACTGGGCCAAAGTCGAGAGGTGAATCTAGGGTCTCGATCGGATACAATGGACACCGGAATCCCATGGAGTCGTACCACCTCATTTATATAGATCTTGGCAAGCTTGTCCACCGAGTCAGTCATCTTTATAGGCAGGAATAGTGCGGACTTTGTCAACCGATCTACAATAACCCATATTGCGTCATTTCCCTTTCTCCCCTTAGGAAATCCCGCCACAAAATCCATTGTTATCATCTCCCATTTCCATTCTGGAATTTGTAATGGTTGAAGGGGTCCTGCAGGCCTTTGGTGTTCAACCTTAACTTGTTGACATATACCACACTTTTGACACATACTCAGCTATTTCTCTTTTCATGTTCGGCCACCAGTAAAGAAGTTTCAGGTCTCGGTACATCTTAGTGCTGCCAGGATGTAAGGAGAGCTTAGACTCATGAGCTTCTTGTAGAACCATCCGTTTGATTGTTTCATCATTAGGTACGTACAATCTTTGCCCCAACATTAAGGACCCATCATTTGCTATCCTAAATTTCATTTCTATACCAGCCTCCACATTCCTCCTAATCTTGGATCCAACTTCATCCTGGAGCTGTGCTTGTAATATTTGTTCCCGATACGTTGGTCGTACTAAAAATTGAGCTATTAACCCACCTCCGACATTAACGTCCAAATTTGCACCCATCATTTTCAATTCCGCCAATTGCCGCTCCTTCCCTATCGTTAACCCTTCTAGGGTGGCTTTATTTTTTCGACTGAGAGCATCTGCCACCACGTTTGCCTTTCCCGGATGATATTCTATGGTGCAATCATAATCCTTAATGAGTTCCACCCATCTTCTCTGTCGCATGTTCAGTTCTTTTTGCGACATTAGGTACCTTAGGCTCTTATGATCAGTAAAAATTTGGGTTCGAGATCCGTACAAATAATGTCTCCATATCTTTAAAGCAAACACTACAGCAGCCAACTCCAGGTCGTGCACCGGGTAATTCACCTCATGAGTCTTTAACTGCCTTGATGCATAAGCGATCACCTTCCCATGTTGCATCAGGACACACCCCAAACCTTTTCCCAAAGCATCACTATAAACCACGAAAACCTTCTGTGCTTGAGGGAAGGGTTAACACTGGAGCGGTGGTGAGCCTTCTTTTCAATTCCTGGAAACTCCTTTCACATTCCTCCGACCACACCCATTTCTTATTTTTCCGAGTCAGCTGAGTCAAAGGTGTCGCAATCAAGGAAAAACCTTCGATAAACCTCCGATAGTATCCTGCAAGTCCCAAGAAGCTACGTATTTCGGTCACTGAAGTCGGCCTTTCCCATTTCAAGACTGCTTCAACTTTTTGGGAGATCTACAAGAACACCTTCCGCCGATATAACATGTCCTAGAAACGTCACCCTCTCTAGCCAAACTCACATTTACTCAATTTTGCATATAACTGGTGCTCTCTCAAGATTTGCAAGATTTGCCTCAAGTGTCCTTCGTGCTCCTCGAAAGATTTCGAGTATACCAGTATATCATCAATGAATACTACTACAAACTTATCAAGACAGGGTTGGAAAATCCGATTCATTAAGTCCATGAAGAAAGCTGGAGCATTCGTCAATCCAAACGGTAACACCAAAAAATCATGGTGTCCATAACGAGTTCTAAATGCAGTCTTTGTTACATCTGCCCCTTTTATCTTCATCTGGTAGTACCTGATTTCATATCTATTTTTGAAAATACCCTGGCTCCTTTTAATTGATCGAACAAATCATCTATCCGAGGTAACGGATACTTGTTCTTCTTTGTTAATTTGTTCAACTGTCGATAATCAATACAAAGCCTATGGGTTCCATCTTTCTTCCTCACGAATAGGACTGGCGCTCCCTAAGGAGAATTACTAGGCCGTATGAACCCTTTGTCTAACAATTCATGTAGTTGGATCTTTAGCTCGTTCAATTCTGTTGGGGCCATCCGGTAAGGTTGTTGCGATATGGGTGGAACTCCAGGGAAAGTGTCTATAGACACCTCTACCTCCCGCTCTGGGGGTAATCCCGGTAATTCCTCGGGAAACACATTCGGAAATTCCCTCACCACAGCAATATCTTTCAATTGTGGGCCTTCGTCATTGGAGTTTAAAATGTACGTGAGGTATCCTACACACCCTTTTCTCTACAGTTTCTGGGCTGTTACTACTGATATTATGGCGACCGGTTTGAACATTCTTTCTCCCTCAAAAATCTTTTTCTCTCCTTTTGGGGTTTGGAAGGCAACAGTTTTAGCATAACAATCTATTAGAGCTTTGTATTTATTCAACCAATTTATGCCTAAAATTAAGTCAAAATCATGTAACCCCAAGGGAATCAAGTCTACTTCTGTTTCACACCCAGACAGGCTAATCCCCATATTCAAATACACAATATCGGTTTCAACCGTGTTTCCCATTGGAGTTCCAATTAAAAATCCCCTCTCTACCATTTTTACCCCCTTTCCCAATTTAGTGGCAATCTTTTTATCAATGAAAGAGTGTGTGGCACCCGGGTCAAACAACACATGCACATTAAAATCATTTAATCGTAGAGTACCTGCCACCACATCCGATGCAGCCCTGGCCTCCTCCTGTGTCAGATGAAAGACCCTTCTCGAGGTCCTGTCATTCTGCGCTCTCACTCTTCCTCGACTGGGGTTTGCCCCTGATTGAGAAGATCTCACTGGCCTGTTCACTGTGACTGACTGTTGGGAACTCTGACCAGGCTGTCTATAGCTTTGTATTTGTTCGGTGTTCCTTTTTGGGCAATCCCTCTTGAAATGTCCCCTTTCACCACAGTAATGACACCCTTGACCCAAATACTGACAATTCCTCCACCTATGCCCTTCACCTTTGCACACAAAGCATCGTCCAGGGGAAACTGAGCAGTCCCCGGGATGTTTTTGTCCACATTTTATACAAAAAGGGTAATCTACCCCCTTGCGATCACCCGTTCCTATTGAAACGTTTTCCTTTGAATATGACTGTCCAATCATCACCCTCCTACTTGATTGTTGGTGTGACGGAAACATCAAACTCCCCCTTTTCCTGTACTGATCATGTTCTCCACTCTTCCCTTTTTTCGGAAATGGTGCTCTACTGCTGTAAAAATCCCCATCTCTCTTTCTGCTTACACTCTGATGTCCTCCATGGCTCTCTCCAATGCAAGCCTCCAGAGCTTGAGCAGCTTCGATTAAATCTATAACTGTTTTAAATTGTAATGCAATTAATCCCTGTCGCAACTCTTGTCGCAACCCATCTCTCAACTTTTCAATCATATGTTCCTCTGTTGGTACATAATGTGGGGCAAACAATGATAGATCATGGAACCTCCGTTCATACTCCAACACCGACATATCCCCCTGCTTTAAAGCCAAGAACTCTTGTTCTTTCACCTTACGATGGTATCTGGAAAAAAAATGATTTTCAAACTCTGTCTTGAAGTCACTCCATACTAATGTCTCGGCCGCACGTCTCATCTGAACCGTCTCCCACCACATCATGGCCCTATCAGATAATAGTTGAGTTGCACAATTTACCTTCAAACCCTCAGGTATGTTTATTTGTGTCATGGTCTTCTCCACCTTTCTAATCCATCTCCCGGCTATTTCTGCATCATGCTCCCCCAAAAACGGTTCACAGCCCATTTCCCTCATACTTTTTACTAGACGCGCCAATGGCACAATATTATCCGAGGTAGAGCTAGGTATAGAGGCTATTTGTGGAATCTGAGTGGTGGAAGTCGTTCGTGTTACTGCACCTGCCATGCCTTCCATCACTGCCTTAACAATTTGCGCAAAAAGTCCAGGGTCTACACTTTGTGGGGGTACTCCGGTTGGAATAGTTGATGGTTGTGTTTCTGATCTTTCTTGATGTTCTGTTGCAACGGGAGGTACCTCTCTGGTCTTATTTGGTCTCTCGTCTTCCTCTGTAGCCTCAGCTCCCCTTTGCAGAATTTCGGGTAACATCATTGGAGCGTGAGATGCCGTATCATCCAGGGGATCTTCGTTTTGCCAGCCTTGAGTACTTTTGTTCCTGCCCCTCCTTTCAAAAGAGGGCGGCTCAGTTCGTGTTCCTTGTCGAGTGCGTACCATCCTGAAATTTAGCAGAGCAATGTCATCATCATAAATCCTCAGGATCCAGACCAGGGGCTCTGATACCAACTGTAATGACCAGGAATTTTCCCAAATTTTATATTATATATATATATATATATATATATATGCCTATTACCCATATAACACAATCCATAATCTTCCACATCGGTAACCTTTATCCATAAAATAAACATTCCATTGAAGAAAATAAGGTTCGCATAAACATACAATATTGCAATTTTCATAACTAAAGCTTTTGAATTAGAATATACATACATAGATATGGTTTACGTTCTTAATCTACTGGTGGAACTTTCCGATTTATACAAAAGGTTTTTACAAAATTATGCATTCCATACATTGCTTCATCCTATGAACAACTTATTATCGAATGCAATCTACGTGGTTCTTTGTCAAAAGTAGGACCCCTTGTTGTATTAGATTTCCTAGACCTCACGTGGCTGAGATGTCCCTGCAGTAGCACAAACATTCAATGACATGCAATTACTTAATATTAGAACTAAATAATTTTAACCCAATGATCAATCGATTAATAAGGCATTATTAAAGTGAAATTTCTGTATATACATAATGCAATTTAATTGTAAAATTTATAAGGACTCTATTCTTCTTTTCGAGTCACCTTATTATTACTCCAAATATTATTTTAAGACACTCATATCTGAGGTCAACCATTTCTCCTCAGAATCCTTCTTTATAGACGTCGTTAGACAATTTAACCATTCTTTTATTCCAACCATTTTTTGTTTCAAATGCTTATAGTTGTGGCTAATTAATCACTTATCCCGGCTATCCTTTCGGACGCCATTAGCCGTAGCTAATCAATCATTTATCCCGGTCATCCTTTTGGACGCCATTAGCCGTAGCTAATCAATCATTTATCCCGGCCATCCCTTCGGACGCCATTAGCCGTAGCTAATCAATCATTTAACCCGGTCATCCTTTCGGACGCCATTAGCCGTAGCTAATCAATCATCAATCCCGGTTATCCTTTCGGATACCATTTAGCCGTAGCAAATCAATCATTTTCCACATTTATGCATTCATTAGTCTATTATAAACCTCATCGTATTTATATATTATTCAATTAAAATACTTCTTACATATATATATATAAAAAAAAATTGGGAAAATTCTTGGTCATTACAAGTCAGTTCTATCCTTCAAATGTGGGATCTTTCTCGGTGATCTGTTTTTCGATTTGTCTTCTCTTGGCTTCAAATGGCAGGTAGACTGCTTTGCCCAAGGTGAGGGTTGTTGTTGATGGTGGTTGCTGCTATGGTGGCCGGTCGGGGAGTAAGAGGAAAGGAGATTGATGGGGCTGCTCTGTTCGGCGAGAGGATGAGAGTGTGTCTGCTGGGGCTAAAGGCAGACTGGAAATGGCTGAAGTGGCTGGGCAGAGGAGAGTGTGAGCTAGTCTGTGAAGGCAAGGGAAGAGAGGAGAGTGAATGAGGGAGTGTGGATTGGGGGGCTGACTGTGAGGAGAAGAAGGATGCCGGAAGTGGAGAACGGTTGTGGGCTATGGGGTTGCTGTGTAGAAGAGGAAAATGGTGGTTGGCAGGATTTGCAGAAGAGAAAAAAAAAGAGTGGATGGGAAAGGGAGATGAAAAAAAAACGGGGAAGGGGCTGCGGCTACCAAAAATGGGTATGGCGGCTGCAGCCCCCTCACGGGAGAGAAAAAGATGGGTTTAGGGTTTTTTTAGGGTTTTTGAATGGGGTGTAAATTTTTTTTTTTTGTCCCTCAATTGTGGATGATACCTCTTTATTTATAGAGGTTTTCAGAGGGAAAAATCAAAATTTGGTCCTCAGCTTGTGCGCTTCTTTCAATTTGGTCCTTGATTTCCAATTTATGCGATTTGACCCTGCATTGACTGTTAAATTCTCAATTTATTTCAATTTTGCCCCTGTAACAAGATATTTTTGGATTTTTGTCTTTTTTCTAGTTTTTCTTTTTCTTCCGAAACATAAAAATAAGTAGGTCAAAATTTAGGGTAGCAACAGATGCCCCCTTCTTTACAATGCTAATGACTAAAGTCTTGTAAAAGACTTTAAATAGTAAGTGTTATAAAGAAAAATAGAATGGTGTAGATGGTCTCATTATGACGGGTGACCTACCCGAATGAAATTGGTGATGAGGTGAAAGGGTCTTATTTTTCTGGGTGACCTACCCGGGTTAGAAGTTAGAAGGGTCTCATTGTTCTAAGTGACCTACCCGAGTTAGCGGTGTTAGAAGGGTCTCATTTTTATGGGTGACCTACCCGTGTTAGCAATGTTAGGAGGGTCTCATTTTTCTGAGTGACCTACCCGGGTTAGAAGTTAGAAAGGGTCTTATTTTTCTGGGTGACCTACCCGAGTTAGCAGTAGAACGGTCTCATTTTTCTGGGTGACCTACCCGAATGGAATGAAGAGGGTCTCATTTTTAAGGGTGACCTACCCGGATGGAAGATGGAGAGGGTCTCATTATTATGGGTGACCTACCCGGATGGAAGATAGAGAGGGTCTCATTTTTAAGGGTTACCTACCCGGATGGAAGATGGAGAGGGTCTCATTTTTCTAGGTGACCTACCCGGATGGAAGATGGGGTCTCATTGTTATGGGTGACCTACCCGGATGAAAGATGGAAGGGTCTCATTTTTACGGGTGACCTACCTGGATGGAAGATGATGTGGGTCTCATTATTACGGGTGACCTACCCGGATGGAAGATGAAGGAAGAGGGTCTCATTATATTGGGTGACCTACCCTGGATGACAGACGGACGTGAGGGTCTCATTATAACGGGTGACCTGCTCGGTTGAAAAATGATGAATATGGGGATGCAATGCATGATGATGCATGTATACTTACCTGAGAAATATAGGTCCCCTTTCTTTGATGCTTCATTGTCATAAGATGTCTTTGTCTAATCTCCAAAGCTTTGTTGTCATTCATCCACCGAACTCAAGCACATTGCTTATTTTGGGCTATCTACGATGATCTCTGCTCTCATTGCTGATCAAGTTTAACATTGCCCCCAAGTGTGGTGTTGCTTGATTCATCGTGAAGGAGTGTAACAAGTCATCCATCTTCTTGGATTCTCTCAATAACAGCTCTTTTGGTTTGCGTATGTTCTGTTTAACAATCATTGCAAGGCTTGCTACTATTGTTCTCATCTTGGATTGTCGATCCGTCATGGAGTTTTTCATCAATTGAAACATATTTCTTCATGGAATTGTCAAGTCATCCAAAAAATGCACCCAAAACTCATCGGTGCATGCTCCATGCTATCATCAATAAATTTCTCTCAACTCGTGAAAAGAAATGTAATGATATCATCACCCACATTCATGCGATGAATTGCGCCTTGAATTGATGCAACTGTTTGGTCATGCGATCTGAAACTCTCCGTTGGGACTCAATTTATTCTGAACAAATTCTTCTTAGTCCAATAAAGAATTATAATATTGTCATTGACGAGGTTCTTTCTGTCTCCCATATTCACACAGTGAGTTGAACCTTGAGTCAACGGTATTCAAAACAAATTATTTCTCAGTCAATCTCGGTGGCTTGCATACTCTTCAACATTTATCCAAATGCACCCATTCGACAATATCTTTTTAGAGATAACCAAATCTGCGGGTCTTTGCCCCCGAGCTGATGTGAAATTGTCTACATTCATATCAAGATCCACACTGTGGTCTTTGACTGCTGAGCTTTCCGATGATAACCGAGAATTGTCAATGTCGAGGATTCTGCAAATCCGGTCAATATTTTCTCTAAATCTTTCTTGTTCTGGAATTAAGTCACCGATTTCAAAGATCATGTGCATCCAAAGTCTAATCATTGTAATAAAATCAAAGAGATGTCATTTGTTGAAAATCAAATTCATTTTGTAAAATATCCAATACACGATATTCAATGCATGCAAACCTGTAATTATCTTGTATTTTTGTTTTGCAAGCAGAAAATGACCCATTGTGAGATTGAAATCGTTTTTTATGGGTTTTTTTTCTAATCTCTGATTTTGGGGTATGACATTTGATGGTACATGATGAAGAGATAAATTGTGGTTTTCAAACAATTAGAGCTGAATAAAAACTTGAGGTTCGGTTGAAAAATTTGTCTCATTTTTCAGCACTTACTTTATCAATATGCATAACAACTTGCAACTTTTCCATGAAATTATAACCCTTATGGAAAAACTCTAGCAAATTTGGAGAGCGCCACTTATCAGTTAAAATTGCTTGCTTGATCAAGAAGGACTTTTACAAGCATGTAATGAGGCTATGGTTCATGGCTATAAAAGAAAGGGATATTCATAGGCTCAAAAGGTGTTTAAGGGTTTCAAAGACCTAGGATCACCATCATCTAGTCGACTATTTTTCTCTTGTTGTCCTTGTAGAAGAGACGACATCAAAATACGTTAATTATCTTAACGTGATTTTTTATCAATCAACCAATGCACTAAGAATCTCTACAACCATGTCATTCCTTTCATTGACAATTTCAAACTTAAAAGGGAAATACTAAAACCCGAATCATCAAATGTTATTTCATCTCTTGTTGCACTCAATATAGTCTAACAAAACAATTTTGCACAATCTTCATTTGATGGATCAATTATCTTGAAGACTTGATAATCTTAATAACATTTCTTCCCATGTGAGGTTTGACAACGGATACCAACGGGCATGGTATAGTTCAATATTCTCTTTTTTTTTCTTTTTTTTTCATTTCCTTTTTTTTTCAATTTTTTTTTGAACTTTCCCTTAGCATCGACTCTTGGTTTTTCTTTTTTTTTCATGTCCTATCTCAACTTGATTGTTCTCCCATGTTGGGTTTTCATTCTTGAACATCCCCCTTTATGTTGATTCTAATATTGTCATTGTATCCTCAAACTACAAATCTCTTATTTGCCCCTACTGTATTTGCCCCCAGTGTATTTGCCCCCAGTGTGAGGGTGTGATCCATGTCAGGTATTTTCAAAAAATATAATATCAAGCTCTAATTGGGGTTAACAAGGGATACATATTTCAAGAATAGTGAAGGAAATAAACAAAGATGGCCTTTTGTCATTTCAAGCAAAGTTGATTTTAATTGATAAATTTTGACCTCGTCCAATGTAATGATTTGGACGTGCAAGAGTCATGGTTCGCGGGTCCATAACTACCGAATCCATTACATGTCAATATGCATACTAATAAAGCTTAGTTCTATGATGTGGTTCAAAAACCTCGGTGTATGGGCTCAAAAATTGTTCAGTCATCTGGTAGTGGTCATCATGTCTGTTAACAAAAGTTGGGTCAATTTTTCTATCAAAATACTTTTAATTTTCAAAAATGATAAACTTTAAATTTTGCATGTTAGAGTTTGATCAAAATATTTTGTCAAAAATAAGAATGTCAAACATCTCTTGATTTCAAAACGACAAAAAGACAAGGAAAACACATGCTTCAATGAAATGATGATTTAACCCCAAAACAAAGTGATAGCCAATGAGATTCCATGAGAAAATTATTGACGATACGACACTTTTATTAGACTTTTCAAGAAATCATTTCTGTATTGTCACTGCTCATTGATCACGCTTATGCTCGCGGTGATTTATTGCTGACACTGCCGATGATAACATCCTCCACAAAACTTGACTTGCCTTTTGCTGATTAACTTCCACACTTGATTACCGAAATTCCTGCAACTATACGTCTCTCTCATCTGGATTATGTCACAAAAGGAAGGGTTTTTTTTTGCGCTCCACCGCACTCCTCATTGGACATAAAAGTGAATCAAGCTTGGAAGAACTCTTGACAAAACACAAAGTGCGCAAATCATAGAAAATTTCATCATTCGACGAAAAGACTCCTTTTGCTGCAAATTCGCTTCTTCGAGCAATGTAATCTCGTAGTGCACATGCTTTGACTTCTCAGACACAGGAACAAATTCAACAGTATCATATTATGTCTTCTCACTCAAAAATATTTGTCTTTGCTTTAAAAGACAGAATTGTGTGTCAGATAACATGGCCTTCTGTGCGTGGCGGCATCAAACTTCCTGATTTGACAGTGCCGCAATAACTCCATATGATCAATTGAGAAATCATATGATACTTAAACAGGCTGACAACTTCTTTGACTGATGCTTGCTTTCTGAAAATGGACTACTCGCACTCCCTCAAAAGAAAACCCGAATTTTACACAATCTCTATTGATGATTACATTAACACTTTGCAAATAATATCTGGGCATATGTCCCACCTGATTTCACTAGAGAGCAGAGAGCTCTGTTGTTGGCTTGTAGAAGAAACATGAATGATGGTGTTGCATCGGGGTCCGTTCTTCTCAGCAATGTCAAATGTCCATGACTCTTGACCATTCGAAGGTTGACAGATTTAGGGACCCCTATTTCAAACCATGGAAATGCATAGTGAAATGTATGTGCATGTTTTTTTTTATATAGACTCGCCCTCCAAAGCGTGACACATGATCGTAACAATTGCATGCTAAACAAAAATTATGGGAATGCATGCTGAAATGTATATGCATGTTTTTTTTTTACGGACTTGAACTTCGAGGAGGGACACGTGATCGTAACAATTGCATGATAAACAAAAACTATGGTAATGCATGTTCAAATAAATATGCATATTTTTGGTGTTTTTTTTTTTGACAAACTCGTCTTTCAAGGAGTGACACATGCTTGTAACAATTATATGATACACAAAAACTATGGGAATGCATGTTAAAATGCATATGCAATTTTTTTTTTAGACTCATCTTTCGAGGAAGTGACACATGACTGTAGCAATTGTATGATAAACAAAAATTGGATTTTTGCTTAAACCCTGCAATGCAAATTTCCTAAGCGATGGCTACTGTGTCACCTAAAACTCTTGAATTCAAAATGCCTCGAGAAGAGTTTGCCTTAATGCAAAACGGAATGAAAGGAGCATACACCCTAATGATTGGTTCTAATCTTTGCACAACAAATGGTGAGTTTGCTACTTTGGTCTCTAAACAGGGTCTCTTGTTGTCCCAGTGATCACCTTCGTAAAGGCAATATAGGGGCTTAGCAGATAATGGGATGACAAGTATACCAATCACTACTATCTAAGCTCTCAGAGAAGAGTTGGGGTTTACACAAACTTCAACCTTGACTCAAGTCATAGGTAAGCTGCTAGTCCCCCATGTAACTTAAAGTTGCAAACCATAATGACGTAATTCAAATAAATTAACAATGCATGAACATATGTACATATACACAAAATAAAAATGCGAAAAACTTGCTAAAAATAAACATACATAAAATTCAAACAAATTGAAACAAATAAATCACATCAAAATATTCAAAGCTTAGTCCAATATTTTTCAGAAAAAAATACCGTCCCCAGCGGAGTCGCCATTCTATCGCACGTCGCCGCGGGACGTCCCGGGAGGGATCCTGGCTCTCGCGATGGAGTTTGAGAAAGAGTCGCCACCTGGCTGTTGAGGGTCGCTAGGAACACCCGAGTTGTACTGGTCTGCTCAGAGATTCAAGGGTAAGGGACTGGTTGCGTATAGGGAAGGTATTAGCACCCCTAGTACGCCTTACCTGAGATAAGTTGCATTGTCTACCTTGATGTGATTGTAAATGCTTCAACGGGTCGTATTTATTCGTGTGAATAAATCTTAGCTTTTGAAATTTCATTATAAGTTCGTCAACCCAAAATAAAATATCAAGAAACAAATCCACATAGAGGCCTTAAAAGGATCACCTATCGTGGATGAGTTTTCCGCAATTTTATGCCTCGTAAAAATGTTCCGCTCAAAATAACCTGTGAATTTTATTGATTATTTCTAGATATGCAAATGCTAGCCTACTTGTAGTTTCTTCATTCACCACCTGAAATTAACCATTAATCCTCATGAATTAATTTCACCGTTGACCGATCCATAAAAGAAATCGACCACCGCTCAGAATAATCCTGACAATTTTGGTGGTTATTCCCGAATATGTAAATGTTAGCCTACATGTAAATCTGAAATTACTACCTGAAAACAACCGTTAATTCTCAAGAATAAATTTCACGATTTGTTTTAATATTAGCCAAATTTTCAAGATTTAATAAACTTGTTATTAAATCTAAGATAAATTTTCAGAAAAAACTTATTTGGCCGAATGCAAAGAAAACATTTTTTTTATTTAATTTTATATTCTTTTTTTCTTAACAAAACAAAATAAAATTGAATAAATAAAACACAACACAACAAAACACACACACACATTCTCTTTTTTATTTCTTTTTCATTACATTTTTAAAAGTAAAATACAACTCACACACATTATCTTTTCCATTTTTCATTATACTTTTCAACTAATAATTCAAAATACAATAAAAATTCAAATAAACACAAAAAACACAAAGAAAATTACAAAAAAGAGCTCATGAACAGTGACGGGATGGTGGTGGCAGCGGCAGGAGGACTGGTGGCGTGTCTGTCCACGCGCCACCACCACTGGCGGCGCGTGGAGCCACACGCCACCGGTGAACAGTGATGGCAGAGGGGACCGGCAGATCTGCTCCTTCTCTTCTTCCTCTTGCCGGAGATGGTCTTTCGGTAACCTGCACAAACAAAGAAAACACAAAAAAACAACACAAACAGACAACACGAGCTGCTGGGTTGTTTGTCCCTCTCGGTCCCTTCTTCTTCTTCTTCTTCTTCTTCTTCTTCTTCTTCTTCTTCTTCTTCTTCTGTTGTTGTTGTTGCTGCTGCTGCTGCTCCTCTCACCGGAAAAGGGTATTCTCTGATGACCTGCAAACAAAAACCAAAAGCCACACAAACACAAACACAAGGAAAATCAGTCAGTTTTGTCCTTCAAATGTGGGATCTTTCTCGACAATCTGTTCTTCAATTTGTCTTCTCTTGGCTTCAAATGGCAGGTAGACTGTTTTGCCCAAAGTGAGGGCTGTTGTTGATGGTGGTTGTTGCTATGGTGGCCGGTCGGGGAGTAAGAGGAAAGGAGATTGATGGGGCTGCTCTGTTCGGCGGGAAGGATGAGAGTGTGTCTGCTGGGGCTGAAGGCAGGCTGGAAATGGCTGAGGTGGCTGGGTAGAGGAGAGTGTGAGTTGGTCTGTGAAGGCAAGGGAAGAGAGGAGAGTGAATGAGGGAGTGTGGATTGGGGGGTTGACTGTGAGGAGAAGAAGGACGCTGGAAGTGGAGAACGGTTGTGGGCTATGGGGCTGCTGTGTAGAAGAGGAAAATGGTGGTTGGCCGGATTTGTAGAAGAGAAAAAAAAGAATGGACGGGAAAGGGAGATGAAAAAAAACGGGGAAGGGGCTGCGGCTACCAAAAATGGGTCTGGCGGCTGCAGCCCCCTCACGGGAGAGAAAGAGATGGGTTTATAGATGCAAAAATCAAAACCAGTCCTCAGCTTGCGCGTTTTTTTCAATTTGGTCCTTGATTTCCAATGTATGCGATTTGACCCTGCATTGACTGTTAAATTCTCAATTTATTCAATTTTGCCCCTGTAACAAGTTATGTTTGGATTTTTGTCTTTTTTCTATTTTTTTCTTTTTCTTCCGAAACATAAAAATAAGTAGGTCAAAATTTGGGTAGCAACAGGCTGGTCCGCATCATCCCCTCTTTCCTCGAAAAGGATTCGACCTCGAATCAATATCTGTGTCAAACAATGTAAGATCACCAACATTAAAGGTAGCACTAACACTATACTCACCTGGAAGATCAATTATGTATGTGTTGTCATTTATTCTCTCCAAAACCTGAAATGGACCATCACCACGAGGCTGTAATTTTGATTTCCTTTGGTTAGGAAATCATTCCTTCCGCATGTGCACCCAAACCCAATCACCGGGTTGGAAAACAAACAGTTTACATCTCTTATTTGCTTTAGAAGCATAAAGCATATTCTTTTTCTCTATTTGCAGTCGAACTCCTTCATGGAGTTGTCTCACCATCTTTGCTTTCTGTTCACCATCTTTTCTTCACAAGGTAAAGGAATTAAGTCCATAGGAGTTAGTGGATTAAAACCATAAGCAATTTCAAAAGGAGAAAAACCAGTGGTCGAATGCACAATTCTATTTTAAGCAAACTCAACAAAAGGCAAACATTCTTCCCAACTTTTCAAATTCTTTTGTATTACAACACGCAAAAGTTGAGATAATGTTCTATTGATTATCTCAGTTTGCCCATCTGTTTGAGGAAACATGTTGTTGAAAATAGAAGTTTGGTTCCCAACTTTTCCCATAAGGTCTTCCAAAAGTAACTAAGGAACTTAACATCACGATCTGACATAATACTCTTAGGAATGTCATGCAAACGTACAATCTCAGATCTAACTTTTTTTTTATCTAAATTGTTACAAGTCAATCTAAGTCTTCTCCTTAAATTTAAACATGAAGTCTTGGTTTTGAAACCTTTGCCCTTATTAATCTTCTTCTTAAGAAGAAAGATATGGAAAATGTTATGAATCCTTGTCTTGTCAAGTAATTTCATATGGTAAGCCATCCTTTATATCCTTATGTGATTTTAAACAATCCCTAGTATTTGAATGCTAACTTTTGGCTTTTGTCTCTTTACATGTTAGACTATCAAAATGGATAAAGCTTCAAGTAAACTCATTCTCCCACCTTAACTTGAGATTTTTTCTATCTTTATTTGCATATTTCTTCCACCTAACTTGAAACTTAGTAAAATTGTATTTTATTATTCCAGAATCTCTTTTCTCTATTATAGTCGAGTTTCAATTTCTTGATTGTTTGATGAGCTTGTAATGAGATTAGTGATACTAGAGATGGATAGCCAAAAATAACTTCAAACATGGTAGTTTTTATAAAGGTGTGAAAACTTTAATTATAACACCACTCTATCATGGTCAATAAATATAACCAATCCTCTAATTTGTCTCCAAAATAGCATATTATGTAGCTTTATAGGGTCTTGTTAGTTACCTTAGTTTTCCCATCAATTTTAAGGCAGTATGTGGATGATAAATTAATTTGACTCATTGGACCTTGAATAATTCCCCTCTAAAAAATTATTAATGAAAGTTGGAAACATATCAGTTATTATGTTTTCTAGTAATCCATGAAGTTTCATAACATATTAGGAGAATGATTAGACAACCTTAACAACATTGTAAGAATGTGATAAGAGAATAAAATGAGTATATTTGGTTAACTTATCAACTACAACTAGCATAACAGAATGATGATTGGACTTTGGTAAACCCTCTATAAAGTTTAGAGAAATAAATGACCATAACCTACTTGGTATAGGTAAGGGCTATAGGGGCCTAAATGAATTTATATTTTCACTTTTAGCCTTATAAAAATCTCACATTTTTTTATAAACTTGTATGTATATCTTCATCCTTACCAAAAATAAATCTCTCTTAGCCCTCATAAATGTCCTTTCATAACCTAAATACCCCAACACTAGGCTATCATTAATATAATTCATGACTACATCCTTTATATAATAAGTCATAATTAGATAACTTTTACCCTTGAGCTATAAAATGCCCCCTAAATTGATATTTGAGTGAGCCAAAGTCTTATTTTTTGATTGTTACATGATTCCTTAAACCTTTATATCAGTTTTATACTTATCCATTAATTGATCTAACTAGTTAACTAAGATTTAGTAATGGCTTATAACTCACGTTCCTATATCTTGTTAATGGTTTTATATAGAGCATCTACCTTAATATTTGTGTTAAAGTGAGAACATGGTCTTCTCTCTTGCATTAATACTTCCTCAATACTTATTTTACAAGCATCATATTCATAATGAATGTTTGATTAAAATCCAAATGCACTAGGACTAGCATCCAGACTATTTGCTTTTAATTTTTCAAAGGCCTTGTCTGCTTTTATGCTTCATATTCCCTTTTTTATTACCCAACTTATATATTTATCAAGCAACTTCGAGTTTGCTCGAGCCGAATACTTGTCCCTTTTTATCCAATTATATATTTCCTTGGGTTGTTTCTCCAAGATTTTCAATCATTTTTTTATAAAAAAAAACATTGTTTGTTTACCATCGTTGCCAAAAAAATTATTGTTTTATTTAAAATAAAATTGGTTTATTCAACATGGTCAAGACTATTTTTTTTCTAATTACTTTGATTATTTTTTTGTCCTTAAGTTCATTTTTTTTCAATTTAACCTTGTGATCAAAGAGCTTTTATTATCCTCTAATTTATTTTTAGCTTTATTATTTTAATTGATATTTTTATTTTTAGCCCTTTATGCAATGGTTTTTTTTATGGTTTTATCCTTCAGCTTTGGATTTGTTGAGGATTGGACTTTTTTTGTTTTTTCATGTATGGTGTGCGCTCTAAAGACTCCTGTCACGAGTTTTAAACAAGATTAATCTGGAAGAGAATTGACCTACGTCAACTCGTTTTTTTGTTATAAAGATGTAAATATAATTTATTTTCTAAAATGAACAGAAAAAAATCAGGTTCACCTGGATTAACTCTTTTTTATTTTGTAAATATACAAATATAGCACTGTTCTTTTTATATAAAAAATGTGTATTTTTTATTAGGTTTTTTGAACTAATTATCTAATCTGAACAAACCCGAGACATTAAATTTTATTATTTTTAAAAATGAATGCGCAACATTCAAATATTTTACAGCTAAAACTGACCCAGGTTTTCCAGGACTGGTCATCCAAGTAAGCTCTGACCCAAGTTATCAAATTTTTTATTTTAAAAAAAAAAAAAATGAACATGCAACATTCAAATATTTTACAGCTAAAACAGACCCGCCGCTGGTATATAGTCACGTTTGAGCTAAGCTAGTAATTGCTTTCGTCCTCTTCATCAACGTTCCTCATCTATTAAACAAATAGAAATGCTGCCCTAGACCGAGTCTTGGCAAAACATTAAAGAGGCGCCCTGTCTAGGGAACTCGCCACATGGCATAATTTATAATAACAACAAGACCCACGTTCATAAATCACACAACAAACTCGCAAAGCAAAGTAACTCAATGTTATGATGCGCAAGACAACAAGAAAGCAAAAGGAAAAGACAGCCAAGTCATTACTGTTCATGTAAATGAAGAAATTCAGGCTGGACACTACCACTAACTAATAAGAGTAGGCATACAATAGCTGTATGCTCCACAGCACCGGCAGGCAGACACAGAGAAATTGGCCCAAAACTTTGAAGAAACGCACTTCCTTATCAAAACTTGAATAGAGCAGCTGAAGGACCTGAGAAAAGGATATGGCTTCTTTTGTCAAATACTTCAAGGAAAGTCAGTTCAAGGAGGTAACTAACATCTTCAGTCCGGAAGTATCTGCTCGCCGTCTGCATCTGCTTCCGTCTCAATCTTAGGCTTGGATGGACCCTGGGCTCCAGGGGCCTGCTTCTTCTTGATTCCACTCACAATGTCATCAATCCTCAGAAGCATGCAAGCAGACTCAATTGCTGTTTTGAAGGTTTGTGCCTTGACATTGTATGCATCCCATATCTGATGACATAAGCAGATGGTTATCAAAACAGTCGAGATAAAACAGATTTTGTGGACTTGAAAATTCAATCACCACCATCACCATAACATATCTATCTAGTTAACTTCATACAAGAATATGTGACGACAAAGATAAGGTAATCATATCACAGACATGCAAGTACCAACCAATCAACTACAGGGATTAAACTAAGATGCAAAAGAATGTTTGCATAGAGGGGTCATTATCTGAACTTCATTTGAAGAATGAGATTCCACCAAAGTTAATGAGATTCTATGAAAACAAAGCAACAGGACTTGAAACTACAATATTATACCTTCCTCTCTTTCATATCAGTAATTTCACCAGTGTTGCCATCTATGCCAATCCATGCGTTTTCACCATTTGCATGCTGCAGTAATGAATTAGACACAATATAAACAGAAGATGGATGAGTGGAATCTGTAGGCAGAGCTCTTATTCTGTAAAAGCAAGCTACAAAAAAGGTCCATACCTTTCCCTGCAAAGCAGTCATGGTTCGGATCACATTAACACCACAATTCTGAGCCAATGTCCTTGGTATAGCCTCGAATGCTATAGCAGCAGCTTCATAAGGCCACTGTTTCACAACCAATAGATATAACATTAAGGAAAATCATGTTAATCTATAATGCATATCCTACTTTTATTCTAAAAAAAAATTACATAACAGTTTGTCAAATCTAAGAATTATTTAAGGGTGATCCAGTGGTGTTGGTGCAAGAGTCATTCACCTTTTCTATGCCTTCAATGGATGAACTTTTTTGCTTCAGAGCAGCAGATACAGTTAATTCTGTAGCACCCCCACCAGGAAGGAGTTTTGGATTCTTGAGTATATTTCTTGCTACAGACATGGCATCCTATATTGAGAACGCGATTTAGAACATCAGATGGCTGAGAAATGTTTTAAAACAAGGGAGAGAGAGTGACAATTAAGCCATTCAATACCTGCAAAGTTTCTTTCCACTTCATTCAGAAGATCCTTGCTGGCACCTCTCAAGAGAACAGTGCATGCCTTTGGATCTTTGCAATCAACAATGAAAGCAAAGAATTCATCCCCAATTTTCTTAACCTCAAATAAGCCAGCCCCAGTACCAACATCAGACTCTTGCAACTCATCTGGCCTGTTAACAATGGTGGCCCCACATGCCTTGGCAATTCTATTATTATCAGTCTTCCTCAGCCTCCTGATTGCACTAACACCAGCTTTGCTAAGATAGTGGCATGCTAAATCACTAAGACCTTTCTCCGTGATTACCAAATCCGGTTTGAACTTGAGTATCTGCACACACATATTCTCTATGTATTCCTCTTCCATTTTCAACAGGACTTCCCAGTCTTCTTCTCTAACCAGCTCGGCATTTGTCTGGTTCTCTCCTTTCTTATATTCAACAGGACAATCAAGAAGAATAATGCGAGGGTTGGGAATTTTTCTTTTCATTTTTCCTGGGGCAACCACATCTTTGTTAAACATAACCCCTTTAAGAACCTTTGAATCTTCCAACTGGCCACCAGGCACCTTCTCAACCTTAATGTATTTCTTAATGTCAACTTCCCGCAACCCTTGGCCAAGGTCAACACCAACTGTTGAGGTGGCATCAATTGCTAGATCCTAGAAGTTAGTAAGTATTTAGCATATACGAAGTAAAATTTGACCATAACAAGGCTTGGGACAATGATTGATGTTCAAGGTACTTTTTGTATTCAGAATATTTTAAAACCAAGGCAGAAAAATAAGGAAATGCAATAAAAACATCAACACTGCATCACCAAATATTGTGCTTCAGCTTAATTTTTATCAAAGTGTTGTCTATTCATCAGCAAGAAAAAAGTTTCACCGAATAGTACAGCTCTATTCAACTATGTTTCCTTCAAGTAGCAACATGTATTCATTGTTTGCATAAATATTCCTCATCCATAATTCACTAAATGAAAAATGCAAAATTTAAACATCTCATAGATCTTCATTGTTATAATCCGGGACTAAAATAACAAAGTAAACCATGCATAATCATATAACACAAAGAGACTGGAGTCTCACATATAAAAGCATCCAATAACCTTAGATAGTTAGGCATCCGAAATAAGAGTATAAAGAAATTTCACGGTTCAGATAACAGAAAAGACCAAAACCAAAGTGAACTAATGCCATGTGTACAAGCCCTTAGAATGCGAAGGATACTTACAGCAATTAAGTCCCCAAATTGACTAGTGAACTTTGTGCCTATGCAACTCTTGATCAGCCCCAACATTGTCGGACCTGTCATATATATCCGTAAGTTACTAAAACAACTCAACCAAAAGGATTTTTTACAATGCTTTATATCATATGAAATCAGTACTACATTCCCTGTAAAATTAGTCGAACTCCTACAAAAGGGTGTTCTTTATAAACTTTCATCTTTATATATATATATATATATATATATATATATATATATATATATATATATAACCTTCTAGGTTATCGGATGAATATTACAAATCCCAACTAATGAAAAAACCAACCACTAATCATCTCCCTCAATATAAACTCAAATAATTAACATAATAAGATACAACCAATGACCATAAGAAGTAAATTGAAACGGCAATAACACCACCAACAAAAAGGAAGAATCTTGATGGACAATAACAATCAGAAAGTGAAGGAGCAACAACTTACGATCGTTGACATCAATGGACACAGCAATTTTGTCAAGCACAGCAATAGCATCCTCCAGAGCTTTATTGTAGGCTGCAGCAATGGTAATAGAAATAATTAAAAAGGTTAGTTAGCTAGTTAGTGAGAAACAAACTGATGATCCATAAAAACCCCTAAATAATTTTATTATGCAGGACTAGTAGTAGATGTAGTTAAGTTACCTCGGCAAATGACAGTAGGATGATAGCTCTTTTCGATGAATGCTTCAGCAACATGAAGCATCTCTCCTCCTATTTTCATTTATCCAATTAAAGTCAGTAATAATATATTCAATAAGTAGTTTTCTTTTAAGAGAGAGAAAAATCCACAAGGCGGTACCGACCGAGAACAATGACAGAGGTCGTTCCGTCACCGACTTCTTCGTCTTGAGTGCGACTCAGTTCAATCATGGATTTAGCAGCAGGATGAGCCAGATCTAACTCACGGAGGATTGCATTGCCGTCGTTGGTAACAACAATACCACCGCTGGCATCGAGAAGCATCTTCAACATGGAACGAGGACCTAAGGTGGTCCTTATGATATCGGCAACTGCCTTTGCAGCCTGTATGTTGGCATGATGCACCTTCGTTCCTGATTCTCGTTTTAACGAATCCCCTGCAGCAGCGGCCATACACTTTCATTTTTCATTTTTCATTTTTCATTTATTATTGTGATTATTATTTTTACAAAATACTTGGAAAGGAAAGATTAGGGTTTCAGAACTTACTTAGAACGAGAACTGGAGCGTGCATCCTTCCTTTCGTTTGTTTCGGTTACAGGTAGAAAAACCCTAGAAAAGGAGACGGGAGGAGAAGAAGAGTGCCTGTTTGTGCGTGTAAACTTTTAAGTTTTAAGTGCCTGCCTCTTCTTAAAAACGAAAAAAGGCCGCCAGCCCTCCCTCGGTGGGTTGGGTGAGCTTCAAGACTTGTAAATAGTGTTTTAAAATAATTTTTAGTATCAACGAGTGGTTACCCGTGTGATGCGAAGAGTTTTTTTTTATCTATGTAGAAAATTAATTGTTTTTTTATATATTATATTTTATTATTTTAATATTTAGTTAGTATAATTATATTTAAAAATATTGATATGAATTTTTGTCCTTTAAAAAATCAAAAGTCATTTTTCCTCTCTCTCAATATATTTTTAGACGATAATATTCAATAAATATCAGACATATTAGAAATAATAATATTGTAATTTATTTTTAAAACATAAACTTTTTTTTTGTGCTATAATTATTTTTTCTTTGCGTTTAAAAAGAACAGTCTAATGGAAACGGGAAGTGACTTGTATATTTTTTAATTTGACTTGTAGATAATGCAGGTAAATTTATCAACATTTTTTTAATGTTTTTTTTTCCAGTAATATTAGATCTAAAATATTAAAAATAAAAACATTGGAAATTCTTGTAAAGAAATAAACTTAAATAAAAGAGCACAAAATTAAATTTTGAAGCCAATCTTTTTTATATATAAGATTTATTAATCATATTATTATATTAAATATATTTAAGAAAACATGATATGAATTTATGTCCTTCAAAAAATCTTAGGTCATTTTTCCTCTCTCTCAATATATTTTTAGGTGATAATATTCAATAAATATTTGAACATAATATTAGTTTTACATACTTTAATTTGACATAAATATACAAATATATAATTAATTTGATATACTTTCAATAATATTTTTAATTTAAAAGACAAAATTGAAGTAAACCCAAACATTGAAATTAAATAATTCAAAACAAAACCGGAAATTAAAAGAACTGAGACTGAAATGAAACTGAAATCCATAATTAACTTGCATAGAAGGATAGAATTGAAAGAAATCAAACTTTTGATACCTAAAATATTAAGGATTTATAATAAATTTGCATGGAAGAATGAAATTTGCAAAAATAAAAAATACATGTGAAAAAAAGGTCACCGTTTCTTAAAAGGAAAAAAAAAAAAGAGTCTAAAATATAAATTTAAATTCAAAGCCAAAGTTTTTTTTTATAAGATTTATTCATCATATTATTATATTAAATATGTTTAAGAATACTGATATTAATTTTTTTTTGCAAGAAATCATAGGTCATTTTTTCTCTCTCTATATATATATTTTTTATGCAATAATATTAAATAAATATTAAACACATATACTTAGTCTCACATACTATTTAGTGTGATCAAAATGAGAAGTGATTTTTATATTTTTTAATTGTAGATAACCTAGGTAAATTTGTAAAAAAAAATATGAGTTGCCTTTTTTCCGGTAATATTAGATCGACATATTATCAATTATTATTATTATTATTATTATTATTATTATTATTATTATTATTATTATTATTATTATTATTGTGTTAAGTACAAAATTAAAATTCAAAGACAATTTTTTTTTATGTTATCCGATTTATTCATTATATGATTATATTAAATGTATTTAAGAGTACTAATATTAATTTTTTTTATTCAAAAAATCTTAGGTCATGTTTTTCTTCTCCCTATATATAATCCTATGAGATAATATTCAATAAATATTAGAACATTTAATTATTATTATTATTATTATTATTGTTGTTGTTGTTGTTGTGCTAAGTACAAAATTAAAATTCAAAGAATTTTTTTTTATATTATCTGATTTATTCATTATATGATTATATTAAATGTATTTAAGAATACTGATATTAATTTTTTTTATTCAAAAAATCTTAGGTCATGTTTTCTTCTCCCTATATATAATCCTATGAGATAATATTCAATAAATATTAGAACATTTAATTATTATTATTATTATTATTATTATTATTATTATTATTATTATTATTATTATTATTATTATTACTGTTAAGTACAAAATTAAAATTCAAAGAATTGTTTTTTTTATGTTATCTGATTTATTCATTATATGATTATATTAAATGTATTTAAGAATACTGATATTAATTTTTTTTATTCAAAAAATCCTAGGTCATGTTTTCTTCTCCCTATATATATATATATATATATATAGATATATATATATATATATATATATATATATATATATATATATATATATATTCCTATGAGATAATATTCAATAAATATTAGAACATATAATTAATAAAAGACTAAAAATATCCTAAAAACTTTAACAAAAGAAAAATAAATAAATATCATTTTCATTACTGTCAAAACAATAAAAATTATTAAATTATACGGAGAAAAAAAAATATTAACAAAAGAGTAAGCAAGAAAAACAATTAAATTATTATTATTATTATTATTATTATTATTATTATTATTATTATTATTATTATTATTATTGCGTTAAGTACAAAATTAAAATTCAAAGACAAATATTTTTTATATTATCCGATTTATTCATTATATGATTATATTAAATGTATTTAAGAATACTGATATTAATTTTTTTTATTCAAAAATATCGTAGGTCATGTTTTCTTCTCCCTATATATATATTCCTATAAGATAATATTCAATAAATATTAGAACATATAATTAATAAAAGACTAAAAATATCCTAAAAACTTTAACAAAAGAAAAATAAATAAATATCATTGTCATTACTGTCAAAACAATAAAAATTATTAAATTATACGGAGAAAAAAAAAACATTAACAAAAGAGCAAGCAAGAAAAACAATTAAATAATAATAATAATTATTATTATTATTATTATTATTATTATTATTATTATTGCGTTAAGTACAAAATTAAAATTCGAAGACAAATTTTTTTATATTATCCGATTTATTCATTATATGATTATATTAAATGTATTTAAGAATACTGATATGAATTTTTTTTATTCAAGAAATCTTAGGTCATGTTTTCTTCTCCCTATATATATATATTCCTATGAGATAATATTCAATAAATATTAGAACATATAATTAATAAAAGACTAAAAATATCCTAGAAATTTTAACAAAAGAAAAAAAAATATCATTGTCATTACTGTCAAAACAATAAAAATTATTAAATTATATGAAGAAAAAAAAACATTAACAAAAGAGCAAGCAAGAAAAATAATTAAATTATTATTATTATTGTTGTTGTTGTTGTTGTTGTTGTTGTTGTTGTGTTAAGTACACTTATATATACATAGACAAAAGTAGAGAATATTCTAGAAATAAAAAAAAAAGAGTATAAGGGCTGAAATGAAAATCAAATATAAAGGGATTAAATTAAAAAAATTAAAAGTCTAAGGGCTTAAATGAAAATCATACTTTATTATCAATTTAAATTAAAGGACAAAGTTGCAAAAATCAAAACTTGTGTACCGAATTTATTGAGCTTTTACAGCCAATCCGGAAATTAAAAGTCGGAGGACCGAAGTGAAACTCTCACATTCAATCAATTAAAATCGGAGGACCCAATCGAACTAAATCAAAACTTATATAATAGAAATCAGGACCAAAATCAAAATTAAAAGTCGAAGGACCAAAGTGAAAAGTAACATAAAATGGGGGACTCTCCTACACTTTTACGTGCAAGAGAGAGAGAAAACGTTGGCAGTGCCTTTAACCGGCCACCGCCTCGTCCACAGACATTTTTAGGGTACACGCGCCACCGCGGGAGGAAGACCACGCGGAGGCGCATCGAAAATGACTCGGAATGCCATTTCCGACCACCGTATGACGCCGCACGCGCCACCCAAACAGGGCGTGAGGCGAAAAAACCGACTGGCGCGTGCGCCTCACGCCCTGACAGCCACAGAATAAACAATTAAAAAATAGGATCAATTACCGTCCTGCCCCTATACTCAAGTCAACGTTTTTGTCTTATTTGGGGTTATAACCGTATTTAGCCATTTAGGAAAAAAAAAACCTACGGCGGACCGGACCGAACCAAACCGGTCCGTATGCGCGCAATTACGCCCTTAACCCTTAGCCGAAAACGTTATTTTGTCTTATTTCCAAGGCTAAAATCGTCACTACACTATTCATAGGCGGGAAAAAAAAAAGGTGGACGAACTCGCGCGACGCATGGAGGTCAAAGTTTGCGTCCAAAGTGACTTTGAGTGTGTGTGTACAGTGTTTGAACAGTATTTTTCATTTTTTTTAGTGTATTTTGTTAATAAACAAAAATAACTTTAAAAAATAGAAAAATCTAAAAACCTTTCAAGACTCAAGAATAAATATTTTAAATTAATAACGCCACAAACCGATGTCGTTTCTACACCCAGCAGCATAGTAATGCGGCTGGAGGAAAGGAAGAGAAGAGGATAAGGAGCCCAACCCAACTATCCACTCTATCGTATTTTCCTCCTGTAACAAAGCCCATTAAGCACAAATTACTAGTTGGGCTTACAGCTTTGAGGGAAACACCGCTTCATGGATCCAAGTTTTATATAGAACTCAGAAATTTCATTGAATAAAAAGGAACAAAAATCCTTATTTTAAGAAAAATTATTTTGTTTGTGGGATTTAAAAGATAAATCCCCCTCCAAATGAACTCATAAATTTCATTAAATAATAAGGGAAAAAAATCCTTATTTTTAAGAAAAAATGATTTTGTTTGTAGGATTTAAAAGAAAAACCCCACTTCAGATCACCTCTCTCTCAGTTAACTAGATGCATCTCTCCTGTAATAATGCTGGTAATTAAATGCCTATTTAGCACCATATTTTTTTAATATATATTTTTTTAAAAAATAAATATTTTTATTTTTTGTTTTAAATTTTTTTTTAATTTTTTTAGATCATTTTAATATAATAATATCAAATATATATATATATATATATAAAAAATCATTTTATTACATTTCTAAACACACACAAAAAAACAATTTAAAAGGCAATCTCAACAACAAACCCTAAATTTCCCAGATTGAAAGCATGTAAGTCGACTGGCATCAACCTATCCCCCTTTCCCCTGGTCTATGGTTCGAGGTTTTTTTTTGTGAGAGAAAAAAGAATTTTATAAACGTACCAAGCTAAAATCAACTCATCTTCAAAGTGCTGTCGGTGTAAGAAGTTATCAGCAGAAGAATACAGAGGCTGAGATTTTGTAAGAACCACCTTGATCTTCATAGCTGCATCTGGGCTAACTTCCCCAATCAACAGGGTTTCTCTTTCCTTTGAAATGAGTTTCTAATTACAAATAGAGTAAGCTGAGAGGGAGACTAGGACGACAAGAAACAAGCACTAATACACTTGCAATTACAACTCAAGCTCATTGCAGACAACAGATTGTACAAAGGATTCAACAAGTTCAGATTGCTACTCCCAGGCTTGACTTCTCAAAAAATGTTGTTGCTCACTTGCCGAAAAATAGACCTCTCTTCTTTCCTTTCCTTCTTTCACCAAACTGCAACAGCCAGTAAGAGTGTAGATTATGGTTTAATGAGTGCTAACTCAACAGAGTTGTTCTTCATAAGTTATCTCATAGTAAACGAACAGCTCTGAATGAAGCGTCCACAGAACCAGGCAACCCTTTTAACAAAAAAATGTACGACAGCTAACGAGCCACATGACCACATTTCTCCAAACTTTCATCACCCCCGACACTCTCTCGTTCTTATAAATCCCAGTGCTACATACACGCCACAACGCATGATTTGTAATGTAGCTTGCATTGTATGTTGTATAGATATACATGTCACATGGAAGTTACAGAATCCCATGAAATTCACAAAAAAGAAGTGGGAGAAAAAAAGGGTTCAAGAACTATACCTGTTTGATAAATAATCTCAATGTGAGAACAATTGTATCTCTTGCGCTGCCAAAAAAGAGTGCATGAAAGGTAAGGCATAATGGATCAAAAATCAAAACCGAATTATTATTCCTCAAAAAAAGGAAAAAAAGGGGGGATATGTGCTTCCATTTAAAATAAATTAATGATGTATGAAAATTATCATAACCTTCCACATGATACACATGAGAAAACAAAATACTCGAACCTATAGCAATCCAATTCTATAGATTTGTGTTATTCTCTATATTATGCACCATATTCATAATTATAAGGAAGAAAAGCATATATCTTATTTCTTTTACTTTTTGACCATGGTGGAGGAACAGGAAGATCGCCCAAGGACAATAAAAATTCTAACTTACTAGTTGATATCTGTTGAGCTGTCATCTGCTTGTAGGAGATGCTGATGACCAGCAGAATCAGTTAATATAAATTCCAAAGCATGTCCGTAGGGAATTGTAACCTATAGAGGGAGAAAAAATAGAAAATTATGAGAATACCATAATAAGACATCGACCACCTTTGTGATTTTGAAAGATAAACAGTTGGCATAAGGATGGTAATCTTCAGTGACAGAGAGCATGAGCCCAGCACCACTAAACTTGCAAGACTCGCAAGATGATCACAATCACATGGAGACTTTGTGCAGACATAAATTCCATTTATATGAAAAATATTCGTATTGCATGTGCAAGTCAATTAATCATAACTACAATAATTGAAACTAGCTATTGCCACTTTCCTCCAGAAAGTGTGTGCATATGTTGCAAGACACAAGTGTACATGCACAAGCTGATGCGACCCCCTTGATCATGTGGTCAAGAAACCCCCAACGAAGATGATACTTCCCCATGAAAGCCAAGAATCAGGTTTGAGAAGTGTGACGCAATGAAAACTTGTCCCAAGACACCAATACTATTGGAATTGAATCGAATGAAGCCACAATGTCAGTTATACCTTGATAAGTCATATTTTATCTGTCCCGGCAAAAAAAAACATGTTGCATCACGCAAAACACAAGTTTATTTCATTAATTCATGGTTGTTAGGTTTGCATCATGCAATTAACTTATATAAGGTTTCAAATAACCCTAATGGATCTCCATCGTGGGCTGATTTGAGCCGACTTACAAAAATTAACCCGAATATGTAATAATAATCCAAAAACTAACAACAAAATAAAAAATAAATAAATAAATAAAAATCCAAAATTAATATGCTAGATATGTTAGTATCAGATTTGTCACCCCTAAAAAGTCCTAAATTGACTAGGAAATCTGATATGATCCCAACATCACTCAAGTCAACTTTGGATCTCATGTGGCCCAAGCTCATATTCATTAATATGATCCAAATAAGACCCAATATACACTCCAAATAAGCTTTATTTGTTGCCCAAAAGGAATTGTATAACAAAACCAATAGAGTCTGTTATAATCTATATTGCAAGGCCTTCCTGAAATGCGATTGATCTAAAATTTCATCCCCACATAGAACCATTGCTCTAGAATCATTTGGTAAAGTTTCAGCACAAAAACAGTTAAATATGGAGATATGATCAATAGAGTATAACTGGACAGTATGAAAATTTACATTAAAGTCCGAAATTGACCATGTTTGGATCGTATCACAAGCACTGTGCATTAATCGATCTTCATCCATGTAATTTCTTGACAAGAAATTTCCTGGATAAAGATCGACTAAAAAGTGAGTAGAAAGGTCCATGTCAGACTGCATTACTCACAGACTTGCACAACATCCACTATCAAAGACTGTTTGGGGCTGGATTCTGGTCTGAAGGCATTGCTTATTAGGGGCGTGAGTTTAAAAATCAGTTAATACATCCCATCAAGGCAAGTAGTCAGTTTTTTAGTATTCCATGAAAATATTTTCTTTAGTGGCATCCATAGCACTTAACATAATTGGAACTCTAAATTCTTTAGCATCAGGAGATCACATTTTTCATTAGATTGCCCTTCATGCAAAAAAAATTAAGAGGATGTAGAGAGGATCATACACTTATCGTTTGTGAAAACTTCTCAGTGACAACCACACCCCCAGAATCACTCTTGATACTGTAGCCCTCCCTCTTGATGGCCAAAGTAGCTGGTTCCCATATATCAATAAATCTAGTCTGCAATATCAAACACCAAATTACTATCCATCCTGTTTAAAATGATGTATAAAAGGTCATCTGTAAGACCTTGATAACAAATGTGAGAACAAAATTTGTGTATAGATTCATACCCAAAGGCCTATTTTATATGAAACATGGCCACTATAAACAATCTTCTGTATGTGTTCATGCATCTCAGGATCTGTGACCAGGAAAGCAACAATTTGAAAAATTCATCCTATGGTGAGCAACTTGACCAGAAAAATTAAATTAAAATATCGAAATGCAAAGGAAACTGTAAAGGGAACTGCAACTCCATAACAAATTCAATTCAATGTAATAAAAATATTAAAGATTAACTGTGGCCCTTAGTATAGGTTTCCAAAATCCATAAAGGAGTTGTCAGCTTGGAGTGGCCAATTTTGATGCCACCTGCAAACAGTATTAGGAAGACTTCTGTCCCTAACTTGTACATGTGGAAAAGGTAGCTCCGAACTGTTGCTAGAACATAGGTGACAAATAAATAACTTGAATCTGCTGACCATAGGCAACCAAAGTTAAAGGAAGAAGAAGATTGGATAGGGAAGAAAAGTCAAGAAGAAAAAAGATCCACATTGAATAGGAAGGGAGCAAGGATGCTTTTATAACTGATGTGAGGATCATAGCACAGGGAGAACAAGAGGACACCTTTAGTAAGCAATGCTTTTATGATGTAACAAGGGACATCCCATAAAAAAAAATAAAAAAAAAAAAAAAAAAATAAAAAAAATAAAAAACAGAAGAATAAAAGAATAGAAAGAACTAAACTCCATCAAAACTGCATGTTATAGCATAATTACTAACCATATCTGATCTTTTTGTGCTCATTTGCAAAGACCTTTACAATCTCCCCCTGGAGACATCAAGAAATAAAAAAGGTTATCTCACCCACAATTTTTATGACAACTAACATATGTAGTTATGACAATAGTAATCACTCAAATTATCATTTTTATCAGTACAACCCAAGAAGCTTGACAAGAAAACTATCATCAAAAAACTAAAACAACGATAACTATTATGCATGTGTGTGTGCATGAGCACATTCAAATATTATGTATCTTTTGCGAATGGGCTCAAACAAAACCTCCAATTTGTATGCAGATCTAATCACCTGATGCAGTACTATTCTGAATATCTTGGAATACATATATGATCCAATTACTTGGACTTAGGAAAGACAATTGAAAGGGTTTTCTGAGTTCTTTACCCATGCAGACATGAATTAACTCGGATGCCAAAATGCAACCTGATACACTCCCTTTCAAGAGCACATGCCCACACACACTCAAAAGTAGATAAAGCACAATTCAATTCAGCTGCAGTCAATAGACTAATGTACAGTGTGCAAAAAAGTTTAACAAAAAAAGGCCTACATAACAGCAGGTATGCAGCAGAACACTAGGAGGCCCTTAGGAAACCTATTCCTTATCATAGCTACATTACCCAACCCATCACAGTTGTAAAACCGATTATACATGAAAAAGGAGCCTATAACAGAGACAGCCTCCCATCTTGCTTTCTTTTTTTTTTATCTTAAATCAACTTATGACATTGTTTTACCAAGATTCTTGTTAAATTTCGATGTTTTGTTCTTGAAGCATCAAGATACAAGCAAGCTACACCAGCAATTGTCATAAAGAAGTATATTGGCCCAGCCAATAAAAGGAATGAGCCAGATCAATAATTAAACCTATATTAAAACAAGAGAACCAGTATGACCATGCAACCCTAAAACTGATGAAGAATGAGCTCAAAGCAAGTTAGGATGATAACATGAGCACAGGAAATCATTAAGGTGTATATCTGACAGCTTATTGGGTTGTTTTGGGTTTTTTACCAAGCTCTGCCAAATGTTGGTCTTCAATGGCCAAGGAGCTAAAGTTTAGTTTTTCAGCAATAAGAGGAAGCAGATAGCAAAATTGAATAAGATAATGGAGATAAAGACGATGAGGAGCTAGAAAATCCAGCAATAAGAGAAAGGAGATGGAGATTAAAAAAAAAAAAAAACATGAGAGATCCAAGACGGGGAAAGAAATAGAAGCAGCAGTTGGCATTTTCTAAATTGTACATCTACATCTGCAAAGGAAGGGAAAATTTCATATGGGGGTTACAAAGACTGAGGATCTTAACCTCTTCCTGATCATCCTATACAGCTGAGAGTCTAAACTCAGCATGTACTTGACATTTTCCACTCTATGTAGCAGCCCTTACATGTGAGTTAAGAAGAAGCTCAACTATATATCCCAGGAGATGAGGTAAAAAATAACTATAAGATCTAAAAAAGAATAAAAATGAATATATATATATATATATACACACACTTTATCAAATTTAATCAGACTGTTGGTGGAGCAAGATGTATAAAAGCTTTTCAAAGCATTGCTTAATAACTTTTGAGATATTATTTCATTTCACTTAGAATATATTTCATAAATCTAGCTATATTCAGTATGAGTTAGAAGTTTTATTTTGTTCAACACCATTATATTTCCAATCTTACTACAGGATTTCATTAGGATTTTAGTGTGTGTATAAGAGCACTCGTAAGAATTTGAATTTAGTTTGAGAATTGTGAAGCCTTTGTTTTCTCCCTTTGGTATTCTTCTTCTATTTCTTTCCCTTTGTTCTATCCTCTCCTAAATCTTATCTCTGTCCTGGTCCTACATCACTTAGCTTGTCACAGGAACTTGGAAAACCAAAAAGAAAACCAGACAAGAAAATGACACGCAAGCGCACAAGAAGAACCAACTATTGCAAGCACATGGGAGTCACCAGCCCAAACTGAGAACCTTATACCTTGCGCTTCCTGTCATCCAGAGGCTGGACTTCTATAGCAAGATAGGTTTCGACATCATCAGCAGTAACTAGATAGTTTGGTTGTTTTGCTCCTGGAACCAGAAACTCATTAAGAAACAGCCCTGGGGTACAAAAAAAAAAAAAACGAAAAAGAGAGAGTACCTTCAATGTAATTAACAGATCCATCTTCCAAATGCCGTACCCACTACCAATGAAGAAAGAGAAGGTTATGAGAAACATTAACATTCTACCCGGATGCTTCCACATAAAGCTCAAGAAACTGCAACCAGAAGCAATAACAAATGGGGAGTTTAAGCAACAGAATCACACCTCAAAATTACAACTGGTTGTTCCATTGATGGAGTATCCAGATGCCTGGAGTTCTCTTCCTGGAAGTGCTTCACCTGAAATCTGGAGGCCCTCTATTGCCGGTAATGGATCATCATCTGCAGCTGCATATCATAATACATCCAATGGGGATGTTCAGCAACAATACTTAACTAAAACCCTTCTTGGAGAAGAAATTCTCAAGCTTCCAACATCACTGCAATCTCACCCTCGGAAACGGAAGAAGAAGGCTCTTCAAGAACTGGAGGTAGGAAAGGAGAAAATGAGGAGCCAGGATCATCCAATGTATTTGAGTATATAGGGTTTCCTGATCCCCAATTAGCTTGAGGTTCTCTCTTGTCCAGCTGTACCTCTGCTTCAGGATAATCCATCTCACTGTTGTTGACAGGGTCACGAAACATGACTTGTTTATTTGTTGTTTCTTCACCATAACGAATAGCTTGTGCATCACCCCTAGTAACTGTAAAATGTGCTGGGGTATCATGAGCTGCTGAATTCCTGGTGTAAAGTCAATGTCACAGGATCAAGAGCAGCTTGTAGAAAAGCAGTAAATTGTTTTATCTACACAATTTCTATAATGAGAAATTAATGAGAAAATTCACAAGAAATCCTTAAAAGAAACACGAAAAGCCTGTACGAATCTGAATAAATGAAGAAAAATAAGTCCCCTGCCACAGGCAAAAAGGGGAAAGGGAAAGAGAAAGACAAGTATGCATGGTTGAGATAAATTGATTGTCAAAAGTTAATCTAAAGAATTTCTTGATATGCACAGCTTACACTGCTAGGGATATGCATGATGCAGCGGCAAAATTATAAGAACTATATTGCTGAGATGGTCCAATTTTTGGTGAGCCGAAAGGTTGCACAACCTTTGAATTTTACTTAAAAAGGTGGAGTACAGCAGAGTCAGAAAGAATGAATTCAATCAAAAGGAAAAATGAGATCTCCAATGCTGCCAAATATTCTTTGGCTGTTTAATACCTAAACATCAACCCTGACCAAGCATAGGTCTCCTGTGTGGATCCACAAGTTTAGTGTAGTTTGTTTCCAAGGTTCCTCAAGTATATCTGAGAGGAAGTGTTTTTTAACAAAAAAAAGTTTACTTGCCCTTGTTGGCTAAAGTTGCAGAGCTTTAAGGATTTTCATACAGAGCGCATCATGAAAATAAGAAGACTAAAAGAAGAATTTTTTTAAAGGAATAAGAAGAATAATGAAACATGAGAGATGAATTAAAGTTTATGCAAAGCTCATAGCACACGATCATTCTCTCTTTTGATGATAAGAAGCTAGCACAAGCTTTTGTTTTAAAAAAGAATGGTTGATAATACTATTGTAAAAAGCACAATATTTTCTGATTAAGGAATGGAGATTTCATTACTTGAAAAAAATTAAATCATACATATGACCAATTGGTGCAAGAATCTAATGAAAACAGAACCCACCAACAAATGCAGAGTGTACATTCAGTTCACAGTAGCAGTCTCCATTGACCAGGCTCACCTGCTAGCAAGAGGTGAATACCTCCCCACATCATCAAGATCCAGATTTTTTGCAGCACCATCAGCCAAACCACTCTGATGATGACTCAATGGATCCCAATCTGCTGCTGTCTGGGTATCAGAAGAAGTCATAGGTATCTTTCCATGGGAATATGGTGGTTGTGGCACCAATTCAAGTCCACTTTTGCTCTGACATGTAAAACACATGAGCATTTAAAGAAACAATTTTCAAATGCTAGATGAAATTATAGCAAGATATCAACATACCAAAGCAGCATGAGAAGGTGACTGTGGAGCAAAATTTGAGTGGTTCACATCTGAACGCCAAGGTGCCAATTGATACTGGGACTCCTTGAGCTTTGACTGAGACAGAAGCAAAGAAGATAATGGGCACCCATCCATTCATTATGGAAGTAATAAGCCGAAGAACAAAAGAAAACTACCATAACTTAAGTTAACTCGCTAATTACAGATCACATGAGATGAGTAATCTTAAACTATCTATAACAACCTCATATCTGCATAACATACCTCGGTATGAATAAGCTTCTCCTGGAGATGTCTGAACAGCACCTACACGAGAAATCTTCAGCGGGTAAACAACAAGCAAGTGATTTTATAGCATGTATAAATGAAACAACAAGAGTGAAAAAAGGCAGGTGTTTAAGGTCAGCTTCAGAAATGCTTCAAAGTAATGTAACTGCTCAAAAGTTTTTGCCTGCGTGCTCTTTAACCTGATAATAAAAACACAGCACCTACCCTGACACAACATAGCTATCCCTGGATAGTCTCTCCATTATGTCCTTCCCCAACAAGAAAATGTTTTTCAGGGGGAAACGACACAAGGAACAAAAAGGATATTGGAAGAGAATAAGTCCAGATACTGACAAGATCTTTCAAGTTCTCCCTTCAAAAGGAAGCTCCAGTCACATCACTCAAATAGCCAGAAATATTCAAGCATCTGTATCTATACTTTAAAGAACATAATTATAGCACATCCCTATGAAACAACACATGTTATATGGTGGCCATCTCTAAAAATCAAAAGAAATAAAGAAAAGAGAGTTTGTGGATATTGTGAAGCATTATTTTGGACAAGTTAGAATGTAAAAAAAAATAATTAAAAGAGGAATTTGCTAGCTAAAGAAGTCGTTTCATCCCAGATGTGATCAGATGAGTTTATTTAATTAGACTCCTAAAACACGATGCACATGAGTGAACCATAATTAGAACCTTGTCTGGTTGGACGTCAATGCTTACATGCAAACTTTAGTCCACGTATAAACTTAAGCTTGTCATTCTGGAGCATCAATCACTTAAAGTAGAAAATTTGCTCAATCCAGTTTTTCCGAAAGAGACATGATGAAAAAATATTGTTTAGGGTTGTGTGTGCATAAAATACACCATATACCATATACCATTAGAAAGCATTCGGCACTGACCTTAACATTGCTAACAATAGACTGAGCATCAGTAACTAGTGGCTGCAAAGAATACTCCTTGAGAAGAGGCAGCAATGATGATACAAATGCAGATCTTTCTTGCTGTGCAGCCTATAGAACCAGAGGATTAAGTCAAATTCTCTGGTTAAAAGTTGGATAAAACAGTGAAAATATACAAGAAAGAAATAGAAAACATAAAATCAACCCCCATAACAATGAAATAAAAAAGAAGAGACCTACTTGCAATTCATATGTAAGACGTATGTTCTCCTCGATTATATCTTGTCTGTATGATAGAGCTTTTGATGCAGCATCAACAAGGTCCTGTTGCTGTTGATCAAAGGCCTGGCAGCATGAAGTTCATTTAAAGTTTGTGTGAAATACTCCTCAATAGAGCAATGATAGAGGGGGCTCTTGATCAAAGCAAGGAAGGCAAGAAGGTACACTTACAAGTCGCATATAAGCAATGCGCTTTTCCAGAACATACTTTTCATTCCGAATTTGTGCTTCCTATAAACAAAAACCAAATTACACAAAAGAGTTTCCATGATATAATGTAAGCATAGAGCAAGCAAATGATAATTAGTTCGGTTAATTCTACCTTGACAGAATACTCAGCAAGATGTTTCCTCAATTGTGTAATCTCTTCTTCATTTTCATGAACCTTGAGAGCAAAATCCTAACAAATATAAAAATTGTAGGTCTAAAGCTTAACTAAGGAAAAGCTAGCTTTGCATAAGCACATGCAGATACCTGCTTCCAAAGATGACTCTGGGTAGCAGGGTCCCCGTTGTTGGGAACCAGTACACTGGTAGGATCACCAGCAACGGCAGATGATGCTGATTGATGAACCTGCTCGTTCCATTGATCAGGAGAACGAGACCTTTCAGTCACTGGTTCATCTATTTTCTGCCAGGCAAAAAGGGCCAAGTGTAAGAGAAACAGTTTCATTGTAATGAGAAAAGGTTGAAATTCACAGTAATTACATATTTTTCAAGTTGCTGAATCTTGCTCTGAAGTTCAGACCTCAATAGCGTATTCTCTTCCACCTGACAACAAAACCATTGGTATTAAATCAAAATCCAATATGGTTACTGATTATACACAATAACTGGATGCAAGGTATAACCAGGGTTTGCAAACAATTAAATATACAGGAAATGTTTGAATTGAAAGTAGCTCATTGTAAGTACGGATCTATTGTCGGAGGAAAAGGAGAGGGGGAGAAAACCTGTTGCCTGATGGTAGCTTCGGCAGCTTCGACTGCTTTCATGACCTGAAACAAGCTGTTGTTGTCGTTATGGCTGGAGTCGTTGTTGTTATTGAGGGATAATCCAGACAGCTTATCCGCTAATTTCCTTTCGTGACCACCGTTCTCCATCTTCTTCGTCTCCCTCCCAATCTTCCAGTTCCAATCGCACCTCCTCTTCTACTACTACTGATACCCAATACTGGCGGAGCTCGTATTTCTCAAACCCTAATTTATATTATAAAACACTACAAGAAAAGAATTCTCGAGAGAGAGAGAGAGACTCGATTTGATTTTTAAGATTAATTCTGTGTGTTCGTAATAACACTAATGATGATGTGCGTGTTAACGAAGTCACCCTCAAAATCTATCTCTCTCAGAGACAACCACGATGCTCACCATTATGATCACCAATCATCTCGGCTTTTTTTATGTCTTTTTCGTCTCTTTTTCACAAAAAAGAAAAAAAGAACAAATTCTAATTTTCCAAACTAAACCTTCTTAATGAAAAATAAATAAATAATATTCTATCTGATAAACATAATGTTTGATCGGAGGTTGTTAAAGCTGTATTAAAAATATATTTTATTGAAAAATATATGAAAATGATTTTTAATATCAATATATTAAAATAATTTAAATACAACAAGTAAAAAATTAAAAATTTCTAATTTTTTTTTTTTAAAAAAAATTCAAACACCATCATCTATATGCAAGATTGTAACCTCAATATGACCAGACAGACCATCACCATGTGTTTTAATTAATTACTTTAACATGCATCACTTGGACTTAATCTATCTTTTATGATGCCTCCCGTAAATTTAATCATCAATTAGCTTTATTTATTTGAGTTGATTTATTTAAAAAACAATTATCAAAAATAAAATTAAAAAAGAAGTTAATTACTCATTTTTATTGTTGTTATTATAGTTGCATCACTATTTTTAATGTTTAAAAATAGATGCAATACTTTTTATGTTTTAAAAATATTTTTAGATTGTTTGGATGTACTCATGTAAATAAAAAATTTAAAAATATATATTATTTTTATATATTTTCCGATCAAAAAAATAAAAAATAAATGTTATCATAATTAAACATGCTAATATAGATATATAGCAACATCAATTATCATATTCTATATAGATCCATATATACATCACGTAAAAGAGTTGATTTTTATTTGATTATATTTAAAAGTATTAAATAAATAAGAGTAACCTCTAGTTTTAGAAAATATTTTTTTAGTTTTTTATTATGTTTACTATTAAAAAAAATTGATTAATTAAAAACATTCTAGTAAAAAATATTAATTTGGTTTTAAAAAATTATTTTTCCTTTTATTTTTAGCGGGGTGTACTTTTTTAGAATTTGCAAAAAAAAAGTAAAACAATTAGATCACTATTAGAAGAAAAATTAGTCCCTGATTTTTTTATTGTTATATATTTATTTTTTGAGCTTTTATTTTATTTTTTTAATCTCATCTCTTATAATTTTAACTTAATTATATTTTTATATCAATTTTAGTCTTCATTCTTTTGATTATTATTTGTTTTTCTTTTATCCTTTTATTAATTTAAAAACTTTCATATATCAGATTTCAACTTTTTTTTATCTACTTAATCCACAATATTTTAATTGTTATTGTTTTATTTAAAATAATTGATTAATGGGACTGTCATTATTTTCAATTTCATTTTTGTTCAAAATTTTTATCTATTGAATTTGATCTTTATTCTTTTAGTGAACTTTTAAAAAAAAAAATCCAAATCATTTTTCATGGCATATAAATAGTGGAAAATACTTTCCAACATATTTTATAATACATTTCTAAATATCATAAAATAAATCTACTTTTCAAGAATTCACTTACCTTTAAAAAATTAAAACAATAAGGTGGATAAATCACTATGCATATGGACTCAATGCACTATGGATAGGTGTCGCACATGTGTGGCGTGTCAATAATCGTCCTTCTAGGTAGGGATATTTGTGGCAATGGGAGAAGAATAAATGATTATTGGTTTTTATTAGTAAAGATGGATGAAGTCACCACATTGTATCTTGCTCATCAAAATGATACGATCCAAGCAAGGTTAAATTCAGACTTTGATGTAAAAATTCTTATTATCCAATTTCATGTTATTGAGCATAACTTCATACCAAACTATTTGATCAAACTAAAACTTTATCAAAGGATTCAAAAGGTATTTTTATATGTCTGGGGTAAAATGACATGTCATTTAGAGCCCAAGAAAACCTTGCGATATAGGTTAAAATAGACTGAATTTTGTTGTTTATTTTATTTTGACTTGGGACTTCTTATTTGGCAATGACCCTTCCCTGACAAGGATGTGGCAATCAATTTTTGGGATATCCTATGGTTCAATTTTTGCATTGGATTTCTTATAGCGAGCATTCGGTTATATGTTTTATGATTGGTTGTTAATATGGTTTAGTATATGGTTCAGCCTTGAAGTTTTTCATTATATGATTTTACATAGGGATGTATCCGGTCAAAATGAAATTCTATGGATGATAGATACAACCTAAATTTTTTTGCGAGTAATTCAGTCAAATCAGGTTAGTTTTATTCATGAAATGCTTTCAAATAGTAAAGAAATCTTATTTGAAGTTTATTTTGGGTTTTATTTCGTTCATATGAATAAATATAGGTTTGGGTATAAGAGGTCTAAAGTTGATTTTGGTTAATTAATATGGTGGGATCAAATCAGATTTGCGTGACTTTTTAGGGATGACTCATATTCTAGCATATCTTAGGATATTAATTTTATATTTTTTTTTCTTAGTTTTGGGGTTATTATCCCTTATTTGATTTTATTTTGTAAGCGAACTCAAATTAATGGCCTAAGGTAGATCTATTATGATTATTTGGAATATTATATCAATATTTTTGCATGCTACAAAGTCGGATTTATAAAATAAACTTGCATGCTTGCGCAATACAACATGCTTTCTTTGCTTAAACAAAGATCAAATTTGACTTATCATGGTTTACATAATTTGTGGCGTCTCTTGATTCAATTCTTATAATATTGGTTTTTTGAGACAAGTTTTTTTTATTGTGTCACATTTCTCAACACATGACTTTCAAAATTATTAGGGAAGTATCATCTTCATTGGGGGGTATTTGATTATGCGATTAGAGAGGTTCACATCAAAACCCTAAATCTTGATTTTTTTTCTTCTGCTTTTTAAAAACATGTTCGTGATTTTTTGATATCTTTTATTTAACTCTATTTTTTTCAGCCCCCATATAACGGGGTGACGATACAAATCACTTTCTAAAGGACAAACAAAAAAACTCAAGTAAGAAGTTATTTGAGAACCTCTTAAAAATGATGTTCCTTAAAAATTAAAATTTTGTGTTTTACTTCAAATTAATTTTATTTTTATATTTTTTTAATTATAATTTAAAAAGTATTATTTTAATATATTAATATTTAAAGATATTTTTTTAAAAATAAAAAAATATTATTTTACTATATTAAAAAAAAACTAAATTAAGATAGTCCAAAAAGATAAACGGTTCCCGGCGGTAAGAGAAAAAAATAAAAATAGAGCAGTAGAGGAGTGGTTGGAAACAGGAAAAAAAAGAAAAAGGAAGGAGAATGAAAAGGCCCAGCGGGGAATCGTAAGAACGGGTCAGCGAGATGATTGCTGATTTGCGAAGAAGCCCATGAAAGAAACACAAGCAAAACCATATTTCATATTAGTCCCTACCCACCCCCACATTAGCAATAGAGACTGACTCATCGATCAACGTCTGTTTCTTTTCCTTTCCTTCTCTCTTGGCCTTTGTTCATCACTCACCTCTGTCTCTAGAGAGGCGAGTATGCAGCAAAGCGATGGACTGATAGAGCAGAGTTGTCGCAGGAGTGGAGTGGAGTGGAGAAACTATCCTTTCTTTACTGTTAAAAAGGGTATTTTTTATATGTATTCAGTTGATTTCTGCTTTCTCTCTCTTTTATGTACCGGATGGATGGATGCCTTTTCTGTCTTCACTGTATTGTCATTATTATCATCAATTATTGTTAGTGATTCTGCTTGCATGCAGCTGCAGTCTATTAGTGAAGGAGGAGCGTGATTATTAGTATTGATAAAAGAAAAAAATGGGTGGTTTTGTCTGGATGGAAGAATTTACAGATGGCCCCCCACTGTTTGCTCCTGCTTCATCCTCCAAAAGAAAGGCTCGAACGCCCAGGAAACAGGAATTTGCTGGATGGGGCTCCACTCTCCTCATTGAATTCCTTCAATATATTGGTACAAGTACGACCAATCAGATTTCTCAACGCGATGTTACTGCCATCATTAACAAGTATGTCAAAGACCACAACCTCCTCCACCCCACCAAAAAGAAGAGGGTTCTTTGCGACGAATGGCTTCTTCCTCTTTTTGGAAGGAAGACCATCAATAGAATCCGAATCTATGACCTCCTCGAACCCCATTTTGCTGAAAACAAAGTTGGTTCTGATGATGATTTCTTCGATACTACTGATGATGACGAGGATAATAATGCCTACCATCGCCAAAAGTGTTCAGCCTCGGATAGAAAATGCCATTATAAGGAAAAGGTTTTTGAAGTTCCCAAGAGCTGTTTTGCTGCTATTGTTCCTGATAACATCAAGCTTGTTTATTTGAAGAGGATTTTGGTTCAGGATCTTGTCAAGAACAACCCCGAAACATTTGAAAGCAAAATTGTTGGCAGCTTTGTAAGAATCAAGTCTGATCCTAATGATTACCTCCAGAAAAACTCTCACATGCTCGTGCAAGTCACTGGTTGGTTACTTACTGTTGTTGCATCCTTTGCTTCTGCTATGAAACAATACTTATTTATGAACCCATTTGAGCTTCTATGTGCTAATTCACTTTGATAACATTATTAAATTTCTTTTATTGCACAGATGCTGGTATATTTGGATTGCACGTGTTAGTTATTTTTGTTGGAAAGGAAACATTTGTTAGGACTTATTGATCTCTACTACCGATGATTAACTTATAGTGTTTGTGTTGTCTATTCTCTAGGTTTAGCGCAGTCTTCAAGACCTAATGGTATTGACACTGAAATTCTTCTTGAAGTTTCAAATTATATGAAAGATGTGTGCATATCTATGCTTTCAGATGATAACTTTTCTAAAGTAAGTGACACATTTCGCTAGCTCTTTCTAAGTTCTGCTTAGTTTTCTTGTTGTATTGGCTCCGATACCTAGCTAGATATGGCACTGTCTTCTTTTCTTGTTGAATGCTTACTGGTTTTCGTTGAAGTTTTGAAGATGCTTATAAGTCTTAAAAACTCAGCTGATTTCAAGTAACCAATTATATTCTGTGCTAGGAATCAATACTTTTTTTAAATAAATTAGACCATGGTTCTGTGCTCTCTTTAGTTAGAGTTTCACTTTTAATATGAGGTCTTGTGATGGTCTTGAGAAATGGCCTTGAATGTATCGATAAGAAGTTGGAGACTGATGCAGGATAACAGAGTCCACATTTTTGTTGAGTAGCTGCAGATAAGATTCTGCAAAATGTAAGCTCATAGAAAATTACATCAAGGTGTAGTCATTCACTTCTAGCCATGTTTCTGTTGGTTGCAGGAAGAATGTGAAGATCTGAATCAGAGAGTAAGAGATGGTTCACTCAAGAGACCAACTATTGTAAGTTGTCTATTCTCTTGCATAGTTTTGTAGTGTTTCCTCTGTAGCTCTGGTTATTCTCACTGTGATTTATGTTAAAAATATTTATGTTTTTTGTATGACTTTCTTCATGCCCTAAGCTTTATATTTGATTGGCAAAGAAATTTCATGGACAGAGAAGAAAAATAATAACCACTATTCTCCATGCATGAAGAAAGTCATGTCACCTGGTAACAAGATGTGTCTTGTTTGCCTTGGTATTTGAGTTGTCTGTTTTAAGGTTCTCCATCCCTCAATCTTTTGTTAATGTACTTTCTAAACTTCTTACAGGTAGAGCTTGAAGAGAAGGTTCAAGCTTTGCATGAAGATATAACAAAGCATGTAGGTACTTGACTTAAAGGAAAACTCAACCATGAACAAAATGGCTGCTTATCCCTTTTTCTCGTTCCTGTTCTCCCTGTAGTTCATATTTGCTTACAGGATGTTGATTGTTTCTGTACTGTTTTACTAGTGAGATTGATTTGTCAGGAACCCTATATAAAGTACAAATATTCCTGATGTTCCAATATGAAAAACTTAGAGTGCATTTATAAAGATGTAGACAATGTGCATTTGCAATTAAACTTATGAAATTGATAAACTAGGCATAAACTCTGTACTATAATTTCATCAAAATGTTGTTGTATGCAAGCTTGTAGGGGATTGTAATGCTAATTGACCATGAGCTTGCAATTTTTTCCATTGTAGTTAAAAAAAACCCCATGTAGATACCGCAGGAAAAAGAGTCTTAAAATATGCATTACAAAATTGATATTTTATATGTTTGAAGTATTGAATTGTAAAGATTAGCAAGTTTATATTGATAATTAGAAATCTCAAGCACTTTATTTTGCCCCTTGATGCATCTCAAGTTTGGTTGCGCTATAGAAGTGAATTATTTCACTGGTAAGTAGAGAATCCAGCACACAAATGTATCATCTCAAATGTGGTTAACAAGGAAAGTTGTTATAACCACTATAACCTCCAAGAGAATCCTCTACAAAATTTGCGAAGCACCTAGTCTCAACTTTTATAATGATGTGCCATTCCTTAACGCCAATTTCTTGTCTCAGTTTTTGTGCTGAATGCCATGCAAAATGATAACTCGGACAATAATTGCAATGATGGTTTTGTAAGATAAACAGTTCTTAGTTCTTTCTTTATTTTGACAAAGCAAGAAGTAAGAACATGCTAAATGTTTTGAAGATGGTGTCTTGAATTGTTTATTATGTTATTGTTGTTTTGATGTTTTTTAGATATTATGCTATAAAATTTGATAAAAAAATTTCTCTCTCCATAAAATGAGGAATCCTGATGGACGATGTTGTTTTTTATTTTATTTATTCCTTATGTTTCTCTGTCATGTTCATTTGGCTTTTGACTGTCTAGGTATCGAAATGTGCATCTATTGCCAATTATCATACATGCTTTATAAAAACTGACTCAGACTTTAAATGTTGGTGTGGAAGAAGCCATTCTTCACTGGTCCATTATGTTTCTCTTTCACGCGCTTTGACTTGCTTAAGTGTAACTACCAAATTTGAATGTAATTATCTTATATGCTCTGTGACAGTAAGCCACTTCATATACTGGTTCTAGCATCTATATAGGGAATCGTGCATGCTCTTCATGATTTATCTAAGGTTTGATTCTTCAGTTTTTAAGCCACTAAATGTGGATCTGTTGCAGTGGCTTCGTGGAGAACTTGCTTTTCTTCAAAAGCTCATTGATCGGGCAAATGAAAAGGGTTGGCGTAGAGAATATCCTTTCTTACTATTGCTATTCAAATTTCCTCTGATATCACTATGAGGCCAACATTTCATGAATGGTCATATTAAGTATCCCCAGCTAATATAATCCAGTCTAAACTCTATTTTAAATATAACAAAGATACTGATTATCAGCAAGAAACACTGTAATTGAGGGGAAAAAATCAATTCAATTGAGCTTATCAAAAAAGATTCTCTATGATTAGTGGTAGCAAAATTGCTCAATAATTGCATTGCTCTGGCTGGTGCCAATTAGTGCTGGTTGAGACTGGTATGCTTTGCTTCTTAAAAGCTGTGGGCTACTATTTGCATTTTTCAGGTAATTAAACATGGATGAGTTGGATAACTATCACTATTTCCTTGAGGAAATTCAAATCATAGGAGTCACTGCACGCATGCCATCATTCTTCTTGTTTGGTATTATGAAGAAACTTATCACAATTTGATTTCAAGACCGAAGAGTTGAGGTTCAATCAGGGTGTAATAATGGAAAGGGAAGTGTGTTGATGCTGCTCAAAATGAAAAGTGCTGTGGCTGGTGCCCACCGGTGTTGGTTAACACTGGTATGCTCTGCTTTGTAAAAGCTGTGGGCTACTAGTCACATCTTCTCAGGTAATAAATCATGGATGAGCTGGATAACTATAACTATTTCGTTGAGGAAATTCAAATGACAGGAATCGCTGCATGTATGTCATTGCTCTTCTTGTTTGGTATTATGAATAAACTAGTCACAGTTTGATTTCAAAGCCAAAAAGTTGAGGTTCAATCAGAGCATAATAAGGGAAAAGGGAGTGTTGTTGAGGCTGCTCAAAATGAAAAAGGATATGGGATCAGAAATGACACATAAATGTGTCTTGAAGGTCCTTGCTAAGGCTGGTATTTGCAAAGGCACTATGAAACTTTGTAGAAGTAAATGTTAATTTATAATGGCATACATCTTATCCATCTGGGTAGAATCCTTAATCCATATGACTGGTAGGCTATTTCAGTTTCTCAGACGGTCAAAGTTTAGGGTCTAATTTGTACTATTCTTTTTTTCCATTCCCATGAGATTGGCTTTCATACTTTGAACTAAGCATAAAATAGTCATGTAGAAAAACTTTTTTTCATGTAAATTTCTTTTCTTCTTATTATATACAAAAGGTTTTTTTCTTACTCGAGGAACCATTTTACACTCAAACAAATGTCAAAGTTTTCCCTTTCCTCTTTTTTTCGCCTTCTATGATAAACTATATCACCAAAGGACATGTTTCTTAGAAATGCACCACCCTATGTTCATCTTTTTCATCTGTTCCTGCATTATACTTCCTCTTGGTTTGTTACACCATTATATTTTGAATCCTTAACTCACCTGAGCCTTTACACTGTTTGATTACTTGGAAAGAAAGAAGCTGCTTGAGACTCCTGATGAACAGACACGGCTGTTGCTTGACATTCCAAAAGTCATTGCCGATGAAATAGAAAACTGAGCCTGCACCAGAGGATTTTCCAGTGAATATAAAACAAGGAAATGATGTTTCACCAAAACCATCTCTGAATGGAGTGTTGGAAATTCCTAATTCTGATGTAGCTTCAAATAAAACTTCGACTTGGATTTCTTTCAGCAAGAACTCTGCAGGTATGTTAGTAACATCAGGTTATTCTTTCCAGCGATGTTTTATTTGGAATGGGGACTCCTAGAAGGTTTTATTTTTTTGTTTCTCCTCAAGTGGGTGCATATTTACAACATGCAATTGCATGTGTGTCCATGCATCTATTTGGTCTGGTATTTCCAACTGGGGAAATGGAGAATGTTGCCTTTGATTATGAAAGAATTTGTGGTTTTTCCCTTTTCAGTTGAAAGAAGAAATTTTTATTAGAAGGATGGAAAAGGAATCATAAATAAATTTAAAATAAGACATCCCTTCAAGTAGGAAAAAGAAACAACAATCTAGTCTTAAATAATACAGGGCACATCAACCCTATTGGTGATCTACTGTAGAAGTGCTGCCAATTTGACAGATAGGAATGGGAAACCACTAAATAATACATAATTTCTGAAAAAACATGCGGAGATTTAGATTGTATCTTGATTTTCAAGGCTGCAGTGATTCACATGGGTTCGGACAATTCTGGATCATTTATAAGCAATTTGCAAATTACATATCATATTGCAAAATGCTTTGCATGATCCTTTCCCTACAGTGGGTTTTGAAATCAAAATACATGCAAAAGGTGCGAGCAAGCTAAGCTTGGAAATAAGCATCAGGTCTAACATTTAAATACTAGGAAGCTTGTGGACAGTACATGGCATGGCAAGCTTGTAGGAAATATAAGACCTCTTAAGTTTCTGCTTTCTTCTATACAGGGTGATTGGTCAGCTATATGGTGAACCCTCTGTTTACAGGATAACTTATCAGGGAGTTGATGTTGTGTGTACCCTTAGAACATCCATGGTATAAAAAGCTTTGCCTTTGAGTATGGGTGGCTATATTAACCTCTCTCTATATTCATTTAGATCTTAATATCATTATTTGAAGTATTCAGAACATTACTTCTGGAAAACACTGATCCATTGGATGCACATTTGGCACGCAAAAAGTTAAGATATCCCCACCTGTACTGTAGAACCGGAAGAAGGATTAACTTGCCCATTCATCTCCTGATACCAAGCAGAGTCAATGGAAGGTTTCTTTGCAGTAAAAGTTAAATATTCTTTCTTTTTCTCCCGAGATCAGCATCCAAAATAAATGTGTCAAAATAAGTTGAATGTTGGATGGTATAAAGCCTCCAGCATTGCTGTGAGGCATAACACCTTCAGTTTTATTAAACAATCTGAAATTATTTTCTTCCTTTCTGCAGGGAACCAAGCTGTCCTGGCAACACCAAAACAGAGCAATAGAATGGGTAAATTATATTTTATTCCCTTCTCTTTGCAATACAATTGTTTGGAATGGGGATATCCTTTTTGTTTTTTTCTTTGCTGTTTGAGAATTTGGAATCAGGATATCTAGATCAGAGGGAAGGAAACTGGAAATTGTTCTACAAATTATTATGTTCCAGAAGTGCTTGGTCTATTTTCTCCTCCAAGTTCTTACGTGAACATAGATATGTTCATCATTTTACAAGAGATATTACAGGCATTCTGGTTACTGTTGTCTATCATAGGGAGTGATGCAATTTTATCCCATTTAGTGGTAGGGGGTAATGACAGAGAAAATAGTGAGATTTTTTATTAGACTAGGAAAATTGAATTGATTTTTTAAATTAGACAGTAGGCACTAAACGAGTGTGAGATATTTATGAGGTAAAGATGCTGCATACTGAAATACCTCAACCTACAGCCATCACTATTTTAGATGTTTTATACTAAGTTCTGCTGGGAAGAAACTATGAAATGGTTTAAAAAAAGGAGGGAATTCATTTGCTTATCTTGGTCATCGTTAATTAATTTCTATTTAGATGGTTTCTCGTCTGTGCAAGAATCAGCAGGGTAGTCTTTTAATTTTCAATTCGTTTTTGCTCATTGGTATCCCACGATTCTATTTCAGATCATCAGCAAGATGATTTTTGTTGAAGATCAGCCAAAGCAATTAACAAATGAAATGCTGCCTGTCAACATAGAAGAGAACAAGCACTCTCAATGCTCGATTGCCATGCAGGTGATTGATTTGAGTGACGACAGTGAAGAAGATGAAGGCCCGAGTCATAGAGATAGTGTTCAGATTATTGATTGTGATCCGGGAAGTTTTTTGTGGCATTATTTAGATCCCCAAGGAGATATACAAGGTCCCTTCTCATTGACATTATTAAAACGTTGGAATGATGCTGACTACTTTCTTCCAGGGTTCAAGGTTTGGAAGACAGGACAGAGCCGAAACGAGGCAGTATTATTGAGTGATGTTCTTGGCCAGTTATTTCCAGATGTAGTGTCTAATAGTTGATTGTGTTTAACTTTCCAAAGTCCCACCCTTGAACAACCCCACCTCTGTTTTCTATCCCTGCAGAGCACTGTGATTTTAGATTATTTCAATGATACATTATGAATGGGTTGCTATTATGAAATTCATAGTAAAAAAAAGGAAAGATGACAAAATTTAAAAGGGGCGTATTTTTCTAAACCATGGAATGTAATTCATGGCAATTTAGAGAAAAGAGGAGAAGTGTAGCAAGTGAGATGGAATGAGGCCCCCCATTTGAGTACCGGTGTAATCCTGGAATTGATTCTAGTTAAAGTGCTTGATGGTTTAGAGATGGAATAAAGGGATGCCTTGGAGAAAGGAAGGGAGGAAGAAGAAGATAGAACAAGCACACGCACACATGAGAAGTATTCAGTGTTTTCTTACTATTCCTAGTGAAAAGCTATGGCTTAGCTTGTAATGCAAGACTCTATAAGAACGGAAATGAAACGGTGAGTTTCATGTTATTCAATAAAACAGTTTTGATGTGATTCCAAAAGGTCACACAGTCAGAGCAATAATCGCAGTTGCATTTGTTGGTGTGTTTGATATTGTGGTTGCTGTTGTGGTTGAAGTTTCAAAAAAAATAGTTTCATGAAAAAATATTTTTAAGCTGCGGTTTCATAATTGAAATTGAAGTATTTGGTTAAAATTATGATTGAGTTTGAAGTTTAATGAAAGCAGTTTTGTATATTTGGTTATCATGCTTTTCATATTGTTGTCAATTTATGAAATTATTTTAAAGGATATATATATATATATATATATAGATTTAATTATCATCATAATACAAATATAATTAAAAATTCAAGTAAATTAGACACTTATTTTCTATTCTCTCATCAAACTACTTGCAAATCCATCACGAACAAAATCCATACGTCAAGGCCTCTGCGATCCCTTGCTATTTGATCGATGAACAACATCTGGTAATAAATATCATCAGGAACAACATCTGTGATCCATAAATAGTGTTGAGATATAATTCCAAGACCAAATCCAGTAGCAAGTTTCTGATCCATAATCAATCGAAAAGCAACAAGGTTGTGGAGTGAAATGAAGTTACATGCTTTTCCCTTTCATCAAGGCTGATCTCTATCTACATAATTTTTTTTTAAAATATGATATTTATATATATTTTTAAAAAAATCAGATTGGGTCTATCACAAACTAAATGGGTCAACCCAACCAAGTTGGGCCATAAGGGCCCAACTCTGCTGACCCGGGTTGGGCCGAGAGCAGGTCCAGCCCAACCTAAGAGTTAATAAAAGAAAACACAAAACGGTGCACTGCACTGTTCATTGTGAATTAATTCACGCCATTATTATTCATATAACATGTGAACAGTAACATGGTCGATGGTGATAAGAGGCTCACCTGCCAATACTAATGGGTAGAGGAGGCCGAGGTGATTCTTCCTGTGGTGGTAGTGTCGTAAATGGTGGACTGTGATGGCTGATGACAAAGTTGGAAAATTGTTGTTGCTGTTGGTGCAACAGCTGCTGCTTGATGTCGAAGCTGTGGGAGAAGACTGTATGGTGCAGGCATTGCCGGTGAAGAGGAGAGGTTGCTGGTGTCAAAGGAGCAACTAGTGATGCTCGTCGGTGACTGCTGAAAAGAGAGAGAGTTGCATCCATGACTATTTTGGAGAGAGAAAGCTACAACCGAGAGAGAGCTTTCGGTGATCCTGTCGGCACTAAGGCTGGCTGTTGGTTGGTGGTTGTGTCATCGTCTTCTTCCTCTCAGCTTTGGTTTAATCTGTGCCATCGTCTTCTTCGTTCATATTGCTATGTACCAGTCGCTGTAGAAATGAAACGCAGGTAAAATGAAACGTGATAAAAGCTTGAAATTTATGCTTTTTGTAAATGGTGGCTCGACCATGTTTTTGGTGGGTCCCATGACAATTAAAATTGCAGTTCATTGGTTACTAAACGTGTGCAAACTGTATTTTCCTTAAAATGCAGTTTGCATCACGTTACCAAATTGCCACTTCCATCTCCTTTGTTGCCTGCCTCTCTTCTTAGGCTCTTCATGTTTTGAGGCAGGTTATGTGGCAAGAAGCCTTTTGCGTGTTCACATGTTGACTGCATTTAGTTCCTCTTTGTTGCTGTGTTTTGTTTTTGAAAAAAAAATTATTTTAATTTTTTACTGTAAATTAAATTTTTAAGGTATTTTTAGATTATTTTTATATGCTAATGTCAAAAATAGTTCTTTAAAAATAAAAAAATATTATTTTAATGTATTTATGAACGAAAAATATTTTAAAAAATAACCTCAATCACACTGCTAAACAATCACTTAGCCTTTGATTTTGGTGTTTATCGCTTTTTAGATGATTTTGACATTTAATGAAGTCGGAAAAAGTAAAACAATATTTAAAAAAATTATTTTGAATATTATTTAAAAACTTATTAAAATGTGTTTTATG